>JAKGSA010000005.1:4866419-5247537 GCA_033558755.1 Philaethria dido | reverse complement strand
TATATATATATATATATATATATATATATATATATATATATATATCGATTATCATAAGCAAGTGTAACCCAATAAGTAATGAGTAATTACTACTTAATGATCTTATTATTTTACAATGGCCGTTGCTAATTACGTTGGCTCTAGATAGTAAATAAAGTACTTTTACAGTAAAAGGTCAAACCAAAATGTAATAAATAAAATATATTGAAAAGTATATAAACTATGAATATATCGAGTGAAAATAATGCTTACGTTTTATAAATGAAACACATATATATGTGTCTACGAGAAGATTTTAATAGGTCCTTTTTTAATGAGCAAACATATGCAAAATGACATACTTTTAGGAAAAACAAGGTTCTATAGCAAAATATAGCAAAATAAATAATTTAAAAAACCATTGAAAATCAATGAAGATTTCAGGACGATTTCTCATACGCTGAATTTGGTTCATTTCAGCGTTATAATACCTAGGTTGATGAAACGTATGTAAGGCTTAAAGTATTGAATTCATATTTACGTATTGTATTGTATGTGAGTATTTAATCGAGGCTCTTGTGGCGCAGTGGGACAGCGTTTAATTATGAAACCAACAGTTGTGGATTCGATCCCCACTCAATGGTATGATTGAGTTTTATTTTCATTTCCCTCCTTTGGTGATACATAATACGGTGTTGAGTTCCACCGCTCAACATGTTTTGAACTAAGGAACTAAAAAAAAGGAGCGACTCTACACTATGTTTCCTCTGTCTGCCTTGTTATGCAGTAAATAGCGTGAAGCTTCTTTTTTAGAATACGAGTATTTATGTTAGTGAGGCAAATAAGTAGATCTCTTATCAGTAAAATTCTATTTATATGCATATTAGATTCTTTAAAAATAGAAAACGAAACAATCAAGACAGCCGTAGTAATTTTATAGGCAATGATGGAAGTGAAGTCATTGAAATGAGTAGGAAAACATTCTGGAGCAAGGGGACAAGTTACAAAAACAATTTAAGACAAAAAAGAGTAGCGAAAACCAGAAATGAATCTGGGAGGGGATGCTGGGGAGGGACGGTAACAACGTTGAAGGCGAGGGCCACAGACCTATGAATATGCAGACAGGGTTCATAAGTAATCTTAGGTAACTTTATATTGTAACTGTCGTGTATCAGGTAACGTTCACTTGAAAAGTTAATAATATTCTAAGGTAATATACGTAGTAAGTAGTTTTATTTATTTATGACATTATTAATTTTGTAAAGTAGCGAGAACATATTACAAAAACGTTAGCAAAATGAAAATGTTATGTTAAATTATAAATACAAACTAGTTCTGTCCTTACTTAATATAATTGCGTTTTTTTTTTATTTGTGTTGCAAAGGCAGTCTTTTTATACTAATATTCCATCTAACCTAACCTAACCTAACTTCACGCTTTATCCCTAGCAAAGGAGTCTGAGAGAACATCTAAGAAGACGGAATTTACATTAGACCAATGTAGCTTCAAACGTAAACTATGACCGATGTAATGCTTGTTGTTATTGATAAAGATAAACCGATTACCTAGCGAGGACGTTCCTCCAGTATCTAAAGGTATTCTAATCGCAAGACGTGTAACCCAAAATGTACTGAATTGTAATTGTTACATTTTTTCAATATTAATTAAGTGATGTAAGTATTTAATAAAAGTGTGGGTTATTTAGAAATTATACTCTAACTACAACAATAGATGATTGACATAAGTATAAGAAGACTTAATATAAGCCATATCTATATATTCCAGGACTCGATCATTTGCGGCACTTACCGAGTATACTGTTTGTGGATACGGTGGCTCGGGTTAACAGAGGGATGGTCATTTAGTAGAAGGTACTCCCCTCGTGTCTGCAACATAGACTGATTAAACGATCCCCGTCTGTCTACTTGTTTTGCTCTGTCGATACCACTTTCGTAGGTATTAAAGTGATTTCTCTTTACGTAGCACTCCATTGCGCTCGTTTCGATGTTTTCGAAGTATATAGAAAAAAGAATTTTGAATGTTTTACGTTTATAACTTGTTTGTTTTAGATTATTTCATACAGAAGAAACTATCTTTTTATTATATGTTTTTTATTACTATTTATTTATTATATATTTATGTATACCATAGCATATCTATCGAACCTTTTAATTAAATGCAATTATTTTCATTACAACATTAAATAGCTAAATTTAAAAAATACTTTGGGGAGAATTTTGGTATGTAAATTAGTAAAAGTTACAAAAACGGTGCCAATAAAACTGTAAAGATTAGCTAAATTACATAAAATACACCAGGAAATTGTTTTTCTTTTCAATTTCATCTTTAATAAAATTCTTATATATATATATAAATATATTGAGTTAGCATTTATATTTCTTTAAGCACAAAAAACATAAGGCGCTTATAATAGTCGTAGTGAACTAACTTATGGTTTGATACTCTACCAGTCATACTGCTAACGAATTGAAATAGTAGAATCGATTGAGCTATTTCAATTCGTCTGGAAAGCTAACTCCTGTCGTCTTAATTGCCACTATATTCTATGCAAAAAGGATATTATACATATATGAAGGATTTTCTAACGTAACAAAAAGTACAAACGTAGTGTAACGTACCAATCATTTCAATTTTCTTTCGTTAGGTACATTAAGTAGGTTTTCTTATCTATTAATATGTTTATAAAGAAGTTACCGTGCTTGAGTATTGAGACTTAAGTACTCGACTTACGTACTTGACTCTCAAGTACTATTAGCGAGGGAAAATATTGGAAAGGTGGGCATATTTTAAATTGCGCCGATCGGAGTGTCTTGACACTAGGTTCTCTCTCACAACCGTCGTATGCGGAATAAAACATAAAGCATATAGCAGCTTTATGTTATTATATGATTAGAAATATTGCTCCAATTTTTAGCTAATAATTCAAGCATTTTACAGTAGTTGGTCAGGGGTAAACTGGAAAGGTATTTATCGTAGGTATATAAAGCTATTCCAATAAAGTGAAACGCTGCAGTCCCGCCGACTTCGCAAGGGTGTAATTTACTAATGTGGTCCACGTTGAACAAAGTGTGTATAGATTAGTTGCGTAGTTAGACAATATATTCTGTTACTACCGTAAATGTAACCAATTACTTATTATTATCTTTTAAATAATAAATTCAAAACCTATATTAAAATTATACATTTGAAGAAATAAAAATCTGTCATTTGTTTTGCATAGCGATTGGTTTTATTTACTCTAACTTCATATTTATATTAAAAGTGGCATACGTGTTACCATACAATGACATCAAAAATTAAACTCCTATAATCTTTCTATATTCGGTACCTAGTATTAAGACGTCTCTTAATACTAGCAGAGTAGAGTAGAGTGTCTACTATCTACGCTATTTCAAGATATGAGAGTTAAATGGCAGCACTCAACGTCACGTTTCGTGTTACCAGAGCTGAAAAATGTTAATAATTTTAATATAATCATCATTACATTGAGAGTGAATCGAACCCACAACCACGTCTGCCACTGTTAAATACTATCCATCCTCGATACAATTATCTCTTTTTTATATCTCAGCAAATATTACGTATGTAAAATAAATAAATAGAACTATATCTCTATTTTATATGAAACCGGGGTCAGAAGTAAATGGCAACCTCATGCTCTCAGATCGTTTAAATGTTCAAATCGATGCGAAACGGTCATTTAGCCGAGCGTTTTGCTTTGGATGAAACTAGTGCATGTAGACGGGTTGTACTACGCCTACGTACCTATATGACTGAGACCATTTGTAACTATAAGTATAGGTGAAACGAGCTACCCTGTCGAGAGCATTTGAGCTTTAACACATTGATCTAAATTAAGCTATTACTATTTATGTTAATGTTTTATTTATATCCAAAATGTGAAATTGCGGACGCCATTGATGCACAGTATAGTATCCGACTGTATACGTGATTGGTTGTGTGTTCAGTTCCGATTCGGGGGAACGGTTATATTTAAATTAACCTCTTAATGCGCTATGTTTCGACTTTGGGAAGAGACTGTTGCTGCTCTGTGTGTCGGAGTGTTCTGACACTATAATAATAATAAAAACTTTACTGACTGAAACAAATTTACAAATGTTTTGTTAATATTAGGCTAAACTTATAAACTTACGCTA
Organism: Philaethria dido; assembly: GCA_033558755.1. NCBI lineage: Eukaryota > Metazoa > Arthropoda > Insecta > Lepidoptera > Nymphalidae > Philaethria > Philaethria dido. The sequence continues at coordinate 5,243,380 of JAKGSA010000005.1, read as the reverse complement.
GTTACTTCCTGACTACACTGCTATGCGTGATAAAGCGAGAAGGGATTTTTTTTCCTTTTATTTTGGTAGAATTGTAACATGGATGTTAAATAAGCACTTAAGTAGTAATAATTTTATCACAGTTAGGTATATCTGTATAACCTTGGCTAACTAATTTAGGTGGGGTCTCAAATAAAGCAGATTAATATGCTACAATGAACCAACAACGAGAAGACCGCCTAAGCTGCATAGGAAGCAATGACAATAATGTAAGGGGTTATATATATATAAGTATATTCATTATCATTATTACTAAAGCTGGAAATATATCTAAAAAAATTAAAATAAAAATACATCAAGACATGTAAATAGAAAGTACATAAACATACTATGATAGTGGTCTTTGTATTCTTGTCTCTACATAATATATAAGCTACTGTACTAAGGACAGGAGTGATGTTAGTAATTGACACCAATTGAGACACAGTGGCTTATAAAAGCCAACCATAATCTTCAGAAAATTTAAACGATTTTAGAAAAAAATGACTTGAGACGACTACGTCGCTGCCAATGTAGTAAACTTACGTATACCTATTAAAATTGGTTTATATATTTAAATTTCAGTTTGTAAGTAAATAAATAAATTGAATTTGATAATTTGGCATGGCACTTTTTTTACACCTTTAGAAGACATTATGAAGATACACTGCAACACGAAAGCATGAATATGTTTACAACATAAAGGAGACATGTAAGTCTAATATAAAAGTTCATCAAATAAATATAGATGTTTTTAAGTTTCATTGAAATTAGGTAATTAAATATCGTTAGATGTGAAATCTAACCAAGTCAAAAAGGTTATGTTTTTGATGGCATAGCATTTTATAGTATACAAAATAATATTTAGACTTTGAATTTGTTTGTTGTTGGTCAGTAACAAGTAGATACTTCTTGTTTGTTTATCATATATATTTTAAGTATAGAAGTATACAATTTCTATTGAAATTTGTCTCATCCTCAGATTCTATTTGCTGGCTATGCTATTTTCTAAGGTAGAACATAATACTTTTAGTCATATAAGAATTACTAATCTTTTGGCATTAATCCCAGTGCTTCTTCCTTACTTAAACTCCTTCATTTTTCACAATCGTTGACATTCTCACATATCCTGCTTAATAACATCCAGCAATCGCATCCTTGGGCGTCCTGGAGTCCTATATATGGCATCTTCTTCCGACATAGTTCTCTGGCCGGTGCACAACATGGCCACACCACCTAAGCTGATGCTCTTAGAGCTTATCCGTTACGTCATGGGTTCCAAGACTAACGTGAATAAATGTGTTACACAAGCGTCAATAGCAGTTCTAACCATTACAGTGAAATTGCGGTACATATCTCTGATACTGTACATATAGACCTTAAGAGACCCCTTTGTTTCGCAATTCCCTCCAAATGCACTGACGAGGACCACAGTAGTAAAAATAATAACACATCATCCAGAGCTCTCCTTTTTCCCTATACACCTCCACCTAAGTTTTGGAGCGTGAAAATGGCGCCCATGACACCATTACTATCTGATATTTCGAGTACGAACTCAGAAACATCGACTATGTGTACAAAGAGCCGTATGATGCCTCAGTAAGTATGAGTACACCACCATCTTTGCTTTTTGACTACCCGCCCTCCCCCAAAAAGGTCTGAAACTCGCTTACCCGCCTTAATAAGTGTTGACTAGGCTCGATCTTAAACTTCTTGGGCAGCTTTAGTATTAGTCAATAGATTTCTCAACCTTTGCCAAGAAGTCGATTTCTATGTATTTCTATTTGTGTCCCATTGACTGACTTGATTTCTTGGCTACTTTCTTTTTCAGAGTAACGACATGGCTTATGACCAGGAGATTATGTTAGGCTTTCATCAGGAATGACTATTCATTGAATAATCTTGCTTATATGTTATGACACTGTATGGACAGCAGATATTCATGTTGTGTTAAGTGGGACAAACTCTTATACGTGATGTGATCAACTTATACTTATAGCTATCTTTAAATTTATGTAACAAAATCTTTCAACGCTATTTTCGTCCATCAATTTCTAATCAATCAATTCCATAGTTTTAGCGCGCTGTCTAACTGCGCCATAGACTGTAGTTATCTTCGCCATAGACTTCATTTAATTTTTTTTGAGTTTTTTAATTGTTTTTTTAGGTAATTTTCCATTGCATGAATTGTGAGGTAAACTCAGTCACAAAGCTTTGTCTTCCCCTAGTGGGTTTGAAGACGATGTTGGACCGGAAGGGTCCTGTCGTACAATACAAAATTTTGTAGCATCATGACATCATGTCTTCCCAGGATGACGAAAAATAATTTATAGTGTATTTCCTTTATTTTTTTAATGATTTATTTTTATTTAAAATTTAGTATTGGTGAAATACGTTATAATACGTTCAGTATTGGTGAAGAATTTATTTTTTTTAGAATTTATCTAACGTAACGTAAATTGGCGCAAAAATTTAATCAACGAGCTGTCATTATCTTTTTATTGTAGTTTGTATTTTTTTAAACTATTGTATTTAATTTCGTTTTATACATCTCCGCAAATGAAACGTAGTTGTAAGTGTTTTTACTTTTTCTCTTGCATCTCTATATACCTGTTAAGTTGGAAGTCTTCAAATAAACCGTTAATAATATGTACATTATTTGTAGATTTGTATAGAAAAGTCAAATTTATCCAAATTTTAAATTTGCAGGCTTTGCTTTGTATAATTAATTCGTAATAGAAAACAATAATAACTCGTAACAAATTTTATAGTGGAATTTAAAACAATTATTTGGTTGGTCTGTCTTATAGCGAGAGCATTAATATTTGTTTGTGTGTCTTTTTTACCCGACTGTCAGAGGAGGGTTATGTTTTTCGCGCGTATCATGTATGTTTGTAATATTTTTTATTACCTCATATTTTCCAAACCCCTGGACCGATTCATATACGAGTAATTAAGGTGACGTTAGATAGGTATTGATACTCCAAGTGTTCTTAGATATGTGATGTCATTCTTAATTCAATATAACCCTCTAGAGTCAATCACGTCATGGATACAAACAAAAAAATCGTTGATGGGTACCGTGTGAGGTACCAAATGACTTAATTAGCATATTTCAAATATATAACACATAACTAGCTTTTATAGCTTACTTTATTTGTTTGTATTTGCTTTCTAAATTTGAAAAAAATGGTTTAGTCGGGTTTTTTGTTCTTTATAAATATGTGTGTTATTATTGTATTTCTACCTACGTCCTGTGAATTGTCATTCTATTAGACTGACAGAGACAAACAGAGTAAATATTACTTACTGAATATCAAATGTATTGAATTCGACTACCTGTATTTAGAAGTAGCTAATTTAGATGATTTACATTGATATATTCCCGTAACCTCTGTTTCCCTACTTTTTTCGTGCTGATAAAAGATATAATTGATATCGTATCAAAAATGTAATTAGTTCTTGTGGTATTACAAAGTTCATTATTATAAAGGAGTATATCTAGGAAATCAACAATATAATTTTTTGTTACTAAATATCATAATTAAAAATAGTAGACATCTTGTCTGCTCGGAGAACATTCGAAAAAAGTAGAGGAAAAGGAAAGTACTTGTGCACAAGAGCAAGTATTGTAAAAAGTCACTACAAGTAGTAAATATATAAATCATAAGCGTACCTACATTTTGCCCTCAACAAAACTAAAGCCACAAAATATTCATGAACGTTTAAAATATTTACTCCGCTGACCTTATTCAATCGATGTCAGTATCCTAAATATTCAAAAGTTTATCACTTTCGTTGTTATAATGTGCAAAACAATGTTTTGTCTGGGTTACATTAAGTTATTATAAGCCAGGAAGGGTCAGCGGACTGACCTAAAGTAGGGATACCACGCGAAATTAATGACAAACCCCAATAACACATTACCTCATATAATATTCAGTACTTAAATTATTCATATGACTATTACCTTCGTTAATTTTTCTATTTAGTCATAATTATTATGATTTTTAAGGAAAATTGAAATATTTAGTAGTAAAAGATAAGTATCCTATGTCCCTTGCTTTTTAATAACCTGCCTTATTACTATATCTAAATACAATTAGAATATTATAATGGTTATATTAAGTAGATATATTCGTCTATATATAATAATTGTAAATTTTATTACTAAAAACCAAATTTAATTTTATATAAGGGATTTATCCTAAAACTCATCAACAATGTGGTAGCTTTAAATAAAGGTAACAAAATGCCTCATTTAAATTGCCAACAACAGAAATTATGAATATTTGCATCGCTATTAATCCAACGGTTTATACTTAATGCGGTATAATTTTATCGTGTTATAACAATAGTTAGCGGGATATCAACGGTCATCAGCACTTACGGAACAAAATTATAATATTGTTAAATCTTATTTAAAAGTGGTTTGTAACAGTAGTCCGTAAGTAACGCCCGGATGATTTAAATGTTCTTATGGTAATTTACATGACACTCATTGAGTTAGTCCCTAACTTCGATATTCTTATCTAGCCACTAATTAATAAATGTAAAGTATTGACTGAGGAAAAAAAAAATTGTCCCGCTGAGTTTCTTGCGCCGGTTCTTCTCAGGTCTGAGGCATTAAATTTTGTGAACTGGTGGTAAATTATTTGACGTTCAAAAAATGAAGCTTGTAACTTCTTACTTTGAATAAAATTATTTGAATTGATTTGAGCCAGATTATGGATATTATTCCATACTACTTTCATTTCTTATTGAACAAATAATTATAGCATATTTATATCATTTAGTATGTTTGGTATTATTTTTCATACTACAAATAATGTCTTGTCATGATTGCATTTTGTCGTAAGATAGTAAATATTGAAGTTTAGTCATATTTAAAAAAAACAATTTGTTACGATTTTTAACTTCAAAAAGATTTATTTGCTTACGATGAAATTTTAAATACTTTTTTAATAACACAAGCTGCTGCCCGCAACTTCGTTTTCATATGAGAAATCCCACAGTAACTTCACTTATCAACCTATATTGAAAATGTAGGCAATAATCATAACGCCTTTACCATGTTGAGAAACACTCACCTTATGCATATGATATAAGACAACATGTCCGTCACGATAAACATTATTCCCAAGACGCCGTTTTCATATTTGCTATTGCGTGAATGATCACTTTTTTTAGTTATATGTACGTCAACAAAAATACTCGCCAACAATTATTACACAGTATTCTTCACCAGATGTTTCAGATGTTTTTTTTTCACCTTCAAGTTTTTACCTACAAACCAGGGGCGGCAGAGAGAACCTCTGTCCGTTCTCCGCTGTACACCCAAATTCGTGATAATGCTGGCTTGGTGTCATGTTGTATAGCAGGACTCATTTTTGCTCGGGTAGCTTTTGCCAATTTCTATATTACTACTATACTTTAGCTGGACTCATATAGTTCTTCATGAAATGTTTCTGAAGTCCTGTCCAGGTTTAAAAAATGTACACGTACAAGCACGACGCTTTTTTTTATAAAATATAGGGATTGATACTATCATTTGCTATATGCTGGAATAAAAGAGTAGAAGAATAACATGTGCTCTTATTGTTTTTTACCTAGATATACGGACTATTAAAGAATCAAATAGGTACCATTTACTAAAATTGAGTTTACTTACAACCAATAAAACAAAATACCATTGAAATATTACACTGGCATAGCCCAAAACATAGACATGCTGAAGTGATGGTGAATTAAATTTGTAGCTGAACCGATTGCCGATGGGGTAAACGTGTTCTGGTAAAATCGTATAAGAATTACTAACAACTATATATTTTATTAAAATTAGAAGTAAAATAACGACTAAGTAATTACGTAGAATAATTTTAAAAGGAAGTTTCAGTACTTGGGAACATATATGTTCTATGTTCTTGTACTCGTACTTTTATGTTCAAAAAAGTTTGAATTTTTGATTTTCGCCACTCAACACGCAACGCCTCAATTCGGCGGAAAGTGGGGAACGGAATTGTTGAAAGAGAATGGAGTGTCTTAACACTAGGTTCTCTGGTCCCTCTGCCTACCCCGATATATGCGGGATACAGCGTGAAGTTAAAAAAAATGTTTAAAAATTTGTAGAAATATTTTGTATGTTTTGTTATATTTAAAAAAAACGGTCGTACATATCATCGATAAAAAGTCAAGTGGTTCAAATAATATTTTTAGAATTATTTAGTCGAAAAACTACGTACTACGTAATATTAACCTCAATATTCTTAAAATGTTTATTATTTTTTGGATTGTTATCGGAGTTCTATTTTAAATTATTTTAGTTATGCCAAAATTTCAGTTTCACACAAAATTAGAAAGAAATTCTACATATGTCATTATTACATATGTACTTACGTCTTTAATGTACTGCTTTAATTAAGATCTTCTGGTACACATAAAGAATAAATAATAATTAATCATTGTAAATATATGTAAATAAATATACAAAAGGAAGGCCCTAAATGTGAATCTTATGATTCTCTATAAAAAATAATTTACTAGTTCAAAATTGTATGCCAGTTATTAATTATTATTTTATAAGGCAATACATTATTATGTCTATTTATCTATTGATAGAGGATCCGTATCTTGTTTTAATAACTTGTTTTTAATATAAGAGGCAGAATTGGCGACAAAAGGAAACTTATCAATTATTGTTTAATTTTTTTATAACATTTGCTTCATTAGATCTGCATTTTTTAACGTTTTACGCTGTAACATTAAATAATGCAGATAGCAGGGAGGGAACCAGAGAACCTAGTGTTAAGACTCTCCATTCTCTTTCAACAATTCCGTTCCCCTCTTTCCGCCGAATTGAGGCATTGCGTGTTGAGTGGCGGAACGCCGCGCTTTGCCTTGTTACCAAACCCAAGAAATGAAAATACTAAATTTTACATTTCCTGGAGTGGGAATCGAACCCACAACCTGTCGCGATTACAGTCGCACGCTTGTGCCTCTGCGCCACGACAGGCGTTTTTTATGTTTTAGGAAGTAAGATTTAAAACAATTAGTATAACTTTAGACACTTTGATGACTTTAGATTCTATTCTGAAATCTAAGCAACTTTAAAATTCTGGACTTGTTTTGCTCCATTTAAAATTTAGTTTTACTTTTAGAATGGTCAAACAGTTGCAATAATTTATCACAGACGACAAAGTTACCTACCTGATAAATGACTTTAGGAATCATTACAACACAAGTAAGTTCATGATATATATTAAATACGTGTAGTATTAATAAATTCTTGAGTTTTAATGATTAAATTATACAATAAAATGTACTGGCCTATTATTAGTAGTTTTATATATTTTTATATTATACTTATACTGTTGCACTAACGTTATTCCCCTTTTACTTTTGCATTTGTTCCAATATTTTACAAAGGTTGTCTATAAGAGATTGCTTAAAGCAATAAGACCGCCTTTGCATACAGATACTAGATATTATTGTTTCTCGTTTTTTCTTGTATTTTTTTTCTTGTGTGCAATAAATATTTTTCTATTCTATTCTAAAAATACCTATATTTGTATAGTAAAGTAGTAGCCTTCCATAGGCCACTGTTCATTACATATTATAACAAGATTACAATTAATTAGAGAGGTAAGGAGAGACCTCGGTTGACCTTCGAGAACACAGTATCAATGATACTGGAGGAAGGTCACGTAAAAAGCATGAGGATCCCTCAAGGGCATGCATGAAGAGGTTAATGACTGTGGACAAGGCGAAAGAGGTACGCAGGGACCGTAGCGTTTGGCGCTCCGTTCTCTCTGACTACCCCGCTAGGGATAAAGCGTGAAGTTAAGTAAGTAAGTAAGTACAATTAATTAACAGTGTCATGCTGAATCCCGTCTAGCAGGATAGACAAAGAGAACCTAGTCTCAAGATACTTCTTTCTCCACTTTCCACCAGATTCGAGTCATTGCGAGTAGAGTGGCGGAATTCCACGCAGTGCATTGGTCTTACCGGAGCGGAGAAATGAGGATAATTTTAATATAATCCCCTGAGAGCGAATCGAATCCACAACCAATCGTGTTTACAGTCGGACGTTATCCCACTACACCACGATGGCCTGTATGTATTATTATGTATTAATTAAATAAAAAATAGGAAATAGGCCTTTCTTTCGAAATAATACATGGCCAGTACTCATAGTTCTGATTTTAGTTTATTTTAAGATTATCTTCATTTTCTTAATATAGTTAAACATAGGGAGATGAGATTCGTACCAAACATGACATATTGTTTTAATCTCTCTGCCCGTTTGGATTTATTTTAGACATAGAGAGGAGGTCTATGGTATCATTTTTTTCATATTTTTATTTATACTAACCAGTTGACATGAAAATTAGCATAGCGTAACCATAGGAATGAATAATAATAATAAATAATAAATTTATTCTTTAGCATAGACATATACATGGTACATATTTAACGTAGTACATGTTTTGGTTTTGAATATAACCAAAGTTAGGTAACGAGCTGTCTGATATCCGAACTAGGATCCAGCCTGTATTTCAGATATCAGATCCTCAACCACTGGTGCAACATAAATATATTAATTTAACACGATTGTACGTGTTAAATTAACATATTTTAGTTATTTAAATATATTATTATGCTAGTATGTTTTAATAGCCCCGAGTGTGTGCGTGCGCGTCATGTATACTTCAATGTATTATACAAAAGAGAGTATACCAAACCAAAGAGTATACCACGGTATAGTATGTTATGTTTACTTTATTAACGTAATGTATTTCTAATGTATAATACTATTATTATAAAAAAATGATTTTTGCTCTTTTTGTCCATATAAACATTACCTGTGCCAAATTTCATACCCCTCGGAACGCTTACTTTTTCTTTCAGGTATATAGAAAGCAATTAACAAAGCAATAACAAACAACGATGGAACGAATTAAAGTTTCTAAAAGTATTAAACAAAGTGTTTTTGATGAGTAAGGTCAATGTAATTCTGTCGTATACAATTGAACGTTTAATCAAGCGTACAAGGACGACTATTGATCTGATTTTAAATTAAGGGTCTGGAGACATTTTCAGTGAATAAATAAATGACGTAGTTAGAGAAATTCGTAAGGACGTTGATTTCTTTAGCTTAATTTGGTAGTGTAGTTACACTTTTTGCATTATTTTTTTACTAACATTTGCTAATATAAATTCTCAGAATGTCTTGGACTATTTAACAATGAGTGCATTGGATACTTTAAATTTAGTACAATAAAAGATGAATATTTTAATCAAAATATATTATATATTAGTTTTGTAACTTGTTACATATATGTAGGATCAAAATTCTGAGCTTGTGAACAAAGCTGTTTAACACCATACGAGTATGTGGCAAGTATACGTACAATTAAAAATTTCATAAACAAGAATTATATAATTTTAAATATACAAAATACACAATTTAAGAAAAAAAAAAGAGTTAAATGATTTGCTGCGAAAGTTCGTTCAGCTAAGATTAAACAGTAATATATGTGATAGTGGTGAAATTGACGTCACGATTCATAAAATCTTATGATAGTAAATTGTTTCAAAAATTATCTTAATATTACTTTAATTGTTATTAATATAACCGTATTGTGGATACACTATCAAAAGCCAGGCTGCCTAATTTGTTTGCAGCTTAAACGTATGTAAGTATATTTTGTTTGGAATAAATTCAGTTTCTTTCTTTCCACAATATGTTTAGGATGTAAGAACTACTATTTCTATTATATAGCATACTACCATTGAATATTTTTTTTGAAATGAGTATACAAATATTTTGAAAGAAATACTTATAAGTACTACACCTAATATGAAAGTGAAAATGCATATACTGATATTTTTTGTAATCTACTAATTGTAAATGCAATAATTGTGAAATATTAATAACATTAATCGAACTCGCATGGTTCGATTCGAGGGAATTATCATATTTGATTTCATGTTATTTCCCTAGTTTAGTAAGACAAAATGTGACCTTAGGTTTAACCACGTAAATGGAAATTGACGAAGAATGGATTTTTTGTGTCTTAACACTAAGTTCTAACTGTCTAACTTTCTAGATGCATGCGAGTTGTATTAAAAATAATGACACATTAAATTAAACATTAAAGAACTTCTCGTATCATCATTTGAGTTTTACTCTTGTTGATTATTTTCAACTTTTTCAAATTCACATATTCTGATATTTTTCATACTGGCTAATAAAATAAATAGTATATATCATTGCACTGAATAAGGCAGACAACTATGAATTACATCCACTATCTAGGAAAGTACGCTACTACTAAACGTCATTCTGTCTTATCTCTAACAGTCGCTTGTACCCGAATCCCGGTTTATTGGTCGTCGTTTATTATCAAGATAACTTATCTGAGAGGGCCAATTAAATTTGAAAACAAAGGTAACATAATAAGGCGCCGGAGTGGAGAGGGATGCGTAGGCGCAGCCGCTTTGTAAATTTCAATGTATAGAAACGGCTTTTTGTGATTTTTTTTTTTAGGGATTTTATCGCACTGACTGACTCTTTTGCGATATTATTTTTTAAGTATTGGAGTATTTTGTTAATGTAAATAATCGATTTTTAATATTTATGTCAATTAAAATAAAGTCGTATATGAACGTATTATTATGTTTAGTATCAATATGTGTTTTTAATATTTTAAGTTAAAAGAAGATTTTGAAAAGCTTTATAAACTATTCGTACTATGAAAATAAAACTTTTAATATTTTTCATAATAATAGTCGGCCCGAGCTCATTCCACACTAGCTCGATATCCGTTCAGTACCTCACTCCACTTTATTGCCCTTATTTCTTCCATTGGAAGACACAAAGAACTGTGTTTATAGCTAATGATACTTAGGTGTGTATTTTAACACAGAACCAAATCTACAAAAGGTAAACGTAAAAAATACGCTACACGATAATATAAGCATCCGACTGCTGAATTAAGGATCAATGGCTGCCATCAGTTTGAAGGGGATAGCCGAAACTCAACTTTATCACTTGCGGGCTACAGCTACAATACGATGCACTAAGTTTTAGATAAAGCCTCACGTTCACCGTACGCCTCAAGATTTTCGGTGGTGGCGCCTGTTTTTTGTTAACATTTTTTTCCCGCATTACAGTGGAAGTTGGCAGCGTAATAAAATGGCAAATGCAAGAAACTTTACAACCACTTTCGGCAAGAATGTTCGACGTTATAATAGCCGACCGTTTACGTGGGAGAATTTCGGCAGATCGCTTAGATTAGTCGTTTTAGACGGAACGGTCTACATATAGGTACTTACGGTAACTATAAAGCGTTTTATGTATTTTCATCATGCTTGTTCGGTGACATTGCAGAGGAACTTTCATAGAATAATATACTGGGTAAGAAATATGCAGGTGGATATCCATACAGGATACTTTTACTTAATGTAAAAAGTAAAAACAAATAATATAGTTAATATAATATAGTTTTGTGTTATAAGTATATCGATTTTTCATTATGCATCTCTTAATAATAAAGTGTAAAACTGTAAAAATTTAAAACATCAGCTTTAACATGATTTGAAGTGCGCGAGAGGGAAATACTTAATAGATAAATATTTTGTAATTACATATTTTTAACATATAAGGGCAGACCATTCAAGTGGCAACGCAATTTCTATTTTAAAACGTCGCTAAGTTTCCACAAAGTTTCTGTCATCTTACAAATGCTTTAAATAACAAATAAAATCAAAAGAATCATAAAAACGGATATCCTGTACATTTAACTTAAGCTCTCATACTTAGAAAAACAATGGGTATTAGGCACCACTAATTTGGACCATATATCGTCGTAGAAGCTAATAATTAAAGAAACATGAGACAAAGCTCAAAATGTAAAATTTGCTACAAATTTCAATAAAAAAAAGAACATTCAAACTGAGGTTAATAAACTCTTAGATTTTATTGCGTACGCTTATAAGAAACGTTCATCAGATAGACACAAAGAACAAAGTGGGGTTCGCTCATTCGCATAAATCACAATAACGATTCGCATGGAAACTTAAACAAAACAAAAATACTAAATGAAATCAGGGTAACAAGTCGAAATTCTGACTAACTTTCACTGAGCACGCGAGCCGTGACACTCAAGTATTAAATTGCTGAAAGGGTAATAAACAAAAAATACCACGCCAATACTCAAATATCCGTAATATGTACTAAAAACTCTAGCTATTCAAAATTTTTATTTTTGTACTCTTCCTGAGAATCTTGATTTGGAGAAATTCTGTAAATACTTTGATTGCACTATTGTTTTTATCTTCTTATATAGATAAAATTATGATTATAGGTTCAAATTCAAAACGTCAAATTCAGCGATTTCAGAAATAATTATAAAAGATGGGTAATCTAGATTTTTCATGCTGCTCAAAAACCTAACCTCACAAGTTTGAATAAGCAATTTTCTCCTGACATGTACCTACTTAACACAAAGTATTTAGAAGATTGTCATTCAAGTGTGAATAAATATAAGAATACTACTAAATTTATCTCTCGGAATACAGTTTTTAGTTCTTATAATTAATTAGAGCAAGATTTGAAGTAGATCATAAGATGTTATCCAAAAGGTCCTACTTAAATTAATAAATAACTATTCTAACAAAAATCAATCACAAACGTAACACAAAATGTATATTCATTAATGAATAGTACTAACCAAACCGGGTCCAAAATAATCTAAAGTCGTCCCAGTATGACTGCTCTCTACAAACCGTCTCTACCGATAAACTCATCTGCTAGAGATAAGGTGCTAGTGCGTGTGGCCTATGAATGAAAGGTGATTTAAATTTTTGATTACAAGTTTGATTCATTTCAAATATTATTAATTAGTACTATTTGAAATATTGTATGTTCTTATTACATTTACACTCATAAATATATTAATTTTAAGACATATGCTATGTAATCTTTAAATTACATATCATAAAAGTTATGCTATAAGTAGTAGTACTTGAATATAATTTTTTTTATTTGAAAAAATAATCTTGAATATCCGACGGGAACAATGACATGTCATTGTTACTATATTAAGGGTAGTTTTTAAATTTATTCTCAAAGGCTAAAATTAAAAAAATGTAATAAAACTTATTAGTATTTCCAATCTCTTTTCTACTATCACGTTTCTTCGATCAAATTCAGTATTCGTTATAGGTAACTATTACGATAGGACTTATTTTTTTGTATTTTAATAAAAATACAGAATTGGTTTATTAAAATAATTAATTATTTGTATCGTAACCCTCATCTTTTATTATAGAAATATCAGCATAACGTTAGCTCCTCTTACATTTGAAAAATTAAACAGAGGCGTACTTTACACTATAGTTAATACTAAATATACAATAGAATAATTGCAACGATAGAATAATTCAAGCTTCTACACAACCATAAAACGTTAAGTTCAACCGTAAAATGTTCACGTGGAAAGCGAATGACAATAAATGAGATGTACCTACTCTAACCAATAAAAAGGTAAGGAAGATCTTGATTAGCTCCAACCTCCAGCCTCCATTACCGCGAGAGGAATCACGACCGTCTTATTATTTATATTCCCACATCACTAGCAAATGAATTCTCATGCATAAGGGATTCTGGATTTTTATTTAAAGTCGCGAAAGTAAACGTGATTTGTGAACTTGGAGTATTGAACATACTCATTTTACTTAATTGCTTTTTTTATGAAATTTTGTCTGTTTTTTTTTATTTTGAAGCTGCGTATAAATACTAAAAACCTACTGTTTCCCGTTTTCTTAGAAATTTCGCAAATTTCTATCTTAGTAAGTCTATAGCTAGTAGATCCGTCTGTACGTTGTCTATCATTAACTCAGTAACGTAAGCGAGGATTTTATGTACAAAGATAGTAAGCACCATAAACGCAGATTCGATTTCTGTTTGTAGCATTTTTTATATGAATCTCGACTAGATACTCATAATATTTTATCGTAATTCGTTCATAAAATTACAAAATAATTATTCAAAAACTAAATTCCCAAAACACCAGCTATAACTTTAGAAATATTTTTATTATTTTTTTTATATTAAAATTTAATACATCAATTTATCTAAATATGTAGATAGTAAATAATGAACGTATCTTAAATATAGAACCTTTTTTAATGAAAAGCTCTAAAAATGTACATGAAGTTCTTTGCATTAAGTTATTTAAAAAAAAATCTTTGATAGAATAATTTACATCTGTATGTGCTAATATATATAAATTACAAAATTCATATACCTAAAGATTTATCAGCTTAAACTTGAAGTCTTTTTATACGTGAACAACAATTTATTGCGTTGCTAATTACTTTTTTGTTAAACATAAGATCCTAAGAAACATACAAATAAACAATGCCCAATTGTAAGTGCTGCTTAATTAAAACTCACCCGCCAACGACTAAGAGCACGAATCAATGCTAAAATCAAATAAATACCGAGGATATACAAAAAAATCCAATGGAAAGTCCTTTCAGTCTTTGAAAACAATGCCGACAAAACTATTTAATTTACATCCAAAATAAAATAAAAAGAATCTAGCGACGATGCAAAAAGAAATACATTAGAAGGCGCCACATCAGACCATTAAGAGTATGAGAATATTTCCACAAAAAGCCATACATTCAAGTCCAGGCACATTCATTTTATGAGAACAATGAGTGATTTTTGTTATTCCCTTTAATTCTATGTCGTCGCTTTGACTGCGACTTTTTGCTGAAGCGCGGGCGTTAGGCCACGCTTGCATTCCCCCTTCACACCTTACAACTGATCCGACTTTTAAACGCTAATACCCAACCATCGGCTGACTCCTGTAGCTTCTGCTTAGGAAGCTCACTTTAAAACGATCAAATACGTAATTAAATACAGAGAGCCATATTTAATGGGATGATTTTTCTAATCTACGACGGACGTAATGGTGAACAATGGACTTCAAGACTTGTTTATTGAATCGATGGAGTTGTAGTAAAACGTGTGCAGGAGTGGAGGCGGCGTCATATTTCGATAGCCAATAGTAGCCAGCCCCGCAGTGGGAGGAACGAGTAACCAGCATTTAGTTCACGAGATATCAAGAATACCACGATGCTACGCTATACGTAAGTACTGGTTGCTCTCTGTGAATGTACGGTATCCTATATCGTCATAATTAAGACGTTATTTTTTCATCTAAGATCGTTTCATGTAAATAGACTAAACTTTTTATCCATTAAGTGGACAGTTATAGGATATTTACAAATTCATTTACATGTGGATTTGCGATGATATCAGTTTTTACATATACCTACTTATAGGAACATTGCGGTGAAATGTATCTTTCTTTGTAGAAAATTAAAGTGACGTATACAATGGAATTCGTTTTGAATTTAATTAACATACTCCAACCCAATACACAATTGTATGTAACATTTGTCTATTTACTTCATTTTTTTTTCTAAATTAATATTGTAGATTCAAGCTTTATCCCGCATGCTATGCGGTGGGTCGGTTAATCAGGGGGGTTCAGGGAGAACTTCAAACTTAAAACGTGAAGACACTCCGTTTATTTTATGAAAACAGTTCAATTTTCAGTCCATTTTATGACTTCCAATAAGACTAGTATAAATATAATAAATAAAAATGACTCTCATATTTGACAGATAAGCCCTTAATTCATATATTCAAAGTGAATTAAGTTTGAATTTAGTTATTTTACTGCATACCTATCATATAAAAAAATAAAACATTTGATAAAAAAACGTTTGATATCATGTTTTTTTCTATTATTTATTCTAAAGATACTTATCTTTTCACTTACCATCAGGTGACCCGAACGCTCGTTTGCCTTGTCCTTTCCATAAAAAAAAAAAAAAAATGTTGTGTACCTAAAACATTTTTTTACAAAATTTATATCATAAGCTGCATTCGAATCATCAGTGAATAAAAAAATGACAGTAATATCAGACCTTTCAGGCCTCGGACTCAAGACTCGGGAGGCTGATTTATTAACGATTAATAATTACAGTTAACAATTGACCACTTGTATTCATGTGTACTTGTATTGTACAAATTCATATTTTTGCTCTAGTTACTTCTAATTATAAGAGCACACAGCAACAGATGTACTTACGATTGCCTAACGCCGTGAAATCCTTTGCGTCACCAAACTAAGCAAGAGGTTAATACCTGCATTGTAGAATGATACCTGTGCGAATCCAACATTAAATTGCACTTAGGAATATTTGACAATGACATGAGTATATGTATGCATAAATATTTACCATATTTATTAAAAAAAATTGCTTTTTAGATTTTTTTTAATACCGTTACTATAAAACATACTATAATCATCGTCTTTAAACTTGCGTCAATTGAACAATGATAGATTGATTTGTAGTAAAACGTAATTTAAATATATATCAATACTCATTTCAAAATTATTGAGTTTATCGATTTTTTTAAAAAAAAATTCTACCCACGCTATTAAGATTTTTTCTTCAAATTTAGTTACATATTTGTTAAGTGAAAAATATTTATATAAATCACAATATATTTTATAGCTTTTTTTTTGGAGTTGTTAATTTAACAATAATATAATAATATTAAGCTTTATATAAAAATAATTAATAATGGAATTAAATAACGCATCACAAGAAATGCAATAAGATAGATACTTAGCAAAATATATTTAATTTCAACATTATACTATTCTTTGGTATATTTTAACTTTAGATATTGTATAAAGTTTCAATAATTATCAAATTATTTCTAGATTTATTAATTTTTAATCAGCTCTTCGTTACAGCGACTGTCACTGCAAGCTTTCATCTCCATTTCACTTATTCCATTTTTACTACGTTTATAACGTTTATACGTTTATAACGCCTGTCGTGGCGCAGAGGCACAAGCATGCGACTGTAAACGCGATAGGTTGTGGGTTCGATTTCCACTCCGGGAAATGTAAAATTTATTATTTTCATTTCTTGGGTTTGGTAACAAGGCAAAGCGCGGCGTTGAGTTCCGCCACTCAACACGCAATACCTCAATTTGGCGGAAAGTGGGGAACGGAAATGTTGAAAGAGAATGGAGTGTCTTAGCACTAGGTTCTTAGGTTCCCTCTGCCTACCCCACTATATGCGGGATACAGCGTGAAGTTAAGAAGTGAAATTAAAGCTACTTTTATATAGATTATGCTACTAGTACGCAAATATATCATTGCAATCTACTATAAAATCACAATTTATATTTTAGTTTCACTATAAGTGTTTTCATAAAACTACAAACACAAAACAACAAACAGCTGTTTGCACACAATATCATTATTCAATTAAATTTACATGAATCATTATCTTTATAATGTACTATGAATTATGGCCCAATAAAATCCTGTCTTCCTATCGTAAGACCATAAATAAAGCAACGATCGTTGATTAACCCTCGCGTGACAACGCTCTATTTGTACTATCATTGTATAACGCATTCTGCAGCGTCAAAACACAAAACTCAGCCACTCCTTGTGAGATTTTGGCAAGAAATGTAAGAAAATATTTAGAGCACGTATAATAGTTATATACTTATAGAAATTATTTGCTTACAATAGATATAACTTCATAAAATAATATTAAAAATATTCACAAGCGTTTTTTTTAATTAAAATATTTCAACAAATATCCTTTTGGAGTTTTTTTTTAATGCGATTATAACATTTTTTTATTTGATTGAAAACTTTCCTTTTACTAAGTACTGAGACCATACACTTCGCACGCAGTAAATATAGCTGTGTATTGGTACATATCAACTACGTCACTAGGGAAGTAATATCGATCAAGTGAAATTCATAATACAAAATATATGATAATATTATGATCATTTAACTCAGCCAGCCAATCAGTTAGTATGCAAATAAATATGCATATGCCCTATTTCTTTTACTGTGTCATTAAAGAAAATTAGATAATAGCTACCACAATATTATAAATATTATATCAATACATATTATATCATAATGAAACATACAATTTGTCTTAATATTGAATATTTAACTTAAACACCTACCTCAAGCCCTGCATAACCTAGTGGTTTATACTAAATGTAGAAAGCAAAAAATATACTTAACACATATTACTTAAGAAACCTGAATCAAGTTAATTACGTAAAATTGTATGGGATTTAATTACAAGTTTAAACCAGTGTCGGCTTTGCGTGTCAAACCCTTATTTGTTGGAACATTGTCAAAATGTTTTTTGGTCATTTTGTACAGAAATGAGACAATAATGCTCAAGTCACTTCATATCATACTTTGGCCATCATGAAACTGGTCCTACATTAAAGAAGTGCTCGTATTGTGCTAAGATGTAAATATAAATTCTGTTTATGAAATAAATTCTTTAAAATCTATTTAAGCATCTTTCAAAGTTAAACTGGACTGAACTTTTAATATTCAAGGTCTTGAGCTCTGTAGAGGCAAATAAAGCTCATAATTTTTAATTTTTGCCCCTAAATCATTTGTGGTATAAATTTATTAATTATAGATACCTTCCTCTACTCTACTCACTTACTACATATCGTTCTCATATACGTTTCATATCTACCACATTTATACTTTAACTAATCTAGATTCTAAATGTCTATTTTTATTCTAACCTATCCATAAGCATATTATCTACTTAAAATTGTAAGCATTTACTATGTAAAAAATATACTTTACTCGGCTTTAGTGCTTGGATACCGCCAAAGTCATATAGAAAGTTCACACTTTCTTTACAATATTGGCATATATTTTTAATTTCTTTGTAAAACTATGAACCAAATTGATTTAGATTTCTAACTTCTATTAAATACGCCATCCTATTATGCACGCGCGTCATATGTGCGGTACATATCTGTTAATCACTCTACGAGTAACGGAAGTACTATATGTGATTTATTTTTCAGCTTCATGCTTTGTTCCACATAACAGGCAAAGAGTACCTACATAAAGAGAACCTAGTGTCGAAAAATTATGTGCCTTTTCTTGAGGCAGAAACCAACGCCGCGCTTTGTTTTACTGGAGCGAGGAAATGTAAACAATTTAAGTAAGTATAGTCATTCCCAGTAAGACTCACATTACACAAACAGTTACGTTGCATTTAAAAAATCTTTTCAAGAACATCACTATGACTGGATCAGATCTGGATTTGAATTACACTAACGATATAAAAACATATAACATATAACTTAACTTAGTATTTTTTAAAGATAATAAAAAAAAAAAACATTTAGAATTACATACAATTTTAGGAAAATCCTACGTCCACCATGTAGAGTTCCTAGCTATAGGCTTCAAGTATATTAAAATGTTCATTATTTTTATTTCGGTAATATTTCCTAATATCGTCAGTGCTTAAGCATTATCATTTAATTTAATTACCATTTGTTTCAGATACGTCGTAATTATAAAACAATTGCACAATAGTTAATTATTTTAACTAAGCAACAATTTTTGTTGTTAATGTTCTTAAAATAATTATTTTACATATTCAGTTTCTCATAATGTTTAACACTTTTATGTCTCATAAAATACCTATTTACAATATTATCTATACATGACGAAAATATGATTTTCTCACATTCAGCTATTATATCCCCTGAAACTAGGAAAAACTGATATTGCATATGTTCATAAATTTTAAAGAATTTATTTTATGTTTCTAGAGTGTAAATCTCACGTCGTCTAGCTTAGCCGCCTATAATTATATATTAAACCTAAAGCAAGACACGCTTTATAAGCATTTATAACTTACTAGTGTCCCCGTTGACGCGTTAACAACGCGTTGCCTAGCTACGTATATGTCACTTTATATAAACATGGATCATGGTAGTGTGTGTAGCATTTATTTTATTAATTTAATATATTTTTTATGTATTATTTTAAAAATATATTTTCATTGTGCACTGCTTCGCTATATAAACTATAAATGTGTCAAGTTTATGCTGCTTCGTCCGCGTAATTTTCGTAAAAAAGGGTACATATTTTTTTTGCTTCACGTATTAATATATAGATAATTTTACTTTCTTACGCAATATTAACGGGACCGTACATTTTGAAGGGTTGAAGAATAATGGAAATTTACTAAGATACAAAAGTTAAATAAATAAGAATGAACAAAATAATATTTGCATATTACCTGATGATAACATTTTAATTGTTACATAATTTTTTGTGCTAGGATATAATTCTTACGATACGTTTAATAAAAAATAATTTAGATATCTACATGGAAATAAAACATTACTAAAATTGTATATCTATATTTACATATTTAGTTGACCGTCGTCGTCAAATAAAGTGCGATTACATTCAGCCCCTTAAAACGCAATGTCTCCTAATAGATAGAAAGTAAGAGAAGCGAGTAATTTATCACTATGTACTCTCTGCCTATTCGGTTTTAAAAAGATAAGAAATTGCTTCAAGACAAGAATATGGCGACAACAATAACTGTTCGCAAAGAGGCTGAGTAACGTCATGTCATACAATATTTTTAACAAATGTTCTAAATATACAACCTAACTAAACTTTCTAAAAAAAAGTTAAGTACTATGCTACTTAATATGTTATAGATAATTTTTAAAATTATCTTTAAATTTTTATTTACTAATAAGCTGAAACAATTTAGTATTCTACAAATTCGCCGTGCAGGTGCCGGGCCCATCGTGATGCAGAGAGAGAAGCTTGGAGCAGTGCCTGGGACTCGCATCACAAGAGTAACCAAAAAGACCCGTTTTATTCATTAACTTTTACTAGTTTACCATATCTTCTATATATAAATACGTGAAGCAAAAACCTCATACACCTTTTTATGAAAATTACGCGTACGGAGGAGCATACATTTTGGCACACTTATAGCTTATATAGAAAAAAAGTACAGAATGCTAATATTTTTTTAAAATAATGCATAAAAAGTATATTAAATTAATAAAATAAAGTTTCCACACACTACCATGGTTTGATATCCATGTTTATACAAAGTGACATACACATTACTAAAGACAACGCGTTGTTAACGCGTCAACGGGGACACTAGTAAAATATTTAAAACAATTATTATGTTATAGGAATTATTTCACATATTCTTGGTGCAGACAGAGCGGTTTTAGTGGCTTATTTCTTCGTCAAAGGTCCATTTAAAAATTTTGCTAACTGAGTAAAGAAAACATACACCATATTTTATCGAAATAAACCAGTATGAATTTATATTAAAAACAACAATACTTGCTCAAAAGGCAAACGGAGGACAGAGTGACTTGACACTAGGTTCTCTCTGACTACGCGGGATAAAGCGGGAAGTTATCTTAATTTAAATTTAAATATATCTTTCAATTTTTTTGTGTTGTTATATATCTTTAAATGGGGAACGGAAATGTTGAAAGAGAATGGAGTGTCTTAACACTAGATTCTCTGGTTCCCTCTGCCTACCCCGCTATACGCGGGATACAGCGTGAAGTTAAAAAAAACGTATCCTTATATTACTTAGACATTTAGCAAATTATCATCTAATACTTTATAAGTCAACTGCTTACTTAAACTTCTTATCAAATATTTTGATGACCTTATTTGTTGTTAGGCTTAAACAAAAAAATGTTTTTTTATTATTTTTAGAGTTAAATTATTTTTTATGTATCCTACATTTGCTTGCAATAATATTTATTTTAATATAATTTCCTGTTTAGGCTATATATTTTATAAGACTCCATAGATTTTATCGAGAATTAGTTGTCAAAACTACTGATATATATTACGAGCACGTCAAAATATCGCTTACATAATTGAATCGGTGAGTGCAGAAACAACGTAAGTCACAAAAAATGCAAAAATTTGTAATCGATTTAAATTAGCTTATTTGGAGGAGTTTTGAAAATCCGGACTTACGTTGTTTCTGCACTCACCGATTCAATTATGCAAACAAAAGAACAATCATCACTTCCTTTAAACGATATTGGTTAAGTTAATAAGATAAGTGCAACCGTCGCGTCGGTAACAATGTCTAATTTATTTTATATATGGTTTTTATTTAATTTATTCGGTGTGAGAGTAAGGTTGATCCTTGTAGCGATACGATGATCTGGCCTTACAGGATGTTTGCGTATTTAATTGGCACTGGATGGGTTTGGTTCCCCTTTTATTGCTGATCGTGGCGATGTACCTAGCTGAGGACTTGGGTCTCGAATTTACATTTGTTTTTTGGTAAGACTTAATAATATTAAATTTTAATTATAAGACCAACTTCATTTTCATATGCATATGCATTTGGCATGTCATGACCAACTCGTGATTTTGTATTTTAAATATATTTTACCATCTTACAAATATTGTTACGTTATGGGCGATTAGAAACATAATTATTTTTTTTATATATCGATAAGGATAATAGGTTGCTTTGTAATATTAATTTAAAGATGAATATAACGGTAAATACCTATTTTTTTACTTGTTTTCTATTACAAACTAATCATTATGTAGGCTGATATTTTTAACGATGGTTTGGTTATCGTCACGAGTTGTAACGGTGTAAAAAATTATTTAACCATAGTTGTTCATGTTCATCTTACAACTTTGAATCAATAATTTTTGTTGTTTTATTCAAATAAAACACCCGAACCGTACTGGAATCGCTTCTTTTTACCTTAAACTTCCTCACATTCAAGTGTTTCTGGAAGAGATCTCTTTTGGAGATAAGTTATCCATTGTACACATTTTTCTTTCATTTCATTTACTGTATATTTTGTCATGTACATAAATAAATTTGAAAAAATACTCCATTTTATATTTACTAGTATAATCGATTGATATAAACATTCGTAACTGATTCATCTATAATGAGCCGTTTCACTATTTAAGTTGTAAGCCAGTAATTTTTCTATATAAATTTATAAAGATTTCTTGCAAGAAAAAATAATTTGACTCTTAACTAAACTGGAGCTACTGCAATTTCAAAAGTTAAATCACAATTGAGCGAAGCCCAGGCGATATTGTCAAACAATTTTGCACGATGAGGCTTAAACTAATGTAAAATACAGTATTATCATAAAAAATATATAGGTATATTTATTATTATCTTTTAATATGTACTTTCAAAAATCTCAGTTTCTAAAGAATATTTATTTTTTATATAATTAGTTATATTTTAGGTATATTTAGTTCTATAGAATTAAATTTAATTTGATGTTTTCAGAAATTCAATATAAAAACATAAACTTCAACTTACTATTCCTTCCCATACAACGAATATGTATTTTCAAGAGCGCACGCTATTACGATGTTAAAGTGCTTTATAGTATGTTTTTTTATTGACTCAACAATTATATACACTTGTTTCTCATAGAGAATTGTTAATGAGCGTTTTGCTAAGTTATTATTTGTTGACGGAGTCATAGTAGCGCTGACAGCTAGTGCGTGAGAATTGAAAATTTAATAACACTGTATGAAACATTGGTAGCCTTAAAATAGGTTTTTAGGTCAGACATAAAAAGCTTTGTAAGTTAAAATTACTTTGGTGCAGAATTTGAACATGTGTAAAATTATTGTTTGCATTAGCTTTAAGATTTTTAGTAACAAGAAACGTTTTCAAGTTTTGTAGGAGTGTTATGAAGTCTCATAGAGAAAACACATTTTAAGTATACTTGTTTCATAATATGGAACTACAAATTTATTTTAAACGTGAATAAAACACAAAACAATTAAATATCAATACAGGCATCATTGTCTTCCGCAAATCCGCAGTGTTAGCATATAGAAGATAGTAAAAACTGAATAAAGTGACAAAAAGATTGTCTTAACATTAGGTTATCTACCTATGATAAGTATAAAAGTAATTTAAATATAAAAAAAATATTTTTAAATCTCTTGCTTTTTTAGGAATTTCAAAGTAAAATATTTCAATTTTCTTTGTAATTTCTTCATAAGAATATGAACACAAAGTATTATTACGTAAAGTTATTTACACGATGCATTCTCTTAACTTAGAAAATATTTCTAAATAATACAAAAGCAAATATTTATATAGTACGTATTGGACTGGAAGGCGCATACTTCATTGTCCTGCGGCGGCTTTATATTAGTAGTATAATTTTATATTATAGCCATACACTGAAGTAGAATACCGGTCCTTGCGATCCCCGATATGCAATAGGAAATTCCACATATTTGTCATTATTTAACGCTTGTAGTGGTGGCGCAGTATGAAATGCGTCAGCTGCCGCCTGCACTTGAAAATCGATTATTTATTTAAATAGAGGAAATTGTTTTGAAATGCTTTAAATTTACTCGATGAACAATCGATTGAAATATAAAAATTAAGAACTGCATTCTTAATACTTTTATTTAACATTAACACGTATTTAACATGTCTTATGTTTTCATATATTATACATATACCTTTAGTAAGTATATCATACACACTACACGTTATATTCGAATCAATTTAAATAAAACAAAAAATACAAATACTTAATTAAAATTTTAGCATTATAAAAAAAGTAACGACTTCAAATAAAATACACTAAGAAGTACAACTGTTATGAATTACTCATAAAATGCTCGTCAGATCTTAAATAAATATGAATAGGTTTAGATGAGAAACTCTAGCTATTTTAAAAGTAAAAAATTAAAAGTAAAAGGCATTATGCGGTTACACACAAAAAATATAGTGACGAATTGAGAACCTTCATTTTTTTTGAAGTCGGTTAAAACATAAATTGACTATGCGACCCTAGTATAAGCATAACAGTGAAACAGAAAAAGACAAAACTACATTTGACCTACCTGCCTGTCGTGGCGCAGAGGCACAAGCGTGCGACTGTAAACGCTACAGGTTGTGGGTTCGATTCCCACTCCAGGAAATGTAAAATTTAGTATTTTGATTTCTTGGGTTGAGTTCCGCCACTCAACACGCAATGCCTCAATTCGGCGAAAGGTGGGGAACGGAATTGTTGAAAGAGAATGGAGTGTCTTAGCACTAGTTTCTTTGGTTCCCTCTACCTACCCCGCTACATGCGGGATACAGCGTGAAGTTGAAAAAAAAAAAAGAAAAATTTGTAATAATAAGCACAAGCATTCCAAAATTAATGCTGGTGACATCAAGTAACGCCGTTTCAACCAGTGGTCCGAACAGATGCTATATTTTAGAAAATTTATACTCGAAATGTATCGAATGCAATGTAAATTATCTATCAAAGTAGAGGTAATAGTAAATTACACTGTTCTATCGTCCCATGTAACATTCCCTTACATTTCCTTCACGGCTAATCTGCATAACAATTTTAAATAAATTTATTCATCTATTACTGAAATATTTTCATACACCTGTCGGTAAGAGCGGTTTCTATTTCCGGTGAAGGGCTATTGGAGATGAAGAATTAAATTATTAAATGAAATAAATGTATGGGTTTTATTACTGCTATGTATGCTATCATTGATACCGCAGCATATACGTACTCGTACATATATAATAATTATTCAAATAATTTAATTTTTTTTAGCTTTTAAAATATCCTACTTATTATTATGTACTACTCATATTATTGGTAAGTCAGATGTTAGTAGTATGAAAGCAGTCTATCGCAATTAATTCATAAAAATTGAAAGTTAGTCATAATCAAATACAAGCAGCTAAATATGTAATAGCTACCAAAAAACTAAGATTTGTAACATTGATATATTATAAATTATTTTTTTATTTATATTTATTTGCGGTAAAAAATAGAATAGAATATTCTATTGATATTTCTTCTACTATATTTTATCATTCTTATACTTATCCCATAATAATGGATAAAAGGTGTCAAAATGACATTAACACAATGTTTATATTTTCATCTAAATTGAGACATATTGCGTATATTTATCATATAGCACATAATAGCTAAGCAGCCCCGCTCTGCGCAGTAAAGAACAAGGGGATGCAATAAAAGGCCAAACAATACTCTACAAAAAGGATAATCGGATAAAAAATCCGTATGTTCACATGGCAAGATGAAATCAAAAGTGATCGGACCCCCGCTATATTTCAGCCGCGATCCTCCTCGTCCATTTCGCGATTCTCGGACAATAGAGGACAACAGAAGCCACAAATGCTTGAAGCGTCTATAAATCATCGACATAGCGGAAGTGCGTATCGTGGCAGCTATAACGGCATTTCGGATAGATAAATTAAATGCCGACGGGACAAACGCGAGATCGCCAGGAATGTTCAAATAAATTTTTTGATAGAAGCACCGGAAGACGTGACACCCCTTGCGTCATTGTTTTTCTATAGAATCTTCGGAATCTTGGCATTTCGTAGCGGCCCTTTGAATCGATAAGATCTGCCGATAACGCCTAATAGGTCAGTTCACCGCCGGGATTAATCAAGCGTCAAACATCAACTCGGTAATGGCCCTCGTATATTCATCTAATTAATTTCCTTTTAAATTTTAAAGGCTACCGCCATATGCTTTTCCAGTTGTTACTCGCATGTTGGATGGGCATATTAAAATGGCAATAATTTGATAGCCTGATATAAAACAATGGTTTATCTAGCATCGCTAGCGAGTTTAGTGTGAAATGTGTACCCGAAGACACCGTTTAGTAGTATAAGGAGCGTGACTGTTGTACAAATTATGCATTTTGGAGACAAGTCGACTTTATTGCGGCGGAAGTGACGTCAATAAACCACTGTACCCGAGTTTAATGTTCGAATCGTATAATTTCCGATCGTTTCATGCAGATATGCATCGAGGTTGGTGTGTGGAACACGAAACGGTGAAATAGACATCGACTCAATGACTTATTATTGAAGTTTGCTATTGATTTTTGATGGCGCGCAACTGCGAGTTAAATATATTATAGTTATGTCAAATGTTCATATTATTATTAGCTGTAACGCAATTTGCTCAATGATAGCATAAATAGAAAGCAGAGTTCATATGTAATTACATGCTTTTAAGTATTTAGAAAATATTCATAGCACTAAATATAATATTTAAATAGTAAATTTGTAATGTGAACACGTTACTGACTATTTACTGCTACTACTCACTTCCGGCGTTATGATGAAGCACTCTACGGGTTTTTATGCGAAATTTAATGTCAATAAATTATTAGCTGCTATTGTTGCTTTAAATAAAAGCTAGAAACTATCTGTCACGTTTATATTATAAATGTAATAATAACTGGACAACTTTAAAAAAATCGCTGAATGATACGCATAATACTTTCTATAAGGTAAAAATGAAAAGGAGCCACAAATCTTTGAACTTACGACTAAACGCCTAGAAAGTAAGCGACAATCGGCATATTATGTGATATAAATCATATACTTCCTTTAAGAGCCAATAAAAGTTCAAGTAAATCATAAAACGTATCACTCGAGAAAACGTCTAACAAGTGTGTTATTGCGAAATAATTCAGGATCGGAGGGTGGTTTGAGAGATGGCTCCCCAGCCGTGGAATCCCCGTGCTATATCAATGCCTTCGTTTATTTATCGGACCCTTGTCTACTTTTCATTTTACTCCTTTCAGGAAAATAAACATGTCCCGATAGAATACTAGTGGTTTACGTTAAGCCGCGACACTGACAGATGGTATCGGCTGTTAATTATCAAATATATTTGAATTAACGGAAATTTCAATTTTCTATGTGTGATACTTATGTTATTTCTTGTAAGTGACCTTTATTATATTTTCTTAAAAAATATATTAAGCGTGAGTAATAAGATAACATTTAAAAAAATACTCAACCTTAAATATTTACCGAAAAATGTATATCTAAGAACTATAACAATCACATATCAATAATATCTATTTCCTTTTGGTTAGTTACGGAAATCAGTAAAAATATTTTTTTATTTTCTTGTGTGTTCCCACTTTTACCTTACTGCTAGGTAAGCAGTAAGAACCCTTACCCTTAACCCTTAGTACGAACCCGTAGTTACAAGTTACTGTACTCTATTTTCCTCTTCTTTAGACACATAATAAAGTAGTTTATCTACCTCATCAGACTGGGAAATAAAAAAAATATATAAATTCTGAAAAGATATAAGAAATGCTAAGGCGCTTAACTTCAAATAATAGTTGGTTTATTTTTGTCATTTTTAATCTGTTAATGTTGCAATCAAGGTAATTAAGCGTTTCACGCGGTCTAAGCAACTCATTTGTCTTTCTGTATCGTGTCACCACAATATTAAGAATAAATTGTTCGAAACTACTGTGTATTAACAAAGATACGTAAGATTAATCCCAAATGGGAATCGAACCCACGATCATCACATTTCATGAGGCGCATCCTAAATATAACGGCGTCAATAATTAACTCAAGCAAAAAATGTAAAATGAAGTAAAATTTAAATTTAAAGGTATTATTTAAATAAGTACTTTATGATATTAACAAAACAAATTCTCTGCAGAATATAGTCAAAATCGAATTTTCATTTCCTGGGTTTGGTAACAAGGCAAAGCGCGGCGTTGAGTTCCGCCACTCAGCACGGAATACCTCAATTCGGCGGAAAGTGGGGAAAGGAGTGTCTTAACACTAGATTCCCTCTGCCTACCCTGCTATATGCGGGATAATGCGTGAATCTATGTATGTATGTATGAATTTCTAGACTTTGTTTCATTTTACAGTGTAAAATATTCTTATGTCACTGAACTACTGTGACCGTCAGTAGTAAATCAAAATTGTAATTTATATTTACGATTACTAATAAAAATAGAAGAATCGTAAAATTATATTATCCTCACGTGTAGTCGGGAGTACTTATTTAGTGTGTTGTAAATTGTGGATGACTGATGTGGATGACAAATGATATAAAACTTTACATGAAGGAGACTAAATACGAGTAGAGATGAGTTTTATAGTAACTTCTGTATGGTACAATTGAAAACGTTCCTTAGTACCCAGACTTGCAATGGAAATTATAAATTTGAATTCCAGATAACTAAAATTTAAATGTTCGTTGTTTGCTTCAAAATTAATGGAATTTATTTATGAAATTGGTTCTAAATACAATATCTGTTTCTGTTATCTCATAATGTTAGATTAAAATTAAGACAATATATGAATTATACATAAAATTCTATATATGTAAACAAAAAACTCTTCGCAATTGTAATCAGTACTAGGTGCGGTCAGTATAATGTGTGCAATAAGTGACGATGATGACAGAAGCCATCGGCGCAAAGGGCGGGAAGCGTATACGCGGGTGGAATAACCAACATATCATTATAGTCCTTTGAAACTTGTAGAGTGGCCGAAAGATAAATATGGGAGCAACATGTTACACTCTAATTCTGTGTGAAGTCAGTTCTATATTACACTACAGTAATATTTTGTTGCATACGAAAAATTACTTATAAAATTTAATTTCTCTTTAAAATCTCTCTAAAGTCTATTCTACTACAAAGATATACAATATTCTGTGGTGATATATAAATTCATTAAATGCCTTCAACGATTTACTAGAAATAAAATTAGATTAACAAAATAGTTCTGTTCGGCTTTCAGGGACCTGAAGGTTATGCTAGAATTAAATGTGTTAGCCGTAAATTAATAATCATGACCAATATAAACAAATATATAACAATAATTCTTCAATGTATCTTTGTCAAGATTCACAAGGTTCTCTTTTTACAATCTTTGTTAAAATATAAAAAAAATATATTTTACATAGATACAGATATTAATATTATTAAGTAGAAGAATTAAAGCAATAATTTATTAGCTTTAGAATCAAAAGAGTGCAATGACAAGGGCATTTCTGTACGTTATAATATCTACATTGATGATATAGAAGTGGTAGTTTGCGGCATGAAGCCTACGGCGATGATACGCAGCGAGGTCACGTACAGCACACCAAATTACCCACTCATATTGTGCCTTGGGAAATATGTGGTGCCAGGATAAAAATTTATAACAAGACTGACCGCTACAAAAACTTTCAGATACGCTTTTGTTATATCACGGTAGTGTTCATATAACATTTCATTATAATTATAAGCTATGTTTATATACATAGGTTTAACGATGCAAAGCTTTTGCATATTGTTGGATATCTCCGCGAAACGCTTCTTCGTTTTTCAGTTTCGGCAAATATGGTCTTCCTATAAGTGGTTTAAGCTTACTAATCATGCTCGTCCTATATGCCAATTATATTTATAATAAATAAATTATTCTAGTACGCACATATAGTGCGTTAGACAAATACTTAGCAAGACCTGATACTTAATATTTTAAGCATCTATATAATTTTACTCAACGGGTAACAAAAGCGTTTACGTTGTCAAATAAATTACAATAATTTATTATTGGTATATTTTTATTGTTTCCTGCTTCCGACTCAATTAAATAGTTTTGTCACAGTTGACAGCCTAGTGACGCAGGAGAAGTTGATTAGCTTGAAGTCTTAAAAGTAAGAAATCTTACAAACATGTTGTGTAAAGTCCCGCAACTAGTTGTACAATAACATTTTGAATCTTTTAAGGAACATCAACAGCCTGTATAGTGAATGATGTTTAAAAAAAATAATATAGAAAAAGAGAAAACTAAAGAAAGAATGTGAACAGAAACAAAAAACCAGAAACGAAGTACTTTTCCCTTAAACGCGGTCTTCAGTTTTAACTAAACGCATTTGTAAACCTCTTGAACCCCTCTGGGGGAGACCGGGTGATACATACAGCAATACGACTACTTTTAAAGGCTTATTCAAAGTTTATAAAATTGCGACCCCTTCAGGGGCTATATTATTGTGCAGCCATCTGTGACGAAGGGTATAGAAAAGACATATTTTTTGATTTAACTCGTAAATTACTCGATTCAATCGGTTTACGCTCGTGTGAGAATTAGATGATTTTTATTTGTGATGCGGTTGTTTATTAGTAGGGGCCAGAATTAAATAGAAACAAATAACTTAAAGTGCTTTCGTTAAATTATTTATATTGACAACTTTTTAGAACCCCTCATGTAATAAATAAAGTGAGTGATTATGTTCCAGCCGATGTAATCATACTATGGGAGGAAGCTTAAAAATTGATTCCAGCTAGTACTATCATTGTCATCATATTTGTCGTAATTGCTTAAGTTTTTATGAAAATTAATAAAGCAAGAAATATTGCTATAAGTCTTATGAATACATGCATACAATAGTATTGTTGTAATTTGTCAACGCTATATATATTTATATGTTGAAGCGGTTTTATATGTGCTTTTTTGTCATTGATAGGTTTGAGGAATTATTTTTCCTATTCATTTGTGCCTTTAGTTTGTAGTGTATAGATTTGTAAAAGCTGCTTAAATCTGATGGTTAGATAAGCCAGAATATTCAGAATTTATGACTGAAAATATAGATCATGAAAGTTACATTGATAACAGAATATAATCATCGAATTTCGCTTATGAATAATGTTTATCAATCTTAATAGATATTTTTTTTTACTTGATCTATTACCATTACTTGTCTGCCAGTGATCTATTACCTCCATTATGTTTACCGCACTACATTCACTTAAAGTCTAGTCCATCTTAAAATGTTTGTTTTCATCTTATAAAAAGTAAATAAAAAATGAAATCAATAAGAAACGTGCCGCCGGAAAGCGAAACTTGCACCTCTTATTGATAAACATATACATAGCGCCTCCGACTTTTATTATAAGCCTATTTAAAAACTAGAACTTTTCGCCAATATTAATATAAAAATAATATTCTTACCAATTGAAATTTGACGACGGTAAGCTCAGCTATTTCTTAAGTTTAAAAATTCATAACAATAGGTAGGAAAAGGTAGGAAGTTATAAGTAGTATTGACGTGATACCTCTCGTTGAACGTTTTCAATCCTGCGATTAAGTATTAAGAATCAAGATAATATTAGGTTTCTTAGGCTTTTTACCGATGTTCAAAAAAGTCGTGTAAATTTGGAAATGTTATTTATTTAAACAGTAGAAGCAGTACCATCTAATTTCGTCATTCGCAGTAGCGGAAAACGAATTAGCCAACACCAGTGGCACAAAAGTTTGAATGATTAAGGTAAAATTGCATTCAGCTTTTAAAAACTTTTGTTCACAGAGTTACTGAGTAACTTTATTTAAAAATAGCTTTTTTAGTATATAATATGTAGGAACTATATATACAGATATATGAAAATACTTTTTAATAAAAATAAACGGCGTAGTACTCTTGGCGTGTAGGTATATGATATACATATCGTCTGTATTATCTACTTGAAAAGATATATAGGCTAAAGATTTAAAAATAAATATATATCAGTTCAATCCAGTTCTTTGATTAACATGCTAAAATCTATCTTTTAGAAATTAAATCTCCTTGTCAATATGTCAATTGTAACAATCTCCTCTTTTATAAAATCCCGACTTTATGTAAAGAAGCACCTTTATAATTGTTTCCAATTTAGTCTGAGTATTATAGTTCATACATACATACCTTCACGCTGTATCCCGCATATAGCAGGGTAGGCAGAGGGAACCTAGTGTTAAGACACTCCGTGTCCTCCGACACCCCACTAACTACCTTTATTAACTTGCTGAGAATTTCAGCGAGGCGTCTCCAAACTCGTGGTTCGATCCCAGCAGCAACACGACGGCGTCGATTCATTAAAATAGCTGTAATAAATTAATTCACTTAATATACTCGTATAAGATCGAGGAAGACCACCGCCATAATTTTATACACAGATTGCATAAGAAGGGGTAAGGACCCTTTCTGTTTCGTCACACACGCGCTGTCAAATGGAACTTTAATATTTTAAAATTGAATTTTTATTGCATTTCCCAATTGTCAACTGTGTCCAATGCTATAAAGAACAGAGACGAGTGTTTTTAATAGCAACTCTATTGTGATCGTTTGAACCTAGCTGAGTGGTGTTGGCGTGTTAATGCTAGGAGGACAACAGTTTTAATGGAGTTAAATTAATGAGAAGAAAAGAAGTATCGTATGTTTTAAAGAAGAAATTATATGAATTTATGAAACTGACAACAATTATTAAGCATGTGCTGGAGACAGCTGCTTCATGATTAATTTTCTTTTTATTTTTAATTCGCGTTTTAAGTATTTCAAATTTGCGGCTTTAAATATTTATATTTGAGAGAGATATTGAACTAAGGCAAGTTAGATAAAGAAAGAAAAATAGACTTTCATCACTTTATACATTATTTCATTTTAAAACGATATGTTATAAGGCTACATTTTATAAAAAAAATCCTTAATAGCGACCCTCTCAAAATCGATAATGTAGAGGATAGAGAATTCATCGAAAAATCCAATTTATCCAGTTTTAACAGTTAACGATATATGTTAACAATATAAATATAATATGATTATATGATATGAAAATTACATAATTTTTCCTGTTATAAAGTTGTAACAATTACGAATTACGTGTACAGTAAAGGTTTTTCTCAGAGTTTCATTAATAAGTGATTTGGTTAAAACGACTAGACACGATTGCTTTTGGACTTGGTTCCCTTTATTTTTATTTCTTCGCTCTGGTAACACAATGTTGACGTCCACCACTCAACAAACTATCTCTCGATTTCGAGCAGAAAGTAGAGAACCCAAAGACTTGGCACTAGATTTTCTTTGATTACTCTGCTATGTACGAATTTTATTATATTTCTATTTTTTCCCCCACTCTTGTGGGGAAAAAAAATTGAAATTGAATAAAAAATAAGTTTTATAAAATGAATTTTTATATCTTAACGATTAGTACAACTTGTTAAAAAATCAAAAAGAAAGCAGTTTATGACGGTAATTTCATTTACAAGTACAAATACAAATTACAAGTAGAATTTATCCAATACAATATTTGTAAAATACGAAGTAAATATAGTAGTTATAACTATCCTATAATGGGTTCCTATACAAAGCAAGAATTTTGAGTGTATATCCTTTCTTAGCCTGATTACATTAAATATATTTTGTGGCTCCAGAACAAAGACTCAACACGCAATGTCTTTGTTTCAACAGAAAATGGAGCACATATAAGTATTCACATATTAACATATAAAATCAATTTTAATAGGCTCTCCGTTTAAATGTAAGATATAGTAGTGCCAAGTGTATTGAAAAACAAATATGACACAGTACATTGTTAACAGGAATTAATGTATGTATCTAGTTGAAAACCATGTAGATATATGTAGCAACTAACTGAAGTTAAATGAATTACACAAACATACTCGTAGTCTTTCATATCGAATGTAACAACCTTAGCTATAGATAAAAGGAACGAGTAAAACCTCTTTGATAATGATAAACTAGCGCATTGGGCTTAAAATGTGGGAGGAGTAAATTATACATTTTTAACTAGGTACATAATATTGATTTTTAAGTTTCTATGTTCGTTTCTGATTTTTATTTAATTTTTATTGTTTTTTATTTAATAAATTTCTCCATACAGCTTTTGAACGTTGAAAGAGAAATGGGATCCCAATCATTGGTTTTAAAACCTCACTGCACCACGATACTGTGCTTCACAAATTCTAAATTTCATTGTAGTAAGAGTTTAAAGTGACGGTGATGATGGTTCTTAGGCGAGTGTTTAAGCAGCAATTTCTTAAGCAGCTTAAATTTACAATTCTTTAGCACAAGTGAGCCGTTAATACAATAACGTAATCTAAAATAAGCGCAGACTGACGGACATATTATGTATGTATGTAACCTAAATATATCAATTACAAAAAAGAGTCAATTTATCAAGAATGTTATTAATTATATTATAATAGTTGTCGCTCACATGCCTCTGATCACTTTCTTTGAATTATGATAGTAAAATGTAAAATCCCGTCTTTTCCTGTACCCATAGGAATTTCCTGTCTTAGTGCTCTTTAACACGCCCAAAGAAAACTATATGCCGAATTTAAGCTTACTACCTTCAGCATGTCTACTAATTACCGGTTACTTTATTTCAGCATCATGCTTTATCCCGCATAGTAGAACGTACTGTCCAGACACTTTATTTGATACTTCTGCCTGATTTTACGACATTCACAATTTATTTATAAAATATAAATATTACATACATACTTACATATTCGTGCATATATACGTAGCTTCACACTGTATCCCGCATATAGCAGGGTAGGCAGAGGGAACCTAGTGTTAAGACACTCCGTTCCCCACTTTTCGCCAAATTGAGGCATTGCGTGTTGAGTGGCGGAACTCAACGCCGCGGTGTGCCTTATTTGCCAAACCCAGGAAATGAAAAATTCCATTTCCTGGAGTGGAAAATATAAATATTCAGTATTTTACATTATGTCAGAAAATGTATAACACACATTTATAATCCTTAAACACTGTGGTATCGATCACTCCACCTATAATTACGTATTAAAATTTCTTCAAAACGTACACTGAACAATTACAAGATCAAGTGTGAACGAGGTTCCGAATAATTATATACGAACAGACTATGAATGATTATTTTAGAAGTGATACGTAGAACCAACTAAGTAGGTGGAGTATTTCTGGTTATTTTTGCATGTCTGAATGTAGGTATGTCAATTTATTGTCTATAATTATGTGAGAATGAACATGAGGAATGACTACAATTAAAGTTTGAAAAAAAATAATCAAAACATTTATGTACTCGGCCATTTTTTAACTTATACAAACGATAGAAGAATTATAGAGTAAATATAGTGTAAATATCACCTTAAACAGGTGACACAAAAGAAGTGGATTTTTTTCACTGAATTTCTTTCCTTATTTATTTTGATTTTAAATAACTCTATATATTGCTGTCTTAAGTAAAATTTTTTTATATATTTGGTACGTACATTATAACTTTTCATAATTTAAAGTTATAGCGTTGTGAGAGAGATTGTTTGTGGGCTCAATACGTACGGGTATTGACGGAATATTTGGCGGAATAATATATTCAAATGAAGACGTTGTGTGTGGAACACAACGTCTCTCAATACATAATATCTCCATTTCGAGCGGAAGTTGAGAGCAAAGGGTTTGAACAGGTTCTCTCTGTCGTAAGACAGAAAAAAAATGTAATAGCTATGTAATACTTAAATTAATAAACTTATTTTTACATCTTTAACGTACTTTTAACAAGAATGAGCAACAATTATGTATCATCACATAAACCACAAGTAGAATGCCAATTACAATTACTCTTATTTTTTTGACGAAAGATGACAGTTAAATAACAAAAAAGAATTTCTATTATTTCATGTTCTGTGGTACGAACCAACCACCACTAGCAATTACGTCATTATACAACAACTCGATTTTACATTCATCGTTGGTGTACTGTAGGCAACTTCTGAATGCAAAAATATAATAAACCAAACAAAAAACTGTTTTATTTCATACAGAATAAAGTCGAAAACCATTTAAACTATGTGCAGAGGTAATTAATTTGGTGATCTATAGTACAGACTAATAAGTTGTTATTTACTAAGGGTTGAAAACTAAATTGGTCGTGAGTTATGAGTTGTATACCAACTGCTATTTTCCCGTCAGAAGTAAGATACTCGTATTTATTATGTTTTTGTCATATTATACAATGTGTTTATTTGTAGGAATTTGCTATTCATTTTTTACGTTGTTCTCTGAAAACGGTTTCTCAGGTCATTTTTTTAGAAGCTTAAAACCTTTCATACGCTTAATGCTATTTAAGTTTATTAGCTAGTATAACTATTACTAGCATTTTGTTCCTACACAAATAGAAGACCTAGCTCACCACAGTATTCCGAAAGTTCCGCAACAATTAATTATGGTAGACCTGGTGCACTAACCTTATGATTAGTTGGCGTTGTATTCACAACAAGAAAAATATTCATGTTATTATGAATAATATATAAATAGATATAGGTACATATTAAAAATATTTCAGTTTCAATGACATCAAAACCCTATTAGTTATTATCTTTATATAAATACGTAAAGTATTTACGAAAATTACCCCTTTTTACGAAAATTACGTGGACCGAGAAGCATGAAATTTGGCACACTTATAGTTTGTATAGAGAAAGAGTGCAGAATGCTAACATTTTTTTTTAAATAATACATAAAAAGTATATTAAATTAATAAAATAAATGTTACACACACTACCATGGTTTGACATCTATGTTTATATAAAGTGATATATACATGCATTGCTAAAGACAACGCGTTGTTAACGCGTCAACGGTGACACTACTAAAAAATAAAATCCTAATTGCCACCAATACATCACATTAAAACAACTTCGAACAAAATATAAGTAAAAATACTTCAAAATTTATACTAGAAGCGAGCAAAGTAGTATTTTATATTATGAGGCTGAGTTTTTAACAAAACTAAAATAAGCCCAGTTTCATTTCAACTCTTAAAAAAGGGTAACGTAAGGAACTCATATCGAAGTTCTCAGCAATCGCAAAGTTCCACAGACGCAACACGGCAAAGTTAATATGTGGGGGAGTTTATTAAAAATAAAATGCTGAAAAATTATATCGTTCTTTAAAAGTTCCTAGTATATGTAGCTTTTTAACCGACTTGTGAAAATATAGTGTTTGAATTTGTTAGAGGTTTTTTATGTAATAACTAGCGGTGTCCGTGACTTTAATACGGCTCTTATGAGATATTTATAATTACTAGTGGCTCCGTTGACGCGTTAACAACGCGTTGTCTTTAGTAATATATATTTCACTTTGTATAAACATGGATGGCAAAACATAGTAGCGTGTGTAACATTTATTTCATAAATTTAGTATATTTTGTATGCATTATTTTAAAAAGATATTATCATTGTGCACCCCTTCGCTATAAAAACTATAAGTGTGCCAAGTTTCATGCTCCTCCATCCGCAAAATTTTGGTATAAAGGGATCCAAAGTTTTTGCTTCACGTATTTATATATAGATTATATAATATTATATAATAATAAAAAATCGTTAGAGTAAGACAATCCGATCTCTGCTTTTCCGGTTAAAGTCAAGACCTTGCGTGTTAAGTGGCGGAACTCAACGCCGCTCTTAATCTTACGATAACGGAGCAATGAATAATGTTAAATATGAGATCCATGACATTTATATGATTAGGTATAGATGGATATACAATTATAATATAATGGGAAATAAAACTTAAATAATACTGATGTTGCGCCATAACTACATATTTTATAATCGATATGCTATTTAATAAGTGTTCTTTGTTCATTGAAAGGAGTTTATTTTATGTTCTATTAATAATAAATATTTACTGGTGCTATCACTTTATTTTTCAATATATTCGAAAAAAAAACTGTACAAAAAACAAAAAAATCTACTTAGTTTTACCTGCGGGAACTACATTGATTATAAGATACATTGACAAAAGTAACCTGGCTGTTGTTCCGGGTTTTAAGTTACTACCGAGCAAAAAATAATTAATTTCTATCCTATAGTTATCGGCATATATTAGTTTTTTGGATTAGAACTCCATTGGATATCTGAATAACAACTATTCTGCATGTTTTACCTTTTATTACCATTCCAAAATTAATTCATTTCTATCCAGTATTTTTTGCTTAATTGGCATACAAATAAACAGACAGACAGACAGATAAAAATTTCAATAAGTAGTATTTTCGCTTCTATTTACGATATATTAGTGTACCAAATTGATATTTTTCTCAAGTTTTTCATGTATAGAACTGAGTTTCTACTCTTTCTAACCGACTCCAAAAAAGGAGGAAATTCTCAATTAGGAACCTCTAAACCGATTGTTTTTTTTAAGGTAATCAATTTTGTTGATTCTTTTATCCTACTGTCAGAAAATGGTTATATTTTTCGCGCGTATCATGTATGTTTGTAATATTCTTTATTATCTCATGTCTTCCATACCCTGGACCGATTTATATAATTAAGGTGACGTTAGATAGATATTCATACTCCAAGTGTTCTTAGATGTGACGTCACTTTTTATTTAATATAAACGCCTGCTAGAGTCAATTACATCCTGAATAAAAACAAAAAACATATTGATGCGTACCGTGTGGGGTACGAAATGAAAGGAATTAATTAGCACATTTCAAATATATAACACATAACTAGCTTTTATAGCCTACTTTATTTGCTTCCTAAACTTGAAGAATTTTGAATTGGTTCAGTCGGGTCTTTTATTTTTTTATAAATATGTATGTTATTTATATGATAGCTATTGCTTTTGATGTGAATTGATATTGCTTTTGTTTAAGATCTGACGAGATGGTTTTAAGTTCATTGTAATAACTTTATTTTATAGTGCATTTTATTTAAAGTCGGTTCTTTGTTAAAATTTTAATTTATATTATAACGATATAGAAAATCTTGCTAATAAATTAAATGTTTTAGTTATATCAAAAACATTTAGCAAAAAAGCTTACTGATGACACAGCCACACACAGCAAAAGGCGGAATGAGCTGAAATTCGACATTCAGATAACTTTCACGACGTCCGCAAAAAAGAATTTTTGAAAATCCTGCCTCCAAGAGGGCAAAACGAGTGTTGGAATTGGATAAAAATAATCTTTGCCTGTCGACGCTGAAACTAGCTGTCGATTGTAGTTTTGACATTTTTGCATTAAAATTTAAATTTTAGTAATATTTTAAATATCAATAATAATTATAATATTATTAAATTATCATTTTTCCTCAGCAAATTTATTTAATTCATTAGAAGTCCCTTATTTATGACTTTTGCGAAGTGAGCTCAACTGGCATCTTCGAAAGCCGTAAACAAAGTGTAGGATAGTTATACTTAATGAATAACTGCTAAAGTTTAAACCTTAATTAAGTTTTTGTTTAATTAGTGATCAGTTTAAAACACTAACAGTGTTCTTGTACAAGATTTATAGGGTACTTTTTCAAAATATAAAACGACGTTTGTGATTCAAAATTAACTCTATTTAATGATTTATCAATCAATCTAACATTATAATGAACTAAATAAACTTGTACTGTTGTTCTTAATTAAATTTTAATTTAGGAATATTCTTTAATGTACTAAAACAGTAGCGATATACCGCCTTTGAGTATAATTAACTAGTTTTTAGAGGTTTTTTACACGACACACTGAAACCCGAAATTGTTTTAGGCTTACTTAAACAGCGCCTCATTTAATATATGTTATGTATACTCAATTAAAATACCCTTTTTGATTTAAAATAAGTACTGAAGAATTATATCGTTCTTATATATTTTTTTTATTTTAATGTCAGTAAAAAGTTTATTATTTAAATAATTCTAACGGTGATATTCAGTTTGAGCTATCAGAAAAATATCTGTTCATACAATTATCTTTTATTAACACAATCATTTTCATTAAATAAGAATTGAATCTGTAAATGGCATACATCGTACACGTCGAAAAAGAACTGAACCATAATACCGTTTTTCACAACGCAAATGTACATTAAAGGCTTTGCAGTATTGTCCCTACGTATAGGCTTTGAAAATATCTAAAGCTATACGAAATATTGATGGGGAAAATTACCTGTTAATTTCATCCCATTCTTAATTTAATCTGACAGTAAGTAAATTGAATTTATTTTGATATATAAAGCATGGATTTCGCTCTGGTGAAATAAACAATGCTTTGTACTATTTTAAGCAAATAATATAGACAGATGTAGACTCTATATTATAAGGTATATACTAGTGGTGTCCGCGACTTCGTTCGCTTTAAACATAGGATTTTTTACTTTTTTCACTTTAAGTACTTTTTTTACAGTTTCAAGCTTTATCCCACAAATCAGGGTGGTCAGAGAGACCCCAGCGTCCATATACTCTGTCTCCGTGTTCGAAAAATGAAGATAATGTAAAGTTATTCACGAGTAAAAATCGAACTCACAATCTATAGAGTTTGTTGTCCGACGCTGTCCTACTGCGCCACGGTATACGCTATTTCATTTTTGCTAGTAAATTTTCATCCTTTAACCACCCGTTTCCCGTTTTACAATTATTAAATAAATATTTCAATAAATATCTTACTTATGATTACTAATTATACATTAGTATACCTTGCCACTTTAACAGATGAGCGAGCCATTAATTTATGAAAAACAGTTCACGTGTTCTTAATAAATTTATGGCTCGGTTAAATATCTAAAACAGACTTACTGGAGGTTCGGCTCTTATAAAAAGTTTATTATTATACAATTATAATGTAATATGATGTGTTTTTAACTTAAATGAGAACGGATTTTGCGTCATATCTATCTTCTTACTTATTATATTTAAAAAAAATACTTCATTTTACTATAATGAAATCAACGTAATTTGGCTAGGTTTGGTTTTTTTATATTTCCAATTGGAGCTTTTATTTTACAGCCCCATGTGGTCCATGATTTGGGATCTGGTGCTTATGAAATCTTCTATAGTATAGTAGTGGTCATAAATTTTAGGTTTACTGAATAACAAATATCTAAATATCTAAACATCCCAAATTAGACATTAGTGTCGTGTTGTGTTTTACTTTTTTTACCTAAGGTACTCTCTTATAAACAAATATTAAAGTATTCCCTATTTCGAAAATTAACAAATTCCCGTAAATTAACAAAATATTAACTTCTAACATTTAGAATTTATTACTTTTTACACAGTATAAGAACTGTCTTATATGTACCTCCAAAATTCATTAAATTATATCCAGAGGTTTTGCGTGATTGATAAAGAAATTAACAGAGAGAAAGAAAAGAAAATCTAATGAATGATCTTTTCGCTTCTGTTAACCATATATTAACGTGCCTAACTGATATCTACTAAGAAAGAGAAATTTTGAAATAGAAAAAGATATCAACCTTTTGTACCATATATATGAGAAATTATATAAATACTATAATAATAAAGGATTTGTAATATTGCATCTGTATCTCTCTAAATCAATTTGAATATCTATTGATGAGTTAATTTGGATGTAATTAAAATTATAAAATAAAAAATGAATGTAATAATTATATAAAGTAGAGTTTCACTTAATTCTTGTACGCACCTTGTTTTACACTAAGACTATAAACTTGAAAAAGTAAATGAAATCGACTGCAATTTTAATATCACTGCAATCTGCATTCTGGCTTTATTAAAATCATAGAACAAAAGCACGAACTGGTATCAATCCGGTTTACTAAGATCTAACATATATACTTTTTGTAACTTAATACTATCAAGTATGTAGGTATATACATAAAGTATTAACTTCTATAATATGTATTTTAAACAGTATGTTGATTGGAGGAAACCGAAATGTCAACATTTTGATAAGACATTTAGAGTAATTTAAATTACGATTGCTGTCCCTATATTCGATATCCTATGAGTATATTCTTCCACGACACCGTACTTCTAGTCAAAAGATTATATTCTTACGTATTAAATTTTTAAGATTAATTTTCGTAACAACGATTGGTTGGCAAATACATTAAAATAACTAAGGATACAGTTAACAAAATGAAAACTATCGTAAATAAATGAAAGTATGATATATAGGTATTATATGTTCATATCACTTCTATTGTATCTTCTGTATCACAAACTACGGATCGAGCGCAAACTCTTGCAAATTGCTTTAAGCTAGCGGCGGCGTTTACAAGAACCTGCGCTATAGTTTCCTTACGAGTACAAAGATTTCGTTCAGCACTTCTCTATTCATGCTCTCGCCCGAATGTGGCATATAGAGCTGCTTGTTTGTACTTAGTATAACAATGGCGATGATTTTGAGTTGTTTGATTAAAAAATGAAAGACATAGGAGAAAAGGTTGAAACTTTATAATTATAATTTGGCAATACAGTAAAAAATTATGTAACATTTCATTTGCTGTCCACTTTTATTTGTTTTGCAGTGCAGATAGAATTTCGTAGGTATGGTATTGAAATATCGAAATACAACTCTCATAGTTACTTTAATGACCAACCTTATTTAAAACCCTTTGGGCTTTTGTAGTTTTAATGTTGTGTTAATTAAATTTTACAGGAATATGTTCAGCGAGAATACCGATTAATATGTATAAGTTTTTCTGATCAACGCTTCCATCTACAATAACAAAATATGTATTCTTTGAAGCTTTTTTATGTAATACTAAAGAGTAACTAGAAGTTGTACAAGGTAAGCTATAAAAAGAATTGGCGAAAAGAAAAAGACGAAATTGACGATTTTTTTAAAAGATTCCAGTTAATTAGAGCTTAAGATTCAACTATAATACTAGATAATCTGAATGGGACTAAGTCGAAATAAAGGAAGTACTAAAATACCAATGTCATTAAAATTTAAGTATTTTTTCTACCCATTAATTCATTTAAAGTCAAAATCCATCTGAGCTAATATATTCTTCTGTACTCTCCTCAATATATGACTAAATCTTATCGTTAGTCACGTATTTGTATAATTTTATACTGCTACGTTTGACATTAGGGAGGACCTGTATCAATTTTCAAAAAAAAATATTTATAATTTCTTGTAAATTATTTGAAATTAAAGAAGCTGACATATTAGATTATTATTTTACAATTACAATGTCAATAGTTTTATATGCTGATAACGAGCCATCCTACATTTCATTTTAACTTATAGTTATATCTAATGAGAAGAAGAAAAAAAAGTGATTGATTATTATTATCAAAATTTATCTACTTACCCCGTAACGTGTGGATAAACAAAAATAGACAGCAAAATAAACTACCACGATACCAGAATAAAGTTACATATACATAGGTACTAGGAAAATATTTGAGTCAGAATCAAAACCAAAGCAAATATATTACTTGCCACAAAGGCTAATTAATCGAAACGCATCATATGCATACTATTACCGCATTGTTACACTCGAAAATATCCAATTAGAGCGTTGAAGAGGGACGTAATGATATTATGTGCTTTCCGTACATTAAAATGGTTATTTAACCAGTTTTAAAAAGGGTCTACAAAGCCGGCCGATATGTTATAATGTTTTATTGTTATTTTTATATTTAAAAGCCAATAATTTGCAAAAGATACTTAGTTTAATATAGTTTAATTAAAAAAACGCAATACTTGATCTGCCAATAAATCACGAAATAAGTAATTTAATTTAAAATTTTGTAGAGTAATCGTAAGTATAATTTTTTTTTTGTTTTTTTTTTTTAACTTCACGCTGTATCCCGCAT
Organism: Philaethria dido; assembly: GCA_033558755.1. NCBI lineage: Eukaryota > Metazoa > Arthropoda > Insecta > Lepidoptera > Nymphalidae > Philaethria > Philaethria dido. Next base: position 5,199,205 of record JAKGSA010000005.1, on the reverse strand, counting down.
GTAGCGGGGTAGGCAGAGGGAACCAGAGAACCTAGTGTTAAGACACTCCATTCTCTTTCAACAATTCCGTTCCCCACTTTCCGCCGAATTGAGGCATTGCGTGTTGAGTGGCGGAACTCAACGCCGCGCTTTGCCTTGTTACTAAACCCAAGAAATGTGAATACTAAATTTTTACATTTCCTGGAGTGGGAATCGAACCCACAACCTGTCGCGTTTACAGTCGCACGCTTGTGCCTCTGCGCCACGACAGGCGTTTTAAAGTATAACAATAATTATTATTTATACACCTTTCTTACTATTTTTATGTTGTAGATTACGAAAAATCGATTTCTCATAGATATTATTATGATCATCCAGGTACAAATACAATGTTATTATTATACAAGTGTTGAACGCTGGGAAGTGTCTAAATGCAAATGCGACGTCACGTAACGTCTTCAAATCCTACTGATATTATTTTCGAATTCGATCGTGATAGACTAAATGAGGCCGGTTAATCACAATTCAACATTTTTTAAGATTCCCGCTGTATCCTGCATATAGCAGAGTAGGCAGAGGGAACCTGAGAACCTAGTGTTAAGACACTCCGTTTCCCGCTTTCCGCCGAATTGAGGCATTGCTTGCTGAGTGGCAGAACTTTGCCTTGTTACCAAACCCACAACGACTGTCGTGGCGCAGAGGCACAAGCGTGCGACTGTAAACGCGACAGGTTGTGGGTTCAATTCCCACTCCAGAAAATGTGAAAAAATGCTTAGTATTTTCATTTTCATTCAACATGTAATACTTACAAAAAAGAATAAATACACATTTGATAACTAGTCCTTATTCCCTGACTTCTAATGCAACGGATGATTCGTATATACAAATTTGTCTCTTGAGACTCAGGCGAGACGAGAGTTTTTCGTAACCACTTTAATATTCAAAATAATAGTCATTTTGAAAGATTGATAGGATCTAGACTATCACTAACGTTTTATCTACGTACGTGTTCTTGCTTCGTTAGTGCGCAATCAGACAATTTTGTTGTAAAGATTATGTTCTAAAGAAATCCTCATCCGGTCTTTTGGTGCGACCAGCCCATACGGTAACGGGGCCGAAAATTTGTCTTAAGATATATCTTCACATATGCATTGTTGTAACAATTTTTTTGTTATATTATTTTGCGTTTTAAATGTATAAAAATATATGTATATATGTATATTAGACGTATATGCATTGATTCTATCAAATATAGATGAAGTTTTTCATGGTAATTAACTGAAAGCTAAAAATATATAAGTATTTGTACTGACTATATACAAACTTGACCACTGAACATAAAAATTATATAAGTATGATTTAATAGAGAAAATATGAGTACAGCACTCATTTTGTTGTAATTAGTTTGCATATTTTTTGATTTTTGACTATTTTTTTTCAAATTGCAAAATGTATTTCAAAACAATTTTAATACAATCGCACTTATCTTAAGATACATCTCATCACCGTAATAGGGCGTACCAGCCATTATAGGTAGACATCGGTCCTCCGATGTTCAACATGTAGCTCCTATCTGTTTCGATGCATTTGTCGTTTAAACACCAACCTATAATAAATCAGACTGGTCGCTGCACCTAACTAAACGTCTCATATCGTATAAGCTGCCACCCTAATCACTTCCCTATATCTTGTTGGTTGAAACTATTTCAGTTTAACAACACTCGGCGGTTTGTACCTGCTTGCTCACCGTAATCCAAGCCTATCTCAACTCCTTTACGGACACTCTTCATTCAATACTTTAAATAAGATTCTTATCGAGTCCTTAAATAGATTAGTAGATTAATGATGTCCTTAATAATTAATAATGGATCTTGAGTTTTACAACAACAATAAAAGTGGTACGGTCGCAGTCATAAACCGCTTGCATTCGCGTTGTAACCAATCCTTTAGCTTTACGACACGTCTATACGTTCCACGTATCCACTTCCTCTTAATTACACGAGTATTATAGTATACCTTTATAACCTATTTTTTTGTAAGATCAAACCTTGTACGGCGTCCGTATAAAGTTGATGATGCAATAACAGTTCAGGCTACATTTGCGCTTTTTACTCACTTCTCGTTTTAGTGGGTCAATTAAAACGGTTTAACAAGTTGTTATTAAATGCATTTATGATATGATAAAAAGATCGCGAGTTATGATCCTATTGCATTAAGCTGTTTGCATAGCCGTAAATATTTCATTTTTTTTTTCAATCGAAGTAAATATATGCAAACAAATAATATAAAGCTATATAAAATGAGCTTTATTATAGTAATAATTATATAACAATATACTTTGTTATATATTTGTATGCATATATTCATTTCCTTTACATACATAATATAGAATCTATAAAATCAATATATATATAAAATTAAAATCATAATTTGACAAAGAAACAAAAAGACTGATGTTTGCACCCACTTATCTTTTTATCGTTTTAATTGAAATCCATACAAGAATCATTGAGATTGATCTAATCAAATGAGTCAGTAAAAAATAACGAACATGCCCGAACGCATCTCGGTCAACGTACAAGCTTTAAAAGTCCTTTTGGTAAAGGCGAAAAAAAGAAGCGTCCCTAATTGATGCATCGTCTTTGTTTAGTTTAATTCTAACATGCTTTTCCCATTAAAGTGGTCAGGAATCGGGCTCGTGTTGAAGATAAGAGCGACTCTCTTACTCTTTACACGTTATAATATTATAAGGCCGGGCCGGGCCCCCCCACATTTTTAACCCCAGTTTAAGCCGTGTCACCGCGCTGGCGGGCAAATAAGAATTGGCTGCGTTCGGCTTCGTCGCGTTCCTACATTGTCAATCCCTTGGGTGCCAAGTGTTGAGAATCAATGTGTTTAAGTTAAGTGCTTAAGTGCTAGGATCGCGTTACAGATAAATAAGCAATGCAAAATTAACATACCTACATACTTGTACGTATTTGCGTGTCGACTGTTTGCAATGTTTTTATGCTTGGCCTCTTTAGCTTCGTTGTCAAACAAATACATTTGCACACAGCCATATTTGTTATTTATTGTAGAAGTAATGGTATGATTCTTAATAAACCTTAAAATATATATTTTTTTTATTTTTACTATACATATTAAACATTATTTAGGTTGTTTCATCTGAGGAACATATTCACTGTCTATATTTCACAGTCCACTTAAGGATATCCAACAAAAAATATATTTAAAATATAATAATTTACTTGTGTACGAAAAATCCGAATAAATATTGACTATTGACACTTTTAACCTGAGATTTAGGATTGTGTTTGGTTTTCAGTGTAACCGGATCCGGGCGAATCGTGAAGACGGCTCGGCACCTTTTGTGAGTTTTATGGATAATCTTCATTTTACGTGTATTAACATGGGGACCAGTGTCCGGTCGCGCGCTCTATCCTCCCCACACCCACTCGCGGTTATCAGCCACAGTCAATGTTCGATAATTTTATTACAAAAGTTTTGTCAAATTACTTAAGATTCAAATTAAATTAAACGATAGTTGTTTCTCTTTGATATGAAGAATTAATTTACTTTAAGCGTTTTTGTGATGGAGTTAAATATCTTTCGGTCGTGTCTTGATATAGTAATCTGCCTATGAATGAACAGTTCAATTTATACAATTATTTTTATTTGTATAATACACAAACAAATTATGTTTTTAATTGTTTCAACAACTTTCGCTAATACAAATGATATACAGATATTGATATATTAAACATCAATAGTAATAAAATTTATAGAGAAATAAGTATGAATAAACGTAATACTTACCTTTTTATCAAGTCCCAGAACACAACCTGAGACATGATGGAGCTTTTGATCAGACTGTTATTTGAATATAAACCGAAATATTTCCAAATGCATCATAATAACACGCTATTTTTTTTTTATCTTCACGCTGTTTCCCGCATATAGCGGGGTAGGCAGAGGGAACCTGAGAACCTAGTGTTAAGACACTCCGTTCTCTTACAACAATTCCGTTCCCCACTTTCCGTCAAACACCTTAATGCGTTATACAAAATCTGTACTTACAAATATCCTAATATTATATAAAATCAATATTGAATTGTTTATAAGTTTGAAATGCTATACTGAATAATAAATATATGAAGCATGTTATTGTGCCATATCCTATAAAATCAACCGTGATATTTACTGTTAAACTTAAAGAAACGTTCACAAGCGTTCTTGCTCACATTTTATCTTTCGCAAACCTTACCTTAATCTATGTCATCTTCCTTTCTATCTCCCCTTTTATCTCAGGGGTACAATTTCATGACATATTGTATCCATTTCTCCATTTGATAGTTTGACTGCTATCCGTTTTTATCTATACGTCATCTGTCCGTACCATTATACGTAATTTAGTTAATTTTACGACTTACATTACTCATAGCAACAAAAACATAATATAAAAACCTTAAAGTCACTCATCAAATATTGTTGTCATCAACAAAGCTCGGATAAAGCCCTGAAAAGACGCTGAATTCGAACGCTATAAAACCGTCCCTGTGACATTGTAAACAAAAGTATCATATAAGTTTATTAATTACACGACCCTCCGCTCGAGCCATGAATATTAATTACTGGATAGGCTTTGGAACTCAAGTAGGCAAAGTTTTACAAAGAGCATTATTATTTAAGAAGAAGGGCCTATGCTGCGGGACGAAATATGATTGAAAATAGAATACGGAGAACTGAACTTTATTCAGTGAAAGCTTAAGGTGCTTCTTCCTTGTAATAGCTTGTTATTAGTAAGAAAACAGCGGAAGAAAGTCAATGTAGGTGTTTGGGGCAGGCTTGAGAGGCCACGCCTTACAGAACAAATAGCAGTCGCAGCCGACGATAAATTTCAATTTATGCTTTTAAACAAAACGTTACAGTGTTTAAGTGTTCATTATTTGACTCTCCGTGATTTTATACTATGCTATACTTTCTACTATGAATATTTATTGTTGAGTTTTTAATAATCAAATGAATTTGCCACGCGTACGAAAGAATATAAAAAATAAGTAACGATTGTATTAAGATATAGATTATGATTTTTTAGAATATCTGTCAAGGTAAGTAGTTCCACAAAGAAGTCTTCAATTTTTATGTATATTTAACATAAATAGTGATAACACATTCATACGTGTGAGGGAAGAAATTTCCACGTGTTTATTAAAAATTATGTAGATGTTGATGTATGACATTTGATACAGTTCAAAGTTATAAGGAAATGTAGAAAACCAATATTTTGTTATAATAATTAAAACATTACAAATAGAGTGAATTAATAACAAAATATTACGCACACTATGGTTTTCTTTCTTTTTTTTTTGTATATAGTGACATACACGTCGCAAAGGCAACGCGTGTTTTACGCATCAAAGAGGTCACTAGTAGGTATGTTAATATGCCAATAGTTAATAAATGATATAATATAAGCTAGGTCTTATGTAAAATAAGCAGATATTGTCAGTTTAATATTGCATATGCAAAATTCCGAAGCTTGTTCATAAATTAGGACACGACAAACTGTCGCAGAAGTTTACACTATTATGGGTTGGAATTATTCACGTGACGAAGATATAGAGGTATTTTGGTAAACTCAATTCATAGCGTATCTAACGTGTATTTAACTCAAATTTCAAAAGAAAACAAATAAACAGGCAAACATTTCTATATTATAAACTAGTGGTCCGCTTGCGGCTTCGCCTGCATAATCAACATGAGTATATTTTAATATACAGCTCTTTCGTGTAGTTTGCCTGCGTTATTTCTTAAATTACTAACTGCCCAAATTTATAAATTATCAAGTTATTATTATTTAAAAGGAAAGATTAAATAGTTCTAGGCCACTTGTCTTTCAATTTAAGAATTCTATTACCAAGCAATATAGTCTAATATTATAGTAGACATCCGAAGAAATTAGAGTTTTATTAAGCCCTACTTTGAATGCCACAATGATATTTTTCTATTAGGTGCTAAAATGACCAGGCCGTTCATATTTATTAGTGATTCTTGAACAAGCAAGGCAATATTTTAGGTTCTCACTCTCCGTACTTCTTATTTTAAGCCTGTGATATCTTCTACGATATTAATTCTAAAGACGTTCTATAAAGGATCTAATGTACATAATTGGATAAGGAGTAGTTCCCTAAATTATCCATACTCTATAATATTCTTATAAAAGATAAAAGTGATTTCTGTGTGTTATCTGTAGGAGATAGACATATGACATCGCGGATCGCATAAGAATCGCATTTTTGTGGACATTTTGAAGATATATAATTCCATAAAACATTATTTTAATCTATTTAGTAGTAAGTTCAGTTGTTTAAAAAATATCACGAGTATATTGTAAGTTTTACATGACATGACACACATTCCTTATGTTATAATTTTACATATAAAGAGTACAAGAATTTCATTAATCTGCGTAATATAGAGTAGTGTTATATTATGTTTTAGGTTTTTCATTAAAATTCATGTGTTGAAAAAACGCCATCTATCCAGAACTGAACAAATAATAAAAAATATTTAATTATATTATACATCATATTGGTATAATCTTAAGTTCATAATGACTAGAATTCATTAACATCCCGTTACAAGCTGAACGAGCACAAAGAGATGCAATTTTACGGAAGTACTCTAGAACGCCACGTGTTACCCGTACTCAAATTCAAAGGGTACATGGAAAAATACGCAAAAGAGAAACATTTATGTAATGGACAAAACCCTAAGGCATTGGGAGAACATTTTAGACTCGAGTCACTTCAAGTACGCCTCAGGCCTACAAGTGAATCAACCAACGTCCTCAGCTTACAAAATTACTGATAAAAAGATCCATCTAAAATAACATTTTTTTATATTAAGTTCTATTGTTAATGTAATAAAGTTCAAAGTGGAAATAATGATATAACAGTTATATTCTTTTCAAATGTATATAGATACGTACCCATTAAAAACATTGACTTTTCCAAAGCAACGCTCTGTCAGGTTCTGTTCTAGGTATTGTGAGGAAGCGCTTCTAATTATACGCTACCGGTGTGTCTACTACAAATTACTAGTACATTTCAATATTTTACTTCTATCTCTTATATAATTTATCTCTTATGTATAGAATAAAGTAAATAGTACATTATGAAACAATACGTTGTATATATAAGTATTATATATTACATAACTTATACATAGCTTGAGTCATGCATATTATTCAATTACGGTTGATTGTTTTAAACTTTTTATTTCTACTTCATTTATTATTTATTATAACTTATTAAACCAAAATATGTCCAAATATAACTTATTTCAAATTTGAAATAATCAATAAATTTAGTACATTTGCAAGAATTCTAAGCTACAATTTTACGGTATCAGGAGTATCATTGAATGTATCTTAATAAACAAAAGCAAAAATATGTGTATTTAATATCACTATGTGATCTTATAAAACAAGTGGCAGCAAACGGCAATCTGTACAATAATCTATTCACAAGCCATAACTAAAGTTTTAATAAGCAAACAGTATACTAAAGACGAGTTATTTAAAGTAATTATATAATTAATACGCTGTTGCAACCTCTTAAGCAAGTAAGGACAACATCGAATTAAGTACGGGTCTAATGTTAACACGCGTATACGTAGCTATTGTTTCATGAGACCCCCCGCAGTGGTATTTATAGAGGCTGTACAGAAGTTTTGGCACAGGGACCCAGAAATCGTATTATAATACACCAAACGTCGCCCTATGCATAGATCTAAATGAAATATTGGTATACATTGACGAATTTGCTTAATACAAGTCAAGCAACTTTTAGTAAAACCAGCAATGTAGTAGGATATTATCGGTTCATGCGACAGTATTGTGTTGAAACGGTACCAGGACGGAGCTATGACTGTTAACAATGTTACTCTTACCCCTCGCTTTAATGTCATTAGTTCTACGAGATTTTGTATGACGCGTAATGTTTATTTGTTTTCATAACTCAATGTAAGGTTTTAGACCTTTGTGGATACACTTAATCGGTGTGGGAAAACATTTACATTTTGGCTTTCATTTTTTATAGCGCTAATGCAGATTCGACATATAATATCAGTAATAAATTATTAGTGCTGTGTTAATGGATTAAGAAATAAAAATTTTAATTCAGGGCTAAGTATTATAATATTTCTTCATACAACAATTACTTTAATTATTGTAGTAGGTATGTTTTTAAAATGAAAATGTACCTAAAGCCTTATAAAAAATATTATAGATAATAAAAATCTTATTAAATATAAAAATATAAGTGAAAACAGAAATATACTTATTTTGTAACTACTGAACACGAACTAAACACAACAACCGACAAAAACATTATTATCTACCCAAGCCCATTACGTTCCAGTGGGTAACGAATAAATTCATAACTTTTAATTAACTCAAATACTGCAATTACAGGGTTTTATAGGTATATCAAAATTTCAGAAACGGACTCTACGTCGTAAAGTGTGTGAATAACGAATTTTAAAACAAAGCTCTGTATTCAAGCTGACGTTCGAAACGATTGCCTCGCGCTACAATGCGGCGACTTGAAGGATTAATTAACGATTAATTACGTGATATTACTCTGCTTGTGCTATGCTTACGTATCGTGGTGGAGTGACGTCTTAAGGGCCTGAATTTCATATTTTACTAATTATATATCATGTGTTTTGTTCATATTGTAATTTTGAGAAGAGAAAGTGTTAGTTTTATACAAGAAATTCGACTACTAAGAATATTCTGTAACAATAAAAAAAACTAAAGACAAATCAATACATTTAAATAAATCAAGACTTCCAATTTTCTTCACAGAATGAGTAATGTAACACATAGATAATATTAGATGCACATTAACATAAAATATATATATTTTTTTTAGCTTCACGCTGTAACCCATATATAGCAGGGTAGGCAGAGGAAACCTAGTTTTACGACACTCCGTTCCCCTTTTTTTTGACGAATTGAGGCATTGCGTGCTGACTGGCGGATCTCAACGCTGCGCTTTGCCTTGTTACCAAACACAGGAAATAAAAAAAACCATTTTCTGGAAATATTTTATATTGATTTAAAAGCTTAAACTTTCGAGAACAACACAACTAAGAAATGTATATATTTTATTTAAAAAATTATGTTTAAGGATACGTATGCAATGATATTCCATAAAGTCATATATAGGAGAATGAGGTGTAATAGGTATATGAATTTTAAAACAAAGCGTTAATGTTAGCGTGGAGTTGCGGCGCAGCTGACGCACGCTCTAGGGCGTTGTGGTGACTGTTTTGCTACTGCTATTTTCTCCCGACATAGGCTTGCATTTAATATTATGCAGAAAAATCTGTTAACAGGCATAGGACAGCATTTGAAGTACATTGTTTAAACTGCAGAAAATTCGACATCAAAAAAAATATTAACGTAAGCTAAAATAATATATTTTTAAATATATCTATTAAAATATTTTATATGAGTTGAGCACACTGAGAGCATGAGTAATGAAAGAATTGTCAAAAATATATATGACACAAAATTCTCTAGATTGACCTTCTACAATACGATATCAATGTATATGTAAGTGTATCAGTAGTGGAAGAAGGTCTCATAAAAAGCATGAAGAACTCCCAAAGGACATTAATGAACGGGATGGTGTCTGTGGACAAGACGAAAGAAGCGTGTAGGGACCGTAGCGATTCTCGCTCCGTTTTCTTTGACCACACCGCGACGGATAAAGCATGAAGCTAAAAAAGTATATTTTTACTGACGCCATCACTCATCAGTTATATTATTATGTAAACTAAGCAACAAACTAACCATTTATAAGTAAATTATCGCAAGCATCACGGCCACTTCCAAAACAACGCGTACAAAATTAATATATATTAATTATCTCCCGCAAATCCTATTTTGTCCTCCTTTATTTGACGCCATTCAACTAAACGTAAACGTCAGTTGAGTCGCAAACACTGTACAAGCATCAAAAGGTTGCTAGAATTAAATAACTTTATAATTCAATTCGCATTTACACCCGAAATAGAGTCAACCAAAAATTTTAATAACAAAATAACTTTTAAACTTCGTCCCGTCACATAATAGCGAAGTTGGAAATAATAAGACAAAATTTTATGCATAACAACGAGGGATCGTGGGGGGGCACTTGTCGGCCTAGACTTAAATGAAACGTCGTGCTTTATGAAGACGAACAACTTCTTAACAAATATAAATCTCATTTTCATCCCTTGTTTTTTGATGCTAATTTACCAATTTCGTTTATATATCCGTTTATGTAATTGTACGGCTTAAAGATAAATGAAATATTACATTTGATATCTGAATAACATTTGTCAAATGCTAGTACGTTTAATTACTTCTATCAAGATCGACATACGGATAGACTTTATACGTGTGTGTTGGGAAAACGAAGATTAATTGTTTTGTCGTAATTAGAATGATTATTTATATTTCAATCACAATCACCTCAAACAGAACAATATTCAATATATATAAGTAAAATCCAAATCCGTGACATGCATGTAGTGGTATATTGTAGGCAGATTTTTAAATGAGACACATGTCATCTACACCACAGTGTACAGTATCTACGCACAGTTTTACAAACCTTTTTATTAAAAGCTCATGCTAGCTGGTTCAATTTTAAATTGTGTTTCGCGAACGTGACAAATCGGTAACGTGACACGCCTCTTTCGCAGCTGCATCAAAATTTACATACAGCGAAATATATTAAAATGCTGTCATCCTAGAGACACGTCACCTACAGCGGGCGCTCGGTGATTAGTAGAGAAGGAAAAAGGGCTTCAATCATTACCTACCCCCGCGAATATTTATTCGACATCGATCGATCGTTCAGGGCGTTAATGACCCGGTAAATTTTTACTTTACTGTAGCTCTAACCAGATTCCAAGGGCTTAGGGAAGAGGGCAGTGCCCATTAAATTAAAATTATCGACTGTTTATTTGGTTACTAACGTTTTTGTACTAGCTATTTAATTGGACGACTATATATAATTATTTGTAGGTTCTCTATAAATATTTTTAGCGCATTAGCTTAATCAAATGATTCATATTGGTCAGTTTTACCGTTTATTACAGAGATAGATAAAGTCACGTGCTTTAGCTAGCAAAGACAAAATTACAAATTATAGCCAGAATATATTTAAACGGAGGGTATTTTTTATGTGTGCAGTAGTATAAAAAAACAATCCCTAATTTTTAATCCCATACAGTTAGAAGTAAAGAAAACGATCGTCAAGTGATATTTTTTAGAGTGTAAAATTAAACCATGTATTATTTTTTGTATGAATTACATCGTAAATTATTATTTTCTATTTGTTTAAGAGACATTTGTGACAAATAAAATAATTTATTTTATTTGTCACTGTAAAAAAAGTTATTTCTATTTAAAGAAATTTATTAGAAAAATAATAAATAAAAGCTTGAAAATCACACTATGTGTGTAATTCAATAAAAATCACAAAGCAATCAATGAGTGTTTCATTAATAGAGGACAAGTGGTCTAACTCAATGAGATTAGTGCATGATGGGTATCAACGGGCGAGCGCACCCTCCTGCCACTCTGCTGTCAGGGCTTACGCAAACGTGACAGCCAGCCAATATTTCGTTACGTGTTAATACGGCAACTTTCACGCTCGAAATGTAAAATTAGATTAAGTACAAAACGTCCATCTGCTCTCGTCATATCTTGTCAGGTACCCCGCTGCCCATATACAGTATACACATGTAACAGGGACAAAGAAACTGATTTCACGCGGCGCAAACATTGTCGCGATTTTCGTTATCTCATAGCATTAGCTGTTATTGAAAAAATAATACGTTTGGGATTTGACAACCCCCATGTGCGCCAGGCAGCTTCCTTTTGACGAGATAGATGATAAATTTATTTTATGTATACAAATGTTTGGACATTTTTATTTTTCTCGAGTTTAAACGCAACGTAATTTAGTTCACCATGTGTGTAGAAGGAAGTGGAAAAAATTCTTTACGTGTAAACCGGTTCGCTCGTCCCGGCTAGAGTTAGTTTTTGTTGACGCAAAAACCAATTGATAAATGCGTGTTTTGAATGAACGAGGCGCGTATCTCAATTATATGGGGAACGTATAATCATTTAATATATTATATTCTGACAACGTATAGCTTAGTCAACAGTTGAAATTACAGAAGCTTAAAAGTGAATTATGAAGGACCAAGGAAATCTGTTTCAATTTTACTAATTATTATAATTTAAGCAACGAATATTTTAACTAAGTTAATGAAGATATTATATTTTCGTTACCAAGTTGATAAATGTTTCTCACGTAACTTTATGTTTAATGTAGTCATAAGTAGTATACACACAGTGACACAAAAAAAATGAATAAAAACTTATGTTAAAATTTCAAAGTTAAAAGTCAAACGCTTGATTACGAACACAGATTACGAGGTAACAACATTTTACCTCTTGTTATAAATATAATATGACTACTAATTACTTATAAACGTTTACAGCTGTATGTACTTACTTATGTAGGTATATATAACGCGTGACTGCATATTACTACTACGTATTTTTTTTTTAACTTCACGCTGTATCCCGCATATAGCGGGGTAGGCAGAGGGAACCTGAGAACCTAGTGTTAAGACACTCCATTCTCTTTCAACAATTCCGTTCCCCACTTTCCGCCGAATTGAGGCATTGCGTGTTGAGTGGCGGAACTCAACGCCGCTATTACTGCTTACTGCATCTGTAATTTAATTAATATAATATATTATAGCTTTAATTCTCATTTTTTTCTTAAAATTATTGATGTCACATTACACATATAATAAATTTTTAATTTTTGACCAAAAACAACTAGTTGAAGAAAAGACAAGATCTTTACTAAAGTAACGAATAATTAGGTATATTTGTTTTGTTAAATCCTTTTTGTATTTCTTCTAATTAAACAGTAAAATTTTTAAAATTTATGTAACGTAACAGTCGACGAACAGCTGGTAATATCATTTTAATTAAGCATTAATAGGTTATAATTACGTTTAAATAATTCTTAAATTAATGATAACATATGAATAGATTAAGTTAACGTTCTTTTTTTCGATAAAACAATGTGTTTGAGTTTCATTGTATAGTGTTTTGTATCACAACAGTGTAATATAAATTATAATATTCTTTTTACACTATTTGCGTCATTGATATGGCTTAATAAGCTTTGCAGAATAGATTCAAATATTTTGTATAGACCTCTAGGTATAACTATCTGGTGCTATTTAGTGTTACGGTCCGGTGGATTTCTAGTGAAGGTCTCAATATAGATTACAAATTCAGATGTAATCCTAATTTTGTTCATAGTATGTAGAAATATAATTATAAAATAATTGTGGGATAATCTTCATACTTCGTACGCAATTTTTCAAAAAAGTGCGAAACGTGGAGAACGGAATATGCGGCTCTCTACCTATCCTGCGTAAAACTACTTTTTTGTTCATATAAACTTTTACTATGCCAAATTTCACACCAACTCCGCCCGTACAATTTTTCTGAAAAGGGGTAGAAGTTTTTCCTTCTCATTATAATGTTTAGATACTAACGATCTCTAATGCGACGAACATCCTATGTTGATTTACGAAATCCATTACTTATTCATACATTTATAAGCAAACATACTCTAACATTTAATAATAATTGTAAAAATAGAGCAAGTATTGTATTTCACAGATTGAAACCACAAGAGAGAGTCAGTTTTCGACCTCCCTACATTTGTAGAGACACGGCTACTTAGTAAAATTAGAGGGTAGGGGAGAAATGTCACACAAAAGTTATTTAGATGTTTACGTGTGCATCGTGCCATTAAATAAGCAACGAATCGTCGCGGGGGTCGAATCCTGGACAATGCGACTCACACCCGGCACAATAACAAAACTTGTCTGCCAATCTGAGCTTTAAAGTCATTTTTTTTATAACCATATTATAGCTAAGTTAGGTGTCAACATCCTGTGATGAAGCAACTTAATATTATTGTGCTTATTATAAGTTAGACTTTAATTTCAATTTGATTTTTATACTAGCTGTCATAAATAATTCATATAAATAAACAATTACTAAGTGTATTATAAGGAACGTATAATAACTTATACTAAAGTAAGATAGTAGTGATCCATTTGTAACTATTTTTCTTTCTTTTTAGTTTCAGCAATACTACGTACTGGTGGATGGAGATTGGTGGCTAAACCGGGCGACATCAACTGAACCTACAATTACAAGTACAAACTAGGATTGCTTGCAATATATTTATAATATATTATTAGTAAATCTTACAATTTATTTAGAATAATTACCAAAGTTCTGCCATTATCGATCATTACTATTCATCTAAGTCATATATTACAATTTGTCTCTTAATGCACTATCTTGATCTGAAATCAATCAACCATGCACAGTTGGCGTCGTTGCTAGATATGGGTAGAGTAAAATACATCATATCGTATGGTAATAAGTTCCAATATGCCAGTTAATATATAACATACGCCTAGAGACCCTGTTACCGGGACACCTCTCTAATGCCAAGATAATTCTCAGACAGAGGAGTTAATTGCAAGCACTGCACTACACTCAGGGCGGACTCCCTCGGGGTAGGGCCCTCCCCTCTTAATCATTCAAAACTAATGGAAATCCATCCGATGTATCGCACCTAAAATACGCATGAAATTTAAATGACTCACTCGAAAAAAAGATTGCAAAAATGTGTCCTAAATGAACAATGAGCCACCTAAGTTGTGCATCCCGCGGCGACGCTTCAATAGAATAATACGTAGACACATAAAAGTGACTATCAATCAATCAATGTATTTGGAGATGTTTCATTAGTAAATATTAAGATGTTTGCTTACATGTCGAATAGAGATATGGTCGAGTTCTTCGAAAAATCGGATCAGAAACCACGCGGTAGGTGTCGACCACTATTGGTAATATTCGCATAAATGTTCTACTTTAAACATTCTATAAAAAATGACAGAAAAAGCAGTCAGTTTAATCTCCCTAAAAGCGATTTATTTATTTACTTAACAGTCGAATTTTGATCGCAAAATAGTTGGTTTTATTTGAAATGGAGTGATGTCAATACAATAAACTAAATAAAAAAAAACCGCGTACCGACCGCGCCAGGTTATCTAAAACTCAAATTTTTGTTGTTTCAAACGCCACTGATGGTTTATATATACGTATATATGTAGCTTGTGTGAAAGTGATTACTTAAAATTTATAAATATTACTTATTTGGTTTCTTAATTACATATAATTTTTATACAAAAAAAATATATTTGCATTTCTTATTTTATATTTAACACTGAAAATTAAAAAAAAATACTTTGACGTAAAAAGATAGTGTCTAATAGAATTAGAATCCATTACGTGGACACGATTAAAATTTGTACGCATAGGCGGACAATATTTGGTGAAAAAGCACAATACAATGTTGGTTAGAAGGCGTACTTTTTTCATTCCTTTTTTTATGACATAAATTGCAGGTACTTATGCTTACGACTGTTTGCGATACTGCTTCGTATATTTAAACTGCTTGACACATTTTGATATGTTTGTTTGCGTGAGAACAGAAAAAAATACGCATAATGTATAAAGATTTTTAAGTATTCATCACGATGAGAGTACATTATCTATTCCTATCATATTTCTTTACATATATTCCACGTTTTCTTGAGTAAGATTGAACGTGTATTGTACAACACTTCGTTCTCTTTTCGTTCTATAGTCAAACAAAGCGTTATGAGCGACATAGGTAAGTAAATGTTTTCTACCTATACCTAGGCAATTTTTAATTCGATAGAGTAAACGAATAAAACTTTTATAAAATAATTACATCTACGCCGCCGCGGCCAAATTATGTCGTAAGATATGCTTTTGGATTCAAATTCTTTTGGAGGGAAAAAACATTTTATAAAGCATACCCAAATTTAACGTCATACTTTTAGCCATTTGTTAACTTTAAAAGAAAAGGACTTACTCTCATGTTGTTATAAGTGTGACACGTTACACATTAACAGTAGTCATATTATAAGTAACTTCACGCTTTTTTTTCGCTCGCGCGCAGAGTAAAATGAGAAATATTAATGTCAAGGAATTCCTCCACTTTTCCCACGGATTCAAAACCATACCGTTGAACGGCGGAACTGAACGTCGTGTTTTGTCATTGCATATAATCATTACTTTGAGTATGGATTGAACCCACGACCACACTACCCTAACAGTTAAGACAATTTTTATATATACTAACTAACATGAGAAATGACTTCGAATTGACACAATGTAAATAACAAAATTAAATTGCAAGATTTCACTCTACTGTATTTTAATTTCGTGATTACTAGTTATACTTAAAGTTATTAATAAAAGTCATTCAGACTGTGTCCAAGCAGAACCACGCAAAACAACATATGAAAAAAGAAGATAAAGAATGTTAAATATCACAAAAGAACAAAAACAAACGTCAACAAGGAGCAAACAAACCAAAAATTTTAAAGCAGTTTAGATGTTATCAGCTACATCCAACACTGTGCACTAATAAAATTCACTTCACATATAGCGAACCTTATACAAGCTATTTAAAATATTCAACAAAGTAGTATCCTAAGATCTATGTAAATTTTAAATCGGGACAAAGATTCTGCGCCTTGACATAAAGTGTTGTACTCAACCTGTAATAGCGTTGCTATCAAATATTAACAGGCGTTTGTAGGTGGAGTGTGAAAATTCTATCAGTTTATGAAACATTTTATATATGGGGATAATTTTATTTTTGTGCCACAAAATAACAAAGTAAATGTAGTATCCACTCTTTGATATCTCTTACAAGAGCCTATTAGATAATGATTATATTCGAAACAGAGCTTATGTTATGGAACGAAACTGGAAGGTCATATACTTTATCGTAATTTAGTGCTTTTTCCTATACATGAAAGTAAACCTAGTGTCAAGACACTTCGTCGATTTTATTCTTCGACATTCGGGCTTGAAAATCAAAGCCGGTCTTTATCTGCTTACTGTACTTTAAATTATTTACTAATATACGATAGATATTATAATTCAAAATTGTTTTACTTAAACATGTGTCTCTCATTCGATTTTCATAGAACTTAAAGCGACGTCTTTGAGATCCGATAAGCAAATTTGTATTGGCAATACATAAGCATTGTTCCAAAACGATTACTCAAGAAAATACAGGAAATTAAAATTTTTATAGTAATTAAAATTGAAGTATATTTGTAATTCCCTATTATCGCAATAGCTATAGTAAAAATATACTGAGACAACACCGTAAATGAAAATCGGTAAATTACGATGATACTTATCACTTAACACCTACATACAATGTTTCGAAATCCTGTTCTGCTGGACTAAGGAACATTATGAATTTTACTACATCGTAATATGCTTAATAAATTAATAATATAGCTGCCCGAAGTCGACTACAATGGGTAAATTTAAATTTTGTATATTATTTGAAGAAAATTTAAAGTTTGAATATTTTTGATTTAGGGCCCACTCAACATGTATCTATTATATAATGTGTTGAAAAAAAACGGAATTTTCTCTTAGCTTTTTAACAATAGCTGGTGGCCCCACTAACGCGTAAACAACGTGTTGCCTTAGCGTAACGTGTATGTAAATATATCATTTTATACAAAAGTGTAACTAGTAGGTTTTATTAATTTTATTTATTTCTCATGCATTATTATGAACAATATTATTTTTTTGCATTTATATTTATAGCTTTAATTATGCCAAATTTTATACTGTTCCGCAAAATTTTCGTAAAAAAGGACACAAACGTACTTTTGAATTTGTATCATCATTATAGTGGCCTAAATTCAACGAATGATATTTTTCTTATCAAAATATGTAAAAGTATTTTTGAGTATTAGGTATTTTTATGAGTATTATTATTATTTAGTAAAATAATTATTAATTCTAAGTATATTAAAGCCTCTCATGGCGCAGAGTCATAAGTGTGCGACTGTTAACGCGACAAGTTGTGGGTTCGATTCCCACTCCAGGAAATGATATAATATTTAGTATTTTCATTTCCTGGGTTTGGTAACAAGGCAAAGTGCGGCGTTGAGTTCCGCCACTCAGAAAGTAGGGAACGGAGTGTCTTAACACTGGGTTCTCAGGTTCCCTCTGCTTACCCTGCTATATGCGGGATACAGCGTGAAGCTAAGAAGAAAAAAGTATATTATATTTATATTTTGTTATTTACTTTACATTATAATTAAATAAGTATTATGTCCTACACTAATATTAATTACCCTTAGATTAATAACTGCAATCAACAAACAATTTAAAACTGAAAAATAAATATTATTACAACTAGAACAAATAAATGCGTTACTTTAGTTGTATATTATTAAACAAATTTATTTTAGTTACATTACAGTTACACACTATTATTACAAATTTTATACCCATGAATTTTAATTAAGAACTTATAGAGGTACCGAGGTAATAACCTCAGTACCTGCATAATAATGCATTCTTCTTTTGTTAGTTCTTTTATAATAAGCATGTCTTTTAAAAGGTATATAGATTGAATGATCTTATTTATGTCTAATAATGAAGCAATTCTGATTTGTGATGAACGAATAAGTTATAAACATAATACGATCTAACCTATTATCGAAATGTATCTGATATTATTACAGACGAACAAAAACCAAAGAACTTTTTTAAACAAGGTTGCATTTTAGTTGACCACCTTTTAAAGATAACTAGTGTCCCCGTTGACGCGTTAACTACGCGTTGTCTTTAGTGATATATATGTCACTTTATATAAACATGGATGTCAAACCATGGTAGTGTGTGTAACATTTGTTTTATTAATTTAATATACTTTTTATGTATTATTTAAAAAAAATATTAGTTTTCTCCACTCCTTCTCTACATAAACTATAAGAGTACCAAGTTTCATTCTGCTCCGTCCACATAAATTTCGTCAAAAGGAATCCAAAGTTTTTCCTACACGTATTAATACATAGATTTATAAAATATTTCTTAAAATTACATTACAAATAACACTATATTCTTATCATTTCTAGGTGAAATAATATTTTACAAAAAGAGAAAAGCGACTTAAAAGAAATTGTACTAAGAAGTACTAGGACCATACCAAAAGCATTAGCTATCATCTAGAAAAAGAACACCCAATAAAGAGTTACACGTAAAAAAACACACTGAATTAATAACCACTTCTTTTTTTTGAAATTGGTTACAAAATTGGCGAACGTTACGTTAAATTAAATATAATTAAAATAAATACTTTAATAAATTCGAATCGGAAAACATACAAATGTTTAAGTAATTACAGCACGAACAAAAAGCACCAGACGCCAATTAGTAAAAAGTAAATTTATAGTAGCATTGATACAACCATGTAAAAGAGAGTTAAATATATTTTGAAATTTTAATTCGGTCGATATAAATATAAAAATTTTTACGTGTTATCATACTAAATATTTAATTATTGAACTAACTCCAGGAAATTTAAAAGTTTAGTTTCCTGGGTTTGGTAACAAGACAAAGCGCTGCGTTCCGACACACGGAAACGGTGGGGAAAGGAGTGTCTTAACACTAGGTTCTCAGGTTCTCCCTGCCTACCCTGCTATATGCGGGATACAGCGTGAAGCATGTAGCGTGAAGTTAAAAAAACGAAGAAAAAAATATATATTTGAAAAATATATATATATATATGAATCTAACGATTTTACGCGTTTTAGCATAGTAAGAGATAACCTACAGTCAAGGCTTGTATTCTATTTTCTATGAATTCAAAACATTGTTCGTTGAGTGGCAGAACTTGACGTTGCGCTTTATTTTACCAGGACGATGCGAAATAATGTAAACTAGTGTCTCCGTTGACGCGTTAACAACGCGTTGTCTTTAGTAAAGTATATGTCACTTTGTATACATGGATGTCAAACCACGGTGTATGTAATATTTATTTTATTAATTTAATGTACTTTTTATCCATGATTTAAAAAATTATTAGCATTCTGCACTTCTTCTCTATATAACCTATACCTAAGTGTGCCAAGTTCCATGCTCTTCCGTCCGCGTAATTTTCGTAAAAAGGGATTCAAAGTTTTTGCTTCAAGTATTTATATATAGATATGATTATTCCCACAAGTGATAATCGAACCCACAGCCAATGCCCTTTAAAGTCAAACGCTGGACCACTACTGGCTGGCTGGCTGACTGGGGTACATACATGAGTATTAAAAATCTATCTTTAAATACCTATCAACATCAATAAAACTATTTTGGCTTAAAACAATTTATTGTTTAGTCGAAACGAGCAATTAAACTTTATAACTAAATCTTATCTTTGTAGGTACCTAAGCTAACTTTATATATACCTATTAGAGTCTCATAGGAAATGATAAAAAAATTATTTTCCTTCTTGAACTGACTTAGGACGTGTCTTAAAATAGTAATATATATATATATATACGAGTATACGTATGTAACGGGCGTATGGTGCCTAAAATAGAGCCGTCATATATTTGATAGTGGCAAATAAAGCGTTAAAACGCTTCGTTAATTTAATTTGTTTTCTAAAAAAATCTATTAAATTATAGAAAGATTATGACTATTTCCAGTTCAAGTTAACATCTTAAAATTTGGTATAATGTTATAATCAAAGAGAACAGTTGGTTACGATTAAAATGAAAACTAAATCCGTTACTAAACAACATATATGAACATGGGCAAAATCGTGGGCAACAGGTTGTAACTTATTCGTTTATAGCCTTTAAACTTTATAGCTTGTTAATTTAAACAAATATCCAGAGAAATTTAAATTTAATAAGAGCTTTTAGATATGAACGCAAATTTCACTTATGGTGTTTATTTATACTGAGATCCGAATGACTTTTAATAATAGTCTTTAAAAAAGATCCTTTGTAGAACAATTATTACTAACGATTGCTATAAAGGTATGTCGTTTCGCTTTTTAATAGTTTTTGCATATTGTTGCAGCGCTGTGAAAACCTCGTAAATACAAATTGAATCTTTTTGGGGTTTCGTAAATGATTATGAGAAATGAGACCCTTGTTGAAATTACATAGTCCACGAAGTATTTTTGAAAATAAACTGGACTTCAGTTCCTTTGCCTTTAAAAAAGAGTCACTGAGCTTCTAATTTCTGAAGATAATTTATGTAGATATTAAGAAATGTTGTAAAGTTAAGATGTGCACTTAACAGTTGAAGATTTCTTTCATTGTAATATAGCGAGTACTTTAAAATATTAGTATATAGGCATGCCTTAAACAATGTCACTTATCACAAATGTTTCTATGAAATGATGAAGTGTCTGTATAATTTTGTACTTTTGCTGTCTTAGTTGCCTGCTTGCATTTTTAAACAAAAACGTGTAATTAGAATATGATGAAAAAATATATTACTTGAAAAATTGTACAGAACTTATACTATACGCGTAGGATTTTCGCTTGTCCGATTATTTTATGTTGTTTTAGTCATTCGGTGGTCAAATCTTCGATTCGCTTGTCACTATTTTTATTTTATTCAATGACCTACAAAACAATATAGTGCTTGGGTATAATAAAACAGAAGAATTTACATTTACCCTTTATACGTGTTTTTATCACAGTTATTTTTTATTTTCGCCTATAAAATGACGTTGTCCCCAGTTTCAATAAGTGGTGTGAAATGATATGAAATTATGTTTAAAATAAAAATAATTATATACAACGTTACAATTGAGGACATCAGTCGTAAATTTTTATATAAGTATTATTGGTTCCTACATGTATACCTACTGTAATCGAATTTAAGAATGATTGTTTGGTTAAAAGAATTTACCATATAATGTTAATTCTTAAAAAAATATATAGATTAGTACTTTATATATATTTTTGTAAATTATGTCTTTGTTTAGTCTTCGGTTACTTGTATCACTGCAATCATTACTTGTATTTTTTGTTATACCTAATAAAATATATAGAATGTAAGTAGAGCAATTAAAAAAATAAATAAATATATGTCTATGTGTAGTTTCCACAAGATATTTATAATATTGTGTTGCTCTTGGTGAGATCTATAGAAATCTCAATATCTTCTATAGTATAATCAAGCTCTGAGAGTCTTGGATAATGACCACATATGTCAAATGACTGTCAGGAATAACATTGAGGAGTCGGACAGGTTATATGTGGCTTCCAAACCAGCAGAGAAGGCTGGCCAACCACCCACTAAAACTGTGACTCACGGTGCTCCTTCTTTACCTGCACTACCACGAGAACTGCACCAATTTTCCATTCCATCCATGAACACTGACGACAGGAGCCTCCAAGGATAACAAAATATCTTTAAACCTAACCTCACCTAACCTACTATAAGATATTAACAACATAAGGTAAGTAAATTATTACATTCATCAAAGGAATAAAACCTATTACATTGTTAGAATATTTAGAAAAATTCCAAACAACAGTTAGTACAAAGTAATCATTAATCTTTAATAAATTATAATTTATAATATGGAACTGCGGGACATAAATAACTATCTATTGTGTACACAGTGTGGGTGCGTCACCAAAATTCACTCGGTTAAAATATCGATATGTAAATAAACATCGAACATGTCATATTAACATTTTTAATTTAATTCAAACATCAAATAAATGTGTCACTTTGAACTTACACCATAGACTTTTTTTTTGAATTGAGTTAATGCCGAAATCAAACATTTGTAGAAATGTATGAGATTCTTTATGGTCATTTGATGGGCAGAGAGAGTGACCCTTGATATTTCGGCTTAACATTACCGAATTTAACAGAATGATAGTGAGCGATTACTTACACATTACTAATTGTATTTTTTTGTGTTTTTGTCAATTTCTGTAGTCAATATTTTATATATACATATCTTAACTATACGTAACTTAGCAAAATATGATTAAATAACTAATAAAGGTTTTGGGTTAGCTTTGGTAACGCTAATCATCTATTGACTTACTGAATAAGCTATACTTAGTTGAGTTTCTCTCTAACTCTAAAGTACCTAACTACTATCGAGTGCGTACACTATACACACAAAAGCTCATCTTTAATAAGATTTCATTAAAGATATATCACTCAGTACTAGTAAATATTTTTGAATAGGGTGTACAGACAGACACACAAACATCTTTGTTTAATAAAAACTATAATAAACAGGGTCGCGTGTCCCGGCTTACCAATTTTCATATGAAAGCTTTGAAATTACTTACGATAGGGCGTTTATGTCATCTTTACACGAGGGAGAGTGAGAGATTTTAATTTCGCTAAACCATATTAGTTTATCTGCGTTATCTCTGTGATGCAGATTTTAATGAAATATTTGATTCATACAGCCAAATTGTTTATGGAGCTATAATTTATTTTTTGTAAATTGTCCTTATGTTGTGGTTGGCGCACGTCTGGCTAGTTATAGGTCCGAATTCCACTCCGTCCGTACTCCATATGAAATGTATTATCCTTAGCTGCTTTTTTTAGCTTATTAAATTAAAAGAAATTTGTATACTAAAAAAGTTTGGTAAAATGTTGGCGGACGCGAGCCAACGTTCGGCCAATTTGGGGTTAGGTGACACCTCAATATAACAAAGATTGATTTTCTAGGGTTTACTTACTAAACAGTCATTAGTGTCTGTGTATTATAAGATAAGTGGAATTGTCTTAGCATGTATGTGGTAGAAACGTTGGAACTAAATGTAGCTTGAGTTGTTATAAATTATTATACACTATTTATTAAATTAAGTAATATAAATCATAACAGAATGTTTAGATATGGTTGTCTCTGAACCACACAAATGGAAATAAATGAATTCAACGCTTTCATAGGTGAAAATTAAGAAATGTACTTAAAGTAAATTCGAAAGCATCAAGAACTTTCAATGTATCTACTGATTTAAAATAACCAAGTTTGGCTCCAACCGTCTCGGGACGACCGCCACCGGGCATTGTACGATTTGTTTCTATTTCCACGTATTTTATTTTGTATTTTTTGCTTATTTGATTTATTCCTTAACTTACGTAAGTCCCAACCTCTCCACAGGGTGTCTGATACTCCGATAGATAGTGAATACATATGTTGTCGTCTTGTATGTTTTCATCCAAATACGTAATAAAAGTTAGTGAAGTGTCACTTATTAACCGATTGGTGTTTTAAAAGCTCGAAAAAATATGTTAGATTTATAGACATTCATTTCAATTATAAGCTAATAAAATTGTTATTTGTTTTTATTACTGCGTTTAATAAATGGTGTGGTAATATATTCTGATTATTGTTTTTTTTTAATTTGTAATGGCTATGTTTGAGTAAATGAATTTATCTCTTTAAAATTACCAAAGTAATATTACGATGAACATTAAAGGAAAGGAATATTCTAACCTAATATAAATATTTTGTTTATCTTATAACAGGTTTTTATCAAATTTACGTTTTTTTCACGTTTTCGCACTATGAAATCAAAATCATAACAATCAAAGTATTTAACACGTCGGAAGTATCTATTTTTATGTTACGTCAAATTAGTTTTACGAAAGTGAAATTGTTATAAAAAATGGAAACAATGTTTTTTTAATATCAAAACAGAAATAAAAGCTCAAACATCTCAAATCAAAAGCTTCTAATTCACCACTAATATCATCTATTACACCTTCTTTCAATTTTTTACGTATCAATTTGCTTAACAAAAACCGCTCCGTCATCAAACAAAGGAGAACGAACAAATCAGTCAATATTATAAACAAAGGTCACTTGTCACAGGCGATATTTTTTATTTTTATATTTTTGTGTTTTTGTCCATTCGATGGAGGAAGACCCGCGGCGGGGGTTCGGGACCCCCCGCGGCACAACTACAACGCATCGTGATTCAAAAACAAAAAGAAGTACAGTACCAAAGTCTAACCAATATATCGAGCAATTATTACAAAATTATCAAAAATCTGCTTTATTGATATTGACTAAGACGCCGCTAATGTCTAATTATAAATTATTGATACTATTCGAATAGATAGTATATATTTAAATATTTTTTTTAAAATATCCTAGAAATTAGACTTAAAATACAGTAAAATGTATACTAATATAAATTGATAATATTACATTTTCCAAACAAAATAAAAAAAATAATATAAGATTTAACCAAAGCTTGTTATGCTATAACATAAACACAAATCATGCTTATTTCACTCTCATAAAAATATTTTGTGCAACAGGCGTCAAAAAACCATATCTCTTTAGAAAGTCAATAGTAATGTCATTATTACCTCATAAGCTCAAGCGCCCTTCTCAATCTGTATCCATATGTCTTTATTAGAAACCTCCTAAAAGCAGATAAGTTTCAGCCCCCATAATAGGCTCATTTGTTCTTGACCTTAAGTGGAGTGGTCAAAACACGTTCCTCTTAGTGGCAGTTCGAATAAGGCTTGTGACAAATATATGTACTCAGTATATTTTTTTTTTATTTAAAATTATATAATATTTAATGTCATTAATAATCGCGCAAAGAGTTATTATTAAAATGGTAAAGAGTAAAGGGAATCTGTTATAGAATCAGAAGTAGGTAGGTACTTATATATAGGTATGTTAGCATTATAACAATGTTCCAATGCATTCAACATTAGAGGTTGGCTCGTCTATCTCAAACTAAAAAAAATTAAAACTTTATTGTTTTCGCTGTTACAATATTATTTTTTAATATATTCCTTCCATACAATCAAAATTTATCATTTTTATACTTTACTACTTAACTTTATATTTACTATAGTCACATTTATGACATTTAAACTGTATTCAATTTGAAAGAAGAAAAGAAAATTTTAACTTCTTTGCCTACCTTTTATCATGTATATATATGTAACAAAATATACAACTTACCATATAGCTTTGCATATCTATTTTCCCGATACAGAGCTGACATTCGCACTAGCAAATTAGTCAAAATAATCTAAAATCTATTAATTTCACTGTATAAAAATCGAACCCGCACCTTTGATGCCGTACTTAAAGTTTTATGAGAACAACGTGAACGAGTCAACTGGTCGCGAACCCCGGGAAGCTGTATATAATAAGGAATTTACATATTATTGTCATGGAAACAAATGTCTCTGAATGGTTTTTGGATTTGCTGACTTAATACAAAATGCTTTTACGGTGGTCGATGTCGACGTGATCTAAGGATATTGTGCATAGCGCGCGATGAAATAATATTATATTTTCATAGATAATAGGCGTTTTTAACGTTATATTAGTTAAGTAAAATTATTTTAAAATTTAAGTACTTTCATGTTAAATGACCTAATTATAATTTATAAAATAATTATTCCTTAACATCCATATATCTCTCTGTATATGTTAAATATAATTTCATAGATTAAAGATTTAACAAAAATATAAAATTAAATTTAAATAACAAATCAAAAGCGAAGTATAGTTTATAGCAAAAGTTCAAAAAGCAACCTAAAAGAGCGCATTGCACAAATGTTCGCTTATTTAGATGATCGCGTAATTTATGATCATCGGCCAAACGCTGTATTGTCTCTTCGAGTTATTAGGTTTGTTTTTTAAATTTTTGTATTCCCACAAGTTATATAGGATTATGATGTTGGGATTGTATATCTGCAACTTGAAATGACGTAAGTTGTTAATAATTTTTCTGTACTTTACAAAAATACACTAATTTTACATACATAAATGTCTACATATTACATAAAAGAATGAATTATTTAATTATCAATATGTATCCTTTTACTTACAAAGTTTATTCTGTAGAAAGATTTCCTTAATGTCCATCTATTTGTTACATATCCGTTGCATATTCTTGCACATATTTTGTCCATAATCACTTCACAATGTTATACGTGTATTGCTATTTAATATCAAGTGGAGAATACTATTATATGTTCTCCGGAAATCAGCCAAGTAATAAAGATCTGAAGTAGAAAGCTGCCCACTGCGTGATAGATGCTTGGAAGCTACAAAAAAACGACGCAATTGCTTCAACGAAACATGTATCATAAAATGAATGACCACGTCGTATATCTTCACCTGCTTAGTAAAACATAAATTATAATACATTATGTTGTACAAACGGACAGTATGAACTCATTCAGAGAGACGTTCGAAAAATATTATCAACATTATTAGGGCAAATAGAAAAAGTGCTCCAAGCTCTTGCTGTGTAGCTTTGTGGACGTCCGTGACTAATGTCATGAATTTGGTTAAGCACCAAATAAAGATTAAAAATATCAACGACACTAAATCGATTCGAAACTAACTTCTCTACAAACATAACATTTATCAAATTTCATTTAGTGATAACATGACTGTTTTTTACTTTTTGTATTTCTATTTGATTGTACTATAAATATTTTATACAAAATTAATAACTTCGTTGATCTCTTGTGGAGTGACAAAGTGTGTAATGACTCGCCCAGTTTAGGTACGTAATATTTTATTTATACTCATATTAAGAACAAAATTAGATAAAATGCCACAATAAACCGATAATCAAATTTCAATCTACTGACGTCTTACATGGCTTGTATCCACTGAGCCAAATGGTCATAAAACAGCATTAAACTTTTGTTTACGATCAGGCCCGATTGAGAAAAACCACACGCGAATAATTATTCGAAAATCAAGTTAGACGTCGTAAATATCGATTATTCGAAGTCGAGTTATGTAACCGCACGCTTCTATAGCTTTTTATTATCAATTAGATGGGTTTATATGGTTGTGGATTAAGCGTACGTGTCTTTACCCATCGTCGGAAGCTTACGGGGGATGACAAGCCCTTGTCGAAAGAATTTTATACCGCAAAATTGACATCGGTGTAACAGCGTAACTCATGGTGTGACTGAAACATGTTATCATGTTAATAAAATATATCGGTCAGTGTAAGAGCCGGCGTTCGCGCGGCGGGATTCAATTTATGCTGTTTTGTATGAGGTTGTCCATTTTTGTTAATGTGAAAATTAAATCAGAACCGGTGAGAGAACAACGGCGCCGATGTCTCAGCGTTAACAGGTAAATGAAATGATGATATACTGTTTATTTGCATTGTACTGTGTATAGTGTATGAGTATACGAGGTACCTATACCTCGTGCTTAAAACATTGAGGATGTTATAACATATTTTAATATTGTATTGTAATTATGCAGTATTAATTTTAGTAATGGTTTTTTTATATTATTTTATATCCTTAAAACTAAAATGTTTGCTAAATGTTAAAAACAAATATTTAACTTAACTGTTGATTTGTGTGTATTATATAATAAATATGAACAAAAAATAGTTTTTTAAGAATTTAAGAGGCTTAGCTTATTGCCGTACTATTAAATACTTCACGAAATAACACTGTGTGTAAATATTTGGTTTTTACCATTTAACAATAAATAATAAACGCATAAAACACCCACCCAAAACACTGAGGAAGACCACAAACAGCACCGAAATCCAATCAGTGTTTTATCACGTTCACGTCAATATTCAAGATTTATCCAATTAATATTTCCAACGGATCAAATACCCGAGTTCCGAATACTTTCACGCCAGACTTCAGGATGCCAGGGGGTTTATCTCGAAACGACTTTCCAACTCACTGATTGCGTTCTCCATTCGTATTTAAGAGGAATTTTTGCTACGCATCTTCTATACTGTATTTTGATTTAACATTGATGTTTCGTTTGTCGACACTTCTATCAAAGCCAACAAAATTGTTAAATATTTCAATATGTTTTAAAATGATAATTGTTTGAATTTAGGACAAAAAAGTAAATTACAATAAGCGTGTAAGAAGGTAACCGGTTAATTTTGTAAAGCGCTTTAACGGACTTCCAGAGGCGAGGTTGTTACTTCCTTCAAAGTTGTTAAAATTTGGCATATTTTTAAAATTGTTTCGCTAAGACCATTTAATAAATTCGATGTAGATTGGGGTTAAGTTTGTAACACAAGCAACTTACTTAATGTAATCAATATTTATATAGAACTAATTCCTTTTATTCTAAGCTACATTAAATTATAAAACCGAACTGGCACTGGAAAGAAAAGTCCTTTCTTTTATTTTTTTTATAACTTCACGTTGTACGTTGTTGGCAGAAGGGAACGAAGTACCTAGTGTTAACACACTCCGTTCTCTTTTAACATTTCCTTTCCCCACTTTCCGTCGAATTGAGGCATTGCGTGCTGAGTGACGGAACTCAATGCCGTCCTTTGCCTTGTTACCAGAGCGCGGAAATAAAAATACTAAATACTATTTGATATTGTCATTTCCTGGAGTGGGAACTGAACCCGTAACTTATCGCGTTTACAGTCTCACGCTTGTACCTCTGCGCCACAACATGCCTCATGTATTTACTACATGTTATATAATATGTTCTATGTGGAAAACCTTATGTAACCTAAGGAAAAGGAGTAATTATAATTAAATACTCATCTGCGTGGACTTTATAACCCTTGCTCAGGTGCTATACCTATTTATCACTCGTTGTCCTTGAAAATTGGGAACATTAAATGTGGTCCTTTACTGATTAATATAGAATAGATAGAATTTAGCAGTTATAGCCCAATCATGTCTCACAATATTTTGAATTCAAACGGAAGAGGAGGACGACTTTTATTGCACTACTGTTTTTTTACATACTCTACCAAGTGTAAAGGTACTTACAACCTAAAGGTGACATAATTACTTACAAAATTAGTAAGTATAGACATATTGGTCATTCAATATGAATATCAAAACTACTGCTTACCAAGCTTCAAAAGGCTTGAAATATTACAGCCTATGTTGTTATATGACGCCGTATCAGCCATCTCTCAGGTGGTTACACTAAGATAACTAAAAACATGACAAGGGTATCTCTTAAAATATGTGGTAATCTGTCTACTTATTTAATAGCAATACGATATTGTTAATACATAGTAGGATATATGTGTTTTGACGTATATAGGACTTTAAACATATGCATATTGGGTGATGGTCCTGAACCATATTTTTTTTATTTTTACGCCAAGTAACAAGTCCATTCTTTTTCATTCATTCAAAAGCATGCCTGCTACTTAACAAAACCAATGGCGTATTTTGTCTAATCAAATGGATAACATTATACAACACTAATATTCCCTCGGGAGGAACGTAAGTTCACAATTGTCACGTCATGACAATCTATTTTCTTAACTAATCATAATAATTAAATTTTCAATATGATTATACATATTAAGGCCTGTCGTGGCGCAGAGGCACAAGCGTGCAACTGTAAACGCGACAGGTTGTGGGTTCGATTCCCACTCCAGGAAATGTAAAATTTAGTATTTTCATGTCTTGGGTTTGGTATCAAGGCAAAGCGCGACGTTGAGTTCCGCCACTCAACACGCAATGCCTTAATTCGGCGGAAAATGGGGAACGGAATTGTTGAAAGAGAATGGAGTGTCTTGACACTAGGTTCTCTGGTTCCCTCTGCCTACCCTGCTTTTAACAATGAAATGAAATTCATCACCTAGATGTCTTTCCTTATTCCATGAGAAAAATAAAAAGAATTGCGCATAAAAAATCATGAAATATTATTATACAGTATATTCTTTAATATTACATGCTTTTAAACTTTTAGCGAGTATCGTCAAACTTGTGTATTAAGTCTGACAGTATAGAGATGCAAGATAAGTACACCTTCGTTATCTGCAATGCAAGAGCTACTCGCTGATGGTATCGACGCGGTGGAAATCTTGGAACTAATATTTTACGCATTTTTGAAATAACACTGTTATGTAACCGAGACATGATTTTTTGTTTTGAAAAGATTAAGCATCCAATAAATAATTCATGTGATTTTATAATCTATATTTTAATATGTGAAGGAAAAACGTTGGATCCCTTTTTACGAAAATTATCTGGACGGAGGAGAATGAAACTTGGCACATTTATAGTGTATATAGCGAAGGAGTTTATATAGCGAATGATAATATCTTTTTAAAATAATACATAAAATTATTTTTAATTAATAAAATATATGTTACACACACTACCATGACATTTTTTGACTTTTGACTTGCATGTTTATATAAAGTGAGATATATATTAGTAAAGACGACGCGTTGTTAACGCGTCAGCGGAAACTCTAGTATGTATAAATATTAAAAATATAAAAGATATGCACTTCCTATTATCGCGTATAGTGAACGACGTTAATATAATTATACTTTTGCAAGCAAGTTACAAAGATCAAAATATAAAAGGGCCTAAAAAACAACCGGTTATCAGAACATTTCTGCAGTTCTATAGAAAACTGATTTTACCTTACCTTGTACATATTTTTTTATTTTTTAATTAAAATATAAACGACGTATACTAAGCAATTAAACAAAAAAGCAGCTTCACGAGTTGTCATAGCCAGCTAGTCTCTCTGACTAGCCGGCTTGGTGTCAAGTTTTCCCTTCAGTTCCCTCGATTCCCTTCAATTCCCTTCACTATGTTCTTAGCGAATTCGGGACTACGTGTTAGGTGGCGGAACTCAAAGCCACGTTTCTTCTCCTGAGTGCACAATAGCAGAAAAATGAAATAATTTAAATGCTTCGAGTGGAAATCGAACACAACCAATCGCGGTTAAAGACAGACGCTGTACCACTACGCTACGAGGACCTGTTATGATTAAGTTTACATATGTCTCTTCTAGGCGTCAAGCTAAAAAAGTCAACTTCACGCATCTTCGTACAGAGTAGGTGAGGACAATCTAGTGATACACTAAGTTCCCGTTTTTAGCAATTTAAAGATACACTGCGTGCTGAGTAACTTTCTGGACTACAATTGCAAGGATTTTTTTTAAAAATAAAACCGATTCTACCAAAATTAATAATGCTATTAAAATACGGACGTGATAACTAATATTGTGAACAAAAGCGCTTTTACTAACCTCTACTTACGTGTAAGTAAATATGAATATAATATCATTTTATACATGTGAAAACGATTAAGTATTTCACATATAGACACATTTTTTTGTAACTTGACTCTATATATTCCACATAGCAGTGTGATTATAGTGAGCCTTATGTCAAGGAGTGCCCCGTTGAAAGAAGAAATCGTAAACAGAACTTGTGTGAGAAATGGCGGAACTTAACGCCATTTTTTTCACCAAAATGGAGAAATGAAAATAAATTAAACATAATCATTACCCCGAGTGGGAAGCGAACCTACATCCAACCGTGTTTACAGCCAGAATCAGCCGCTATGCGATGGCCTCACGACATAGATAAATCCTTTTTTTAAATATATATACTTATATTTCTTTATTCCTACTCCAACGCAAATGTTCTATTTAAATTAATAAGAGCGAAACACCCATGTTTTATGTAGAGCTCGATAAATTTAGTAAATCTTAAAACAATAAATAAAATGGCCTCATGCATATAGCGATAGGTGATTTATTAGCAATGTG
Organism: Philaethria dido; assembly: GCA_033558755.1. Classification (NCBI taxonomy): domain Eukaryota; kingdom Metazoa; phylum Arthropoda; class Insecta; order Lepidoptera; family Nymphalidae; genus Philaethria; species Philaethria dido. The sequence goes on along the minus strand of JAKGSA010000005.1, from coordinate 5,166,659 downwards.
TTGAGCCCGGAGCGTGATAGAATTCGCACCCCTAACTAAAATATTTCTAAATCTGGTTTGTACGTTCAATTTTGTTATATTGGCATGTTTTGACCTGTTTTATTCAATAGAAAACCTTTGAAATAATGATTTTTTATACTGTATTAATAATTTGTAAACATTTTTGTAGAATTGACTTGGAGTAGAGTGGAAACGGAATGATTAAGATTATTAAAATAATATTTTACTTACTTTTTTTTAGCTTCACGCTGTATCCCGCACATAGCAGGGTAGTCAGAGGGAACCTGAGAACCTAGTGTTAAGACACTCCGTTCTCTTTTAACAATTCCGTTCCCAACTTTCCGTTATCTTTTCTTATGTTAAACTCTATTTTATTGTTAATTATTGCCGTGCGAAAGTACATCGGGAGCAGATAGATAATAAATGATAAAAATGGTAAGCATAACCACATTCTGAGGTTAGTTCTAAAGTAAGTATAAAAAAAAGGGCTCGTGATAGATGTGAGGATATGAATAAAATTTACTCGTCTTCGGATATCTTTACATACATTAGACCTAAGGGGGCAGGTGTGAAACATAAATCCGTGTACATTTACACTAATTACAAGGGTATTAGACCAATCAATCAGTTCATTTTAAAATATTCACTTCAATTAAGAATATTATTAGCAAATATTAAAATTAATTACATGATACGTATGTTAATAAGTAGTGTGTGGAAACTACCAATTCGCTTTAACCCACATACAAATGGTACTATCTGTTAAACCTAAAAATCCTTGTTTATTTCTCACACTCTTACAAACATGCAACATTTCGTACAAACTTTGTTTTTTTTGCTACTGTAAGCCAAAATTATTAAAAAACTAAATTAAATAATGAAGTAATTATAATTAAATTAATTACCCTACTTTTTACACTACATACTAAATTAATTTCTTAAAAAAATAATTTTTGTTTTCTAAATATCGTTTTATAATCTTGACATTTTTTTACCTCGATTGAAAAAATGATTTTTAAACAGTAATAATAGTTCTGAAATAATAATAATTGTAATTATTTATACAAATGACTCCAACGCGGTTAAGTGGAACCGCCGCGAAGTTTCGACCGCCGACCGCTAACTGGACGTTTCTGGGGGTTTACCAGAACGAGCTTTGAATATTTTAGTACTTTTGAAACAGTATTGAAGTTATATTTAATTTTATAGGGAAATTTATAACGAATAAACTTGCTGGAATTCTACAATCAATACATATGCATTGAACTGTAACATGGATATATTATGAATTTATTATTGGTCTACTTGTAGAAAAAGTTGGTAATTTTAAGTTGAAAGCATCGATGATATCCTCTACTTTACTTTAATAAATATATATATATATATTATTGCTATACTATCATTGCTTGTCTCTTCACAACAACATGACACAAAATCTAGCTAATATAATGTACCTAATATAAGAATTTTATATATCTAATTAGAAATTAAAATTTTTCTAAAGTATTTTATAATAGACATGAGTGCGCATTTAAATTATCTTTAAATTTTATTATTTATTACAAACCTTTTAAAAGCTTAATTGAAACTAATATAATATTTGATATGATATAAATGCTCTACTTGCTTTATTAGCTGGATACTGGGTGCGGCATCTGGCGGCCGCCGCACAGAACTTGTTACAATGATAAACTAACCTGCATGCTAACTACAGCTACTCGGCAAATAAATCAGATGGTGCGAACTTGAGATCATACTGAAAGTAGTAAATTTACTACAAATATAAAATTTGAAATAGAATCTATTGTCAACGTACAATAACCGAATATTATTAAAATTTAGAATTTGCGTATATAAATTTTATGTCACGTGAAAATGATATGAAAAGGATAATTAAAAAGTATTTAATATTATTTCCGTCTATGTATATGTACAGTATACAATTAGCTAATATGAATTATAATATATCTAGACGAAATTGTATACTTTTAAATAATAACACATCAGGAAGAAAAGAAATCAATAACCTAACAAATTTCCATTCTCTTATTTAAAATCACAGTAATAATGTTAATGTTTTAGGTTATTTTCTGTACATTATAAACTAGAATTACAATAAGATATTCTCTCCGTTTTCGTTACAAGCCTTCCATTTCCTCTTTTTCCCTTCAATTGCAATTCATGGGCATATTTGTATAATACTATGGTTTTGATTATCAGCAGCTAATTAAGATCAGACTTCGGTAAACAGTTTTACAACCGCAATCACTAACGATGCATCGTAAAGGTGAACTATAAAATATTAGAATCGGCACAGTTTGATTGGTCGCGTAGATTAGCCTCTATTTGTACTGTCAATGTTTATGACGATTTTATGAGTATTATAGGTTTTATTGAGGTTGAATTGCTATTTACTTATTTGATTAACTAAATCAATGATTTTGTCGGGTTATTGTGAGCTTTTACGGCTAGATATTCTACGTATATAGGTATGCAGAGTTAGCATACACATTTATGCACGCTTGTTAATACGTGAACAGTTCATCTTTTTGAACTTAATATGAATAGATTGAATTTCATTTACCTAAGCGAAAATCTTTGTTACAAATATCAAATACAATATAGATTTTTTTTTGTGTAATATTTACACAATCTCTTTTATCTTTATTCTTTAACATAAGTATATTAGTCTATCTATTATCATGACAAATCGAATGATTCTTCGTAATTTATACTAAAATCAGAAGTAAATGGAAATAGCGAAAGTTAAAAGTCAAAATACCTTTAATCTCAATCTCAAAACAGAATAGAAATAACTTTAATGTATATTTTAATGGATTCTATGATAAATAGTTGAAATAAAGATAAAAAAAATACATTGTTATTGTTATTTTATGATAAATTATATATTTTTTTGTAATTTCATTACGATCGATTTCAATACATATAAGCACACATCTAAACATATTTAAAATGATTATATTGTTATTGCGGTCACCCCGGCAAGGGTGGGTTCATCCCATGAAAATATTGTATTGTCATTGGATCCGGACATCGTGTGGTGTGCAAATATTCAAACAAATCGGACAGCAATAGATGAATTAAAATAGCGACCAGGTATTTTTAATATCATTTTATTTATTTTCAATATGTTTTATTGTTTTATTAGAAACCATAATTTTTTGATTTAATATAGAAAGATTTAACTGAAAGGTCCTTAAGCTCACTAAAATTGTGTTTATTTAGGTGTTTTTTGACTCACTGACTACCCCGCTAGGGGTAAAGCGTGAAGCTAAATAAGTAAGTTAGGTATTTTAAAGTACATGAAGACTCGTGCTAAATTTAAATAAGTATTCATATTCGCCCTCACATGACATTAAACATATTCAAATAGACTCATACTTGTCATATTTATAGAATAAAAATAAAAAAATACATATTTACGCTTTATTCCGCATAACAGGCTAGTGAGAGAGAACTAAGTGTCAACACACTCCATTCATCGCTCTCCGCCCAAATTCTAATTAAAATTTGAATATAGATAGTTAAAGTATTATTTAGATACAAGTTTCCTTATAGCTCTACTGTTATCAACTTACATCGGGATTGGGTAAGAAATAAAACAACATGATTTCTTTATTTTATTGAAACATTATCGTTAAATATTTTACAATAGAGCCGGCAGGTCTGGCCAGATTTATTTGGCCAATCATACTTCAAATAACTCTCACAAACAACATGTATACCGTTTTCATTTTTTAATATTGTCAGGACGGTATATTAAAGATTTATATACAAATATTACCAAAATTTTGTTTTATAATTTTTGCTATGGGTTGATAAATAAAAAATATTACTCCCAAAAAGCCAACGCGCAATGCGGTTCGCTACTAATATTCATAAATTATCTCACAATTATTAGTAAAACAAACATTTTAGATTAGTTAAACACAACAAAACGTACTAGAAGAGGTAACATCGAGTCACATCCTCGTCTACTTAAATTAAACGATCAACCAACAAGTTCGGCGAACCTGTTTTCTGTTGGATGACTATAGCTTATCATTATCACATTAACTATATGTATGCATAGCGTTTATTCAAACGATCTTTGCCCTTTACCTCTAATTGAATTCCTTTAATTAATCTAAATTAACAAAGCTTTTGAGGCGTTTTTGTAAGTGGTGCTTTTTATTAGTTTCTAAGTATTGTGAAGAGTGAGGGAGCAACCCTCCGGACTTTTACTGGCTCATTATCGACTTTTTTTCTCATTTTGTTTAAACATTATTCAACATTGAAACTCCTTAAAACCTCGGCCTCCATTATCTCGGTTTTAAATCTTTATAGTTAATAAAGGAAGTTGAAATTGAATTTGCTGTAAAGTGATTTTATTAATGGACCCGATTCTGTTTTTGTTCTGTTTGTTATTCATTTTGTTTTAAGTTATATATTTAGTTTAAAATAATAATGATGCATTTGATGGTGAGATTAGTTATTTAATTTCAACAATACTGGAAACAATGTGAATTCTATAATAACTCAATAACATCAATTAATCACCGAGGGGTAAAATAAAATATATATCTTTGAAATAAAGATTTAATTACAATCGTTACATATTTTTGCTTATAATAATAATTAATAGGTTTATATTCTATAAATACCTATATAGAATATTTAATATTAAGCGAATGTATTCGATTTGGTCACATTAAATTTTTAAACAAACTGACTATCCAAGCCTCAATAGAAAAATATGGTGACCACTGTACGATGCAACATCATTTCCGGCGTAATAAATTATTATAATAATAAATTGAAACAAAATATATTTATTAACTGTAAGTACAGAGGTTACAAACATTCGTATATATGTTTTCCCTATTTTAGTGCTGTAAAAATGATAATGACAAAATAAATTAGATCCATCTATACGTGTTACGTGGTCTAACAATCACATTTGAAATTATTAGAAATTTATAATGCAGTTGTGATTCGATGGAAGAAGCTTCGTATTCTTATTTAAATAATGTTTACTCTATCTGAAACGTGCCTTATATTACCCACGTGACTTGAAACCGACATCGAAGAAATATTCACAACGTACCCATACATAGATAGCAAACAATAAAATATATTTATATATATGATAAATTTATTTACAGATTACCTAATAATACTTTAAAACAATATTTATAAATCGCTTCGAGAAACGACAGAAGTGGTTAGTTAGAACAGTCATAATTACTTTGTACACTTCATGTGAAACTAAATATAATATAGAAAAATCTACAACTCCGCCTATATACAATGATCAACAACAAACAAACCGACGTATCGATGTGAAATAGATGTAGCCGGGCATCGTGTGTATACTCGTACATATACACTGAATAAATGAATCAAATATCACTTATTATTTGGAAGAACTGAACATTAGGCCTTAATATTATAATTTATTTTAAAATTAAAACATAATTTACAATTTACTAAAACCAATGGCTAGTTTAATTTAATAGTTGTAATTTGCAGCTCTTGCTATATCTTATATCTATAAAAATACTGAGCAACGTTCTTTCCATACATTGATTTAAGCACTAGGACAATTTATGATCACAAATAAAAATAATTAAGTACAATCAATTCACTTTTTACATTACACAAAATTATTCTATATGATAACGAAATTAAACAATATACTGATTCATGGAAAAGGCCAGAGTTTCTATTAGTAGAAGATAGATAGAACACACTGTGCCACTGTCATCGCTTGAAGTTACTACGGCAAGCAGCGACCCAGGTTTCTCGCGCTTTACCTGCAAGAAATAAAACTATGTATTAGATAGAATAATTAAATGTTTATGTACTCGTATATGAGTAAATTCTATCAAATTTATATATTTTTTAAACAATTATTAAATTTGTAAGTTCTGAGGTATCTTAAAATGGTTGTCAATTTTCCTAAATAAACAGATATACTAAGAATATTAGTAGTCACACTTATATTTAGAAACATTTTAAAAGACTACAAATTTCCATAACTTCCGAATGGGATAACATTCGAACAGAGAGGCTTCTAAAAAGAATAGCGGTATTTAAATTATCGAAAAAACAAGGTCCGGCCAGATTTGATTCTATCGCTCGCCCTCCACCGCGTTCACACATAACGGACAAAAAATAAAAAAAGCTCAAACCAATCGAGATGAGGTGACGAAACGTTCAGTCTCATTATCTGAGAATTTATTAACGAATCGTCCGGACCGGAAAACCAAAATGTGAAAGAAATAAAAATTTGACCGCGGGCGAGGTCATCCGAACGTACGGCGTCAATGAAAAAAGAAGTCGCGACTGAATGAAACAGAGGGACTCGAGGATCTAAAGATAAGAGGCAAGATTAGAGTAAGGTAAAAAAATAAAGCGGTTTTAATGTGGATGTAGTGTAGTGAATGAAAGGGTCCATTGAGCTCGCCCACGCACGCTCTCTGGCCGAGGAGGCTCGCTGCCGTGCGCCCGCGCACAACACATTCATAAATTAACGTTTTTTACCCTTAGAACAATTCCCGTTTTATTATTCAAAGGTATTAGAGCTAGGTGCGGCAGATTACTTGGACTCCTATTTAAATGTGTCGTGTATTAAGTATTGTTTTCAGAATGACAATATTACACAAAATTGAAATATGATTTTATCTTAATACACATTAATAGTGGAATATTGAATTTACAGTTTTTACCGCCATACATTGTAATGCTAACAATATTTTATCACTAATATTCTGTGATTTGGGCATTGAGAGGGTTTCATTTGGTAGCTATATTATTTGGATAAATAAAAACGATACAGGTATGTTATTTAAGTCAAAAACGAGGACTGTCGATTTCGGACCATTCTTTTTGGGCCTTAAAAGAATGCCGCGATAAGGAGTTATTTTCGCGTCAAGGAATTCGCTGGGCAAAAAGGCGTGAAAACGAAAATAATACAAAAGGTAATAGATGTGAATTTGTGAGTGTTCGGTTAAAACAGAATTCTTGGCGGTGCCTCCGTGTGCGGCGGCGTCGACGGCGCGATTTATTGTAATGAGGCGAGAATGCCGAATCGCGGTGTGTTCGAAGAAATCCTTTGACGACTCTTAGAAAAATGTCACTAGACCCGATGGGAAGCTAGGTTCGGATGATTTGGTTATGGTACAGTTTAGACATTCTAATGCTACACTATTACCATGAACTGTTTACCAATTGTTGTAAAAATGTTTGACTATTAAATTAGCTTAGGCTGAATTTTAAAAATTCACGAGAAAGGTATAACATAATCCTAATACGGGGAATTATATGGATCCCAAAAAATGAATTTATTAGCAAGCCATCTTATTTAGGCAGGTCAGCTGTAGGTGTGAGGAGTGCGGTGGTTCGCGTTGACACTGACAAATGACGCAAGATTGCAATCTCCCCCGCCCTTCCGCCTCAACGCGCCTCCATTGTTTTCAATTACCGACATGACACTCAACTCAGGCTCAACCACAACTCTGTTTATAGCGCTATCGATATCTTTACTACGATCGTCCATTTACGATTTCTCTAGTTTGCATATGAGTTTACTTGAATTGAATCAATCACAAAGTCAATTTAATGGTCAACGTTCATGATTATTAATAGATAGATCTTTACACACTGCTGCCTATTTTGAACAGTTTCTTATGAATTGACTTCACTTTATTATGCAGCTACGCTATAAAGAAACGTTACTTCATTTTGAATAATGCAAAATATTGTTTATTTGTTTTGATGCATCATATAGATGCTGAGGAAAATACAAATAATGGAACTCATGAGTATATTTACCTTTTATAAAATGGTTTGAAGGCTGCAGATCCTTCGTGGTGCTGGTTAGGTTGGTGGTTGTTAGCATGATGGGGATTGTGGTAAGGGTCGCGTTGCGGAGATTGTTGGTGTCTCGGGAAACAATAGCCAGAACCGCCCCCGCTACCGAGGGGGTTCGCCACACTTGGCACTTTCATGTTAGGCGGCGTTTGCGGCGGTGTATCTGTCTGCACATCCGGAAACGCCGCGGGATGCACACAAGGATGCTGCCCACCGTACTGCCCAGCCGGAAAGCCGCCATATCTTCCATAAGAACCACTGGCTGGACTTGCTGCCGCAGTGGCTGGTAATGCAAATCCGTTTGAACTACCGTCACCAGCTGATGTTCTTTCATGACCGTGACCGTAGCCGTGTTGCGGCCAGGGCTGAGCAGCTGGGGGTGGTGTCTTGCATGCGGCTGTATCAGCTAAGGACCATATCTTCGGCTTTGAAGCTGGAATAGGAACTCCACAATCTGAAGTGCCGCGTTTTGATTCTTCTTTAATACCATAACCAAGTAGCTGACTATGCATCCCTTGCAGCAGTTCATCGCCCTTCCTTTCATCATCTGTAAAGATAATTACATCTACCGTTCATAAGCTGAATTCAAACAACACGCGCGCTTACAACATATCGGGAGATTACTCGCAATAGCCGGAACCGTATCTAAAGAGACGTCAATAAAATATCGTAAAGACTTCGAAATCGATACGTTTCGCATTAAACCTACGTGACCGTCACACGGCGGACATAAGTTTCCTCCAATAAGATGCGGTATCTCCAGATTTCCTTTGGGTAAGTCGTGTGAAAATACGTTTGGCGTGCAGTGACCCATTCGTTAAGTGGTTATCCGATTAGCGAAGTGAAAATACCACTTTGGGGCGCGAGTCCCCAGCCGCGAGCGATGCCCGATCCCTTTCGCATTTAAGCCGAGCATTTATTTCGCATTTCCCGACGCGCCCCGCGGCTCCTCGCCGTCTCTGCGGAATGCGACCCACACAATTAATGGTCAACCTCACTTCTCGTCCTTTCTATTTCGTTCGTAGATATTTTTTGTATTCCTTTTTCGAAAACTGTCGATGGAAAATATAGACGAGACTAGACAACACGATATAAAAATAATGCAATTTTTACAATGCTCGTCAAATCAATTCTAGCATTATCCTTAATTTCAAAAAACGGTGTTATTTTACAATTACACAGAAATGTTTATTCAGCAAAATTTTATAAGGCCCTAAGTATTATCATAATACCGTTTTCCGTTGTAAAGTGGCTTTTGGGGCGCGGAGGGTTCAGGCGCCTAATGAAATTCAGAGTCGCGGGGGGCGCGAGGCGCGACCGCTCGACTTCATTCGCTTTATTCCATTTAATGCTGACTGCTCCTAGCTTTTAAGAGGGGTTATCCGGCTTGCCCTTCACTAGGGATAAATAGGGATGCCACTGATACTCGGCGCGAAGATATTTATCCGGCAAATTGTTTTAATTTTCATTGTATTAATCTAATAAAGGCCCACAACGGCGGGAGATAAGCGGGAATGGATGATTTCGTAATGTATTATTCGCGCAATACGTTCAATGTGTTCATTAAGTTAATTTCTATACAAATTGCTAGGGCACTTTATTCAATTTGAAACTATATTGATAACAAGTTATCATATTTCAAATGAAATTTAACGATAATAACCAATTTATGCTCCAAAAGCAGTTATACTTGTTTTATATTACACTACTGTGCTGCAGCTCTAATATATATGTATATCGTAAATTATAAGGCCAGTATATACAGCTAATTAAAAATTGTTGTGAAAAAATATAAAATTGAACTTTTAATTTTCAATCCGCCAGATCGATACGCCTATCAATTTCGCATCTCCCTAAATATGCAAACGACGTAGAGCGAATCCGTGGACAGCCACGAGAATCGCACAGCCTCGAGTGGTTTTTCCCTTTAGTCATTCTACCCTACAACGCGCCCCTCCCTTCATATGCACTTTAACGTTGCAATTTATTACTCCTCGAGATCCACAGAAACACTGCTTGTTTGTATTCCTGCATTCGCTTTCCATTAACGGGTCAGATTAATATTTCGTTTCAGATGCGTGCTTACAGAAATTAACATTTATTGGGGGGTCCTATTCATGAGCGTACGATAGTTCTGTTTGTTTGGCGACGGCGTTCGTATCGCGTGTGAAGCTTTTATTCAAGCTTTTGTATGCGACTTAAAATGATATATTACGTGTAGTGAACATTGACGTTTCGCTAAAAGAATTGTTCCGCGTGTCGTTATGGCTTGTTTGGTTAGGCGAGGGAATGCAATAATGTTGTAGGATTAAGATTAGTATCGACGCAGTGTGTGCTTTTGGGATGAACGACGAGATGAACTTTCTTTTTGCCATTATTGTATTAGTTAAATATTTATGAGTTGTAATCGTGGTTTACGTGAACTATACGTTAAAGTATGATGTTTGTTAGAAATATATAAAATTACATTTTTGAAAATGTACTGATATTACTAATATTTTTAAGTTATTCAGTGCAAGATTCTTGATGATCGCGGTATTTTTAGTTGGCACTGTCTTATTTTAAAAATATTAAATTGATAGTAATATTTAAGCTGATATTATAATAATTTCTTTTTTAATATATTTCTTAAATAAATTATAGATGTCAGAAAAATCAATAGTTAAGTTGAATCCCTAGCCCTAATCGTAAATAGCGTAAAGCGAAACGAATCAAACTGAAATAAACATAATACTCATAATTATAAGTGTATATACATTTTATAATTTCTCACAATTTCCAAGGCGTGGAAATCTCGCGGCGCGTGCCTATAATCCGTGGGGTGCCGTTGCCTTTTTAACAACGAAAGCTCATATTTTTACTTTAAAGCACTGTTTCAGCTTAAGAGCTTTTTGTATTTTGTTAAACTAAAGTTTCTAATTAACCATTGATTGCTTATTATTTTCAGTTGTATTGATTTGGTAAAAAGGTAAAACCTTTAACTTTTTTATAAGAATTTGTTGAAAAATTGTATAATATAAACAAAAAATTAAAACCGTATATGGCTCCGTTTACTAAGTCTTTAATTATTTATAAGTAAGCACGTACAATTGTACACGTTACATATACAATATTTCTATATATTCCATAACAAGGTCTGTTTTAGTTACGTTTTATGTTTTGCCTTCAATTTATTTGACACTAAACCTTTTAAAGCAACATAATATAAGTACTATATGTACTCTGATCCTTTATTTTCTTGTAATGTATTACATCTACAACAATTACCATATTTGAAAGTACAGTTGATATTCTAGTAAATTTATTATAAGACTTGTACTTAATTGAGATACATAAGGGTTTTATTTACTTTAATGTACTAGGCTTTTAAAGTTGTTTACAAGTGTCTTTTTCTTTAAGATCTTAAGGCTTATCGATGTGCTATACAAACTACCATTATGTTTTTTGTTTATAATAAACTTAACAGCTCTGCCTACTAAAGTATGTTTATAAAAAAAGAGAAGATATAGTGAAGATACGTCGCAAAATTGTCATCGTCATCGTCGTATTATTGAAAAAAATTCTATAGTAACATATACTTCAATTCAAAAGATCTCATTTAAAACTTTTGTAAGAACTGTACTGATATACTATAATTCATACCATTTTAAATAAATACGTTTGTCCATTCTGTTGCTGCAACTAAAAAAAACGAAGTGTATCTAATAAAAAAAAATTACAAAATTTAAATCATAAATATTTCAATGATGGAACGAATGTTACCCTCTTGAATTTTCTTTGAACATATCCACACTCACGCTGTTGTATGATATTTTATGGCCCCGGGCGACGTTAGCGGCAACGCGATTGCGAGTGCACTTCTGTGCAAAGTGGACTTCATTACGCGGCGTATGGCGATTGTTACCATGACACCCTCCCGATCCATTAACCCGTGACGTTCGATACAAACACTCCTAGCCTACCGCAGCAACAATGACACTCCTAATTTATGCTGTTGACAACCGCAACTAAATACCACACGCTGCCCCCACGTCTGCATTTTACGGCATTACGCATTAAAAATCTAACGCAACCGAAACCGAACAGAGATATGTACCATTATAAGCCATAACTGTTATTACTTACAGAATAACCACGACAGAAACGCTTCTCAAAGTGAACAAATCCTTTGGCATAAACATTCAGAGTAGATCGTCAGACAAGCTGAAAGCGTCAGTACCTACGGAAGAAGTGTTATATGAAATTTGAGCGGGCGCCGCCCACTTTACTACAAATAGGAAATCCGGCAGTGAGGAGCGGTTACGCACAGTTACACGCCTGAGACCCTCCCCCTCCCCCTCGCCGCACGCCCTCCACCCCCTGCCTCCTCCTGTTCGCACCCTCCGATCCTCGACCGGGTTATGCCAATTCACTCGATTTATACACCAACAAAATTAAAGCAATTTAGACACTGTCTCAAATCTACGCATTATTAAAACATAGGTTAGCAGAAATTCGCAAACGCAACAAATTAGTTACAGAATTATGATAAATTCGCATAGACAAGTATATGAAATATTTACTACTGTCATCAATGAATATTTGCGCGTAAGCATAAAGGTATCAGAAACATCCGACAGTCAATCTACGGCTTTCGAGTGAAAACGTTCAAGTGTGAATTTCTCTATAAAATTGACTGTTGGATGTTGGAAAAAGGATCGAACTCAACGAACCTTTGTTAGGTTTTATTTTATCATCTTGCTCCTTTTCCTCGTCGGAGAGCATCGTGTCGTCGTCGTCGTCCGTCTTGTTCTTGGGTTCCCACGTCATCTTGTTTTCTTTCTTCAGGCGTCGGCGAGCGTTCGCGAACCACGTCGACACTTGCGTAAGCGTCATTTTAGTGATGATAGCCAACATTATTTTCTCTCCTTTGGTGGGATAAGGATTTTTCTTGTGCTCGTTCAGCCAGGCTTTCAGTGTCGCCGTAGACTCTCTCGTAGCGTTTTTCCGTCTGGCTGCTAAATCGTACCCAGCACCATATCTGTTAACAAACACAACTTTATCCATATACCTAAATATTTACGCTTCTGGCCTTTTACACATTCGCGATTTCAAAAATATATTATGAGCCGCAGTTTTCGAAAACATTTAGATAATTAAATTGTATTTTGAAATAAAATGGCACGCCACTGCTTATAAAGTATATAAATAACGATTATGGATAATATAAAAGTCCTTTAAAGTTTTAAAAGGGAGCAAAGCAAAAACGGCACTAATATACGAAACGTTCCGACTCTTTCCATTTAACAAACATTTAGAGTTGATAAAAAATACATTGAAACGTTCGCGTTCAATAAAAGGACTTTTCAATTCGTAACAGATAGGCATTTTATTTGTGGCGATAGATAACCTCACTGTAGAAATAAAGGCTGACTGCGGTATAGCATGGAGAGCAGTTTTTAAGACCCTGGTCCCATTTGCATCCGTATTCAGAAAGTAATTGTGGCGAAATCATTCCCCCAGGCAGCGTACCTGACTTCGATTTTCTCGACATGACAAAGGCGCGGTCTAAAGGGCCCAATAAATAGGTTCCGCGCGTGAAAATAGTTAAAAAATGGTCCCGGATTGTTTTGTCTTCACGCAAGTTGCAGCCCTGCGTGGCGCTTACAAGGTCGACTATTGGAAAACGCTGAGCGACGTTTTTGCACGTGATGCGAATAAGACTGAAACCATTTGTTGATGTTGGTGCTTTGATTTAGTATTGCGATAGCTATTAAATAGACATCCGCGTAAATAAATACGTGTGGAGCAACAATATAAAATATTGATATATACACTTCTTAAACACTTGTTAGAATCTAAAAGTGTAAGTGTTAATAAATAAAAACAAATGAAAAAGATAACACTATTCAGTGGGGCGGGATTTTGCACCTCGTTGCACCAGGGCGTTGCGCGTTGCAGCGCAAGCGTGGGTAGTATATGGGCGTAAGTACACGATCGATAGACGCCATCTTGGACACCGGTTACAGACGACGAGATCGAATTTCAAAAAAGTTATTAAAATCAAGACTATCCGCCTTATTATAATTAATATTAACATTGAATGGACGGTCGCTTTATGTTTTTTATTAATTCCTTTCTTAAAATGTTGGCAAGCTTTTTACATTACACGAGAAGTGTTCGAGAAGTGTCGCACATAAATAAAACACTGTAGCCAACACCAAATAGAATTAAAAAGACCATTGAACCATCAACGTATTAATGTATTTGACAAAAGCGTATCCACACAAAGCCGCTAAAACCGAAGCGCTTTAGTTTTACATGAATAAGCTCTTCAGAAATGTACGGCAAGCGAAGACAGAGGTTAAAATGTAAAATACACCGCTTTGTATTAAACGGTTGTACTCTATGAGATTGGATGTCAGCGCTGTAAAGCGGCTAAGAGGTACGATAAGCCGTCTAATTAATTTAGGCAGGCCACTCGCGCCTTTCAATATCGTTAAACGACGTAACCGCCACCAAAGAGTAAACAAACGATTTTTCACGTCACCGTGAATTATTTCTTCATAAATTTAGCGTTTTTGGGCAAATATTTCTCATTTAAAATAAAAGGATTTTTGAAACAATATCACGTCTTATTCGTATAGTAAATCAAGTAAATCATTCGTATAGCAAATTATCGCAATTTATAATAGAAAGCGACTTTCTTAGATTAAAACAAGATATTTCGTTCCTTTAAACAGCATAGCTACATAAAATAATCATTTCAATTAGTACTTATAATATTAATATAGAATATTTGTACTTATAATGTTAGAATTTTATATTTTATATCGAATTAAATATGAAGGTACATTAGAAATGTAGCACTTTCAGTGCTTTATATTTTGGCGTTGAAAGTGAGACGTTAATTTTTCACCCGTAGGTATATTGCAAGTGTCAAAACCTATCTGTCCAGATTGTATCGTTTAAAATATGAATTAGACCTCTGTTATCAAACTTTAAAGATAATTAAACCTAAATATATCATATGATAATTATTACAAACACATTATAAAAAATAAATATTTCACTTTATAAAAAATAAGGTAATAAGTGAGTAAGGTGACGATCCAGAAAGTAATAAATTTATAAGTCCTCCCAGATATTTACCACAGTTTAACTGTAATAAAGCATAGTGAATACCTACTATGTTAAATTACTTAAATCACTAATGAAGTAGCAGTGTGACTGAATACATTTGATAAAAACTTTTAATTAATGTTTTAAATATTAAATTTAAATTCATCATTCTAAATTATAAAGTATAAAGTGTGGTAAATAAAGGTTAAACAACGTGTGTTAATTACACAAGACATTACACTTAGTATAAAAATATAAACGCATAACTGTAACTAAGCCGAGAAACAGTTATATCAAATTTTAATCTCAAATTAACATTTCAAGTAACATTTAGATAACATAATATCACTTCTTTACTGAAATTTTAAATATTTAATAAAATAAATACTGAAATTTAGTACTAGAATTTGTGATAACCATTTGGTATGTACATACATATACGTAAACATAATTGCTATCATGTTTTACACATTTATCATTAAAAACATTACGTTTCAAAATAACAACACAACTTTTAAACGCCGCTATTTTTTTGTAATATTAAAGTACCTTCGAGTGAGCAAAAAATGAAGTAGGTAATAGGTATTTGAAAACGGTTGCGGTCGGGCGGGCGGTACAAGTGTACATATTGAAGTACGTTCAATCCAGTATCAGTTTCTGCCTGGGGCTTGCGGCCTACGTGCCCCCTATGTAGCGCACATGACAGGAGGTTGTTGAGGCACCCCCATCCCACCCCTAGGGGTCGGCTTAGAATTAGGAGTCGTAACACCGAACGATTTACATCGACGATTATTTGATTATTCCCAAATACCGAAACGAGCCGCATCGTATTTTCAATGATTGTAAAAGCTGGCTTAGTCGGTTTGTGCTATTTTGTGTTATTTTGAACTAGCACTGATTTTTACTTTATTATTATGTTGTCATGAACTGATGATTTCTTTTTAGTCTATATTAAACCTATATTTGTGACATGTTTCAATGTGTGTATACCATTTGTGAAGAATATTTAAAGAGAAAATACTTCCTGGCATGGTATTGAATATATTGGCATTTATAACCAAAATCGTTATTTTTACATTTTATATTTTCATTTAAGTCAAGAGTGATCAGATAAAATTTGTGTACCCAAAAAAATCTGTGCCTTTGTACGGAAGACATCTTTAGAGTGTAGTGGTTAAACTTAACAAAACTTCTTTCCGTGTCCCTCGGAGAAGTAACATAGAAATAAACATTAAGAAAGAGCTATTCCCGTTAATTTATCCACTTATTTATATTTAAAGTCAATTGAAAGTCGTTAAAATAAAAAAAGCGGTCGCATTTAGAACCGCCAGTTAGCTTTATTCGGTTTATTTAAAATGTAACAACCCAAATCGTTATACAAATAACGTGAAGCCGGGAGCGTTGTAATTTCCTGCTTATTTTGAACTCAATGGTGCGGTACGAGTACTCCTTAGTCTCGTTTCTCTAATTTTTGTACGGGAATTGTTAAAAATAGCTGCGTAATTTTTCATTTCGACGCGGCGGGCGTGGTGGTACAGGCCGTCCTAAATAACGCGTCGACGCTACCTTCGTTCTATGCTTTTCAGTTTTATTTAGACCCTTGTAACTTATTGCCTAACATTTTATGGCTCTCACAATGATTTGCTTTTATTAATGTACAATAATTTTATTTGCATTCATGTTATTTGCAAATGAATGTATATGGGATTTATTCTTTATTTGTTTATAGGATTTCTTTTTTGTTTTATGATATTGAAGACAGATAATAATTGTTTCGCGGTTCATTGTCCATCATAAAATTATATCTTGATTACGGTGTGGTATTTGACGGAATGTCTTCAATTTGTTATAGTTTATGAAAAGTTTTATTTCATTATTATTTCTATATAAATATAAGAAACATCCTGTGTTACTAAACAATTGTCGTTCCAGTATATCAGATATTTCCGTATACTATAGCTGTCTTTTTTATGCTTGAAAACTATGTCCCTTCTAATTATTTTTAGATACCCGCCCGCTATATATTACGCGTAGGCTGAATTGTCAGCATAACTCCGCTTTGATGTGCCATGATTTGTTTTTATTTCGAGACACTTCCACTGTGATTCATGGATAGAAACATTTTCAGTCTAACTCGCAGTTTAATTGATGTGTTCACATAATACGATGTTATGACAGTTTGGCGTTGAATTTGCTTTATTATTTATTTTTACCATATATCAAGTAGGGCTGTAAAATATATCAACTTGAGCTGTTATAACATTATACTGGTATTGAAAATATCTTGCAACTAAAAGAATAAAATATCAAGTCGTTTTAAGCTTCACTTTGTGATATACCTACTTGTATAACAAAGAACTCTGTCGAACTTTTTCATAGAAACCTTAAACTTACGTTTTCGTTGGCAATTTTCTCTAAGCTTTGCGAGATTCAAAAAATTCTTCTTCTCTCCTTAATAAAGATACGTTGTTAAGTTAATTTACTCTTTCTATCCCGAAAACCAAATCTGCTAGAACTCAAGCCAGTCTACATGAAAACTCATTTAATGGTTCCCCTCAAGTAATAGAGCTTTCACACAAACTTCTATCCCCCATCCCACGTGAAAGTTTCTTCGTGCCGAGGTACAAGGTATTCTGAATCTAACTACAGCGTAATATAATCATGCACGTCTCTGTTATTGGTTCTATACTTAGATTGCATATTCTCTCAATATTATGTAAAATAGAGTTTGAAAATTGATTGATTAATTAAAATATAAAAAAAATACAAAAATACTTTATTTTTTATTGTCGTATGTTATCTTTCTTTCAATTAGCCCATCCTTTCCCCAAAATGTGGTGGTTCCGATAGCGGACTACTACATTATCCTCCCTTTCCATCTGTATCCTCTAGGTTGGCAACGCATCTAGTACATCTCTTGTGTTGTAGATGTTCATGGGCGAAGGTAACCACTTACCATCAGGCGGTCCTTCTGCTCGTTTGCCATACGGTATCCATAAAAAAAAAAAAAAAAAAAAATTCTTGTGCATCTCAAAATATCGGTGGAAACTGATTTTTATTGACAATTTTTAATTTTCTTGTTTTTCTTCAGAATTTATTTTAAATGTTTATAGGTATAATAATTAAGGATTCATTTAAAAATAGCAGACATTAAATTTAATGATTTTCAAGCATCACTAAGGCCGTATTTACATCAAGACAAAGCCTAACTATTGGTACGTCAAGTGTAGGTACAATACAAGCACTAGTAGGTACTATTAATAATATAATATACTAGCTGAAAATGTGACTACATATTCATTTTTCAATGAGTTACATATATACCATATTTTATTATGTCTTCAGTTCCTTTGTAATATGAGTATTATATAAATAATATCAAAGTCATTATTAATAGGAACACTGAAAAAAACTACCGTCGTGTTTCGAAGAAAAGCTGATTTAATGAGTATAGCGTCAATGACTTGTCTTTTTCACACTATGTGCCATTTGTAAAAGTGTGAAAGAGATAAGGAGCCTGAGACCGTACACGCAGAGTCCAACTTGCGTGTTAAGAGGTCTTAATTCGAAGATTATATTACTTTCTATATTTTTGACTACTTTTTTTCTAAATTAAATGAATAAAATTGTTTATTTTTTTATTCGCATATTTTTTGCTGTATTAAACCATAGTTAAATAAACAAAAAAACTGGAAAGTTAAAATATTTTCACTTTAACCTAATTACTTTAACTAAAAAATATGTCTTTATATATTTACATAACACGCCGCTATTGGTACAGTAAACTACATCATCGAAATCTAAAGACACGACTTACGTATCAAACATTGTCTTAAAAGACAAAACTATATTTTTTTTTACAAAACATTGACCATTAGAATTGACTCATCCTGTGATGAGATG
Organism: Philaethria dido; assembly: GCA_033558755.1. NCBI lineage: Eukaryota > Metazoa > Arthropoda > Insecta > Lepidoptera > Nymphalidae > Philaethria > Philaethria dido. The sequence goes on along the minus strand of JAKGSA010000005.1, from coordinate 5,147,780 downwards.
TCTCTACTACCGTGTTTGTAGATTATCTCATATTAATTCTGCCACAGCTAAATCATAAATGTTATTATTATTTGAAGTTATTTTACAACTCCACCTAAAAAAAATATTATAATGGAATTTTATTTATTTTGTTCATGTAATTTTAAATATACTTAGCAATAGATGTCGGCCTATCAGACGAATTGAAAAGTCCAACCTATTTATTATTATAGATTTTTTATCATCTTTAATCATTTCGCTTAACTCCCTCAAAAAAAAATTAATAAAACAGTTAATGAAATAGCACATAATATATAAATTATCAAATAATCTTGAAAATTGTGACTCGTAAACCAACGCATATGCTTCACAACGCCCTTCGCAAAGCGTGCCGCTAGCGTCTGAGCTCGGGGGTAGAAAACGACTTACCCGTACGCAGCAAGCGTTGGATCGTAGGGGTAGTAGCCACCCGACGGTTGCAAGCCAGCTGATGTCCAGGCCGACATTTCTCCGCTACCCTCTTTCAATGCGTAGGGGTTACTCTGAAAAGCAAGATTTTGGTATTAACACAAGTTAATACTGTTACACGCTTAAATTAATTTGTTGATAGGTGGATTTATATAGGATTTCGTAGAGAATGTATTAATTATTGAAGCGCTTAAGTTGTTAGGTGAGTAACTTTATATTGACAACAAAAATGAACATTTGAAAAATGTACACATTTCTACCGATAAAATTTTTATTAAACATATTTGAAGCGATGGTGGCACTATTGCTTAGTACCTAACTGTATTAATGGTTGAGGATTAAAATGTGGAAGAAATGTTTACATTTTAAATACGGAGGTATATTCTACCTAGTTTCATCACTCATCAAATCATGAATAGCATGGATATTCATATCAGCGGAAAGTGAGCAAAGTAGCATGTCACGTTAATAGAAGAAACATTATGGTAAAAAAATATATTTAATTTATATGCTATTATGAGAATATAACAACTGATAACTATCTATTTCATTTAGTTTTAATCAAGTACAAATATTGTATGAGCGCTTAAGATCGTAACCCAACTCGTACCTAACAATTTTAACAATGGTTATGTTATATTCTATTTTTTAATTTATTAACATTTGCAAAGTTTAAAAAGCATTTGAACTATGTATGTATATTGAAACTGAAATTAAACAGTAGCTTAAACGTTTTAAAAGCGACGACGCGTATTATATGAATCACAACAAGCAATGGCCTACAAATGTGTCCCGAATTTAATTAAAGCTAACTCAATAGACGGATAAACTCGACAACAATAACCCTCCCAAGAGTACCGACATATCACTAGCGGATTTGCATAATGTATGGACCTCCGAGTGACTGGGGAATGAAACTATTAAGTTCCTCGCCCTTACGTGATAACTATTTAACCAAAGAGGGTAGGTTTATATTTGTTATACAACACGTTGCCAAATGTATATTAATATTATATATAATAAATAATTTTAACACAAACGTCAGGGGCTTGGTATGGTTGGAAATTCAAATCCATTTCGCAGAAAATCTGATATTTTGATGTATACTTCCAAATAGGTAATAAATTAAAAATAGGTATTAACTATTTGTTAAAAATTTAATAAAATATAAAGCATTTTATAAGAAAATTGAGTAGGTATAATTTATTGTATCTTAAATTGCTTTAATTATTTCAATAAAAATTTAGTTAGTTTTAAATATTTACTAAATTAACTAACTTCACGCTTTATCCCTAGCGGGGTAGTCAGAGAGAACGGAGCGCCAAACGCTACGGTCCCTGCATACCTCTTTCGCCTCGTCCACAGTCATTAACCTCTTCATGCACGCCCTCCGGGGGGTCCTCATGCTTTCTACGTGACCTTCCTTCAGTATCATTAAAAATTAAAATGAACTTATCTTAATTCCAATACTGTAAATTAAAAAATAACATCCATATAATTTGTCACGAATTTAATAAAAGCAAGTACCCACACAGAAGGGTATTAACGTATCACTCTTGAAATATCACATATACAAATGTACAGACAAATAGACTAGTTATATTTTCTAAAAACTTCAGCTCAGATGGAAAAACGTCCCTAAGCCTATAATCCTCCCTACAATATCTGCATGCATTAAGAGCAACTAAATTAAGAGTGTGAATGATTTGCCCCGAAGTTTCCCTTGTATCAGCCCCCTGATCTATAAAGGCTGCATATGCAACGGTGTTTGCGATAGCCGAGACCCCTTGAGACCATTGGGTTTACCCTCGTTTTGATCATTTAATGTTTATAAAGAAAAATCTATATATTGCATTTTGTTAGAAAATTTTAATAGTATACTTTTTTTAAGTACACCCCAAGAAACGTACACAGCAAACAAACTATCAGAATATGTCTTTATCTTCTGTAAGTGATCACATGACCTGATCACGTATGCGAGCAAAGTAATGACAGATGCTAATCATCAAATAGCTATATAGGCTTACGCAGAAACAAGACACTAGATTTCAAAAAATATATAACCGATAACGATTTTGTCACTGCTTTCTTATCACAAAGACAAAATTGTTGATTCTTGTAATAAATAATAATATAGTTTATAGTATTCTTTATACAACAAAAGTAGAAAATTCATAAATATCTTGTATGAAATTTGCTTTTACTGTACTGACACGTAAAGACAAAGTGCATTTTCAACATTACTGACTTAACATATAATATACGTAATAACTTAATTATGAGCCAGCTTGTTGCTTGCTGACGACAAATTGATAGCAATTACATTGTTAAATAGCTATGCTAAGTGTCCTGTTATATATTTAGATACTGACAAACATTTAACAAAGGTGGTATTGATATCTACGCCACAGACAGTCAATTCGATTACCGGCAAAAGCAATATTGTGTGACTTAGAGCAAATTATATTTATAATAAAAGTCCATTGTGAATATTCTTTAAATTAAGAGATTTTTTTTTTTATACCACGACGGTGGCAACAAGGCACACGGCCCACCTGATGGTAAGTGGTTACCGTGGCCTATGGACGCTTGCAACACCAGGGGCATCACTTACGCGTTGCCGACTTTGGTAGCGTGTTAGGATCGGAAAAAAACTTTCATTACAATTAAAGGTCTAATAATAGCATTAAGAAATAAGTAAATATAATTTAATTTGTATATATTATTATGAAAAAAAAGTATTTTTATATTCAAAAAAAATAAAAAAAAGGAGTAACTGTAATATTTCATACAAAAAGTTAAAGTTTTGGGCTCAAAACCTCCATTTAACGTTCTTTTGATATAAATTAATTAATTAATTTGATATAAATAAATTTGTATTGTATTTTTTTAGAAAAATATATAAAAGTTAAATCACTTTGCAAGCACTAAATAGTTCTATGTACGACATTAAGTAATATCATAGATACTTCAAATTGGGTTTAGGCTGTAACGTCAATTATTCAAAGCCAAAACATGGAGTACAAATAATTGTAAAGGCAAGTAACAACAATATGAGCAATAGTTAAACATGTTTTGTAGGCTAAGCCATATTGGATTATTTAATTTTCAATAGTCAGCACGATTGACAATCCCCAATGTGGCACAATTGGGGTACAATTATCTGGCCTAACTCGATGTCTATAGGTTCAAAATTTGTTAATAATTATATAGAGAAGAAACATATAATAATAATCGACGTTTCAACGGGCCTTCTTTATCCGCAACATAATATAGGATAAACATATGTCCGCAAATATTTAAGTATGTATTAAGACAATTTTGATAATAGTTACACTAATAATTAAAACCTCACTATAACACTGTTCATTTCACATTCGGTTCACTTAGTAAATAAAATTTATTCACTTGCTCAAATGCAATTTATAGAAACATAGTACACGTAGTAGAACATAATAAATGCCTGTCTTGGCGCAAAGGCACAAGCGTGCGACTATAAACGTGACAGGATATGGGTTCAATTCCCACTCCAGTAAATGTAAAATTTAGTATTTTCATTTCTTGGGTTTGGTAACAAGGCAAAGCGCGGCGTTGAGTTCCGCCACTTAACACGCAATGCCTCAATTCGGCGGAAAGTGGGGAACGGAATTGTTGAAAGAGAATGGAGTGCCTTAACACTAGGTTATCTGGTTCCCTCTGCCTACCCCGCTACATGCGGAATACAGGGTGAAGATAAAAAAAAAGAAACATAGTAATACAATTATATACACAAAACGGGATTAGAACCCATAAGCATGGCAGTAAGAGACACATGCCTGCACATTTCCATAATATTACAACAGCCATTCAATTCAAATAGGAAAAGGTTTTTGTTTCTATGAGTTTTTTCCTTTGTCAGTTAGTAACGACGTACACGCGCCAGTAAAGAGGAAGTATGGAAAAAATACATACCAATGCACATATACGTTGGTGATTTAACGCTGTTAATTAATGATTGATTAAGATTGATTTATAATTAGTATAGCACTTATAATCCTTAAAGAGCTACTACTTTTTGCTACTACTGCAATTCTATGCCCAAGTACATTTTAATTAGATAATGAAGCTCTTATATTATAAGAAGAGTTTAATTTTTATTAGAGTAAGTGTTTTGTTATAGCTCAGAATGTGCCTAAAATATTTGGAATTCGTCCTCAAGATATGATTCAAAAATTATATTTTTAAGCTATTCAAATAGAATCTCTAAAAACATGTCTACTTACATAAAAATTGAAAGAAAAAGCAACAAAGAAATAGAAATAATTAATTTTAATAAATATGTTGATAATACAGCCCTGTGACAAATAGGAGACGAATGAACGAATGTCAGAGGCTTAATAATAGGGTCCCCAAGCGCCCTGGGATAAAGAACCCTAAAAAGGCAACATTCCTACAACAACAAAATCACTGATAATATTGTAGTAGAGAGACACTCTATTCATATTAAATTTCATACATTCCCATTGCAGTAAGGTTACAGTGTTAAAATTCTCCTTTTTGCCTCACAATAATTGTGACAAGCAATATTTATATAACTAAATTATTTAGTTAACGTGACGCATCTCTAACATACCTATAGAACGGTAGTTACAAGGAAAATAGTATAAGGACACTACATTCTTCACTCTTTTCTCTCTCTCTTTCTCTCTGCCTCCGTCTTTTTTTATTTTCTAAAATATTTATAGAAAAAAATGAAAAGATTATAATGAATTAAAAATAATTCGAATCATTATCACACTGGCTTTGCTTTGAAGTATTTCTTCCGTAAACAAGTATATCATACGTTTTGCACGCATGTATGTCTGTTATTTATATGTATATAATATTTGTAGACTATGTTATCATGTTAGAGTTAATCTATGAGTTAAACCTGTGACCGAGGTACCACATAAAGGTTTATTCTAAGTATAAATATAGGAAATAGTTACAGTAAAATCAAAGCAAAGGAAACCAAAACAAAACATTATTAGTATAGATTAGACGTTGGCAATGATGAAAAATGTTGGCTTTCCGATTTCGTGGCTGCCTCATTTATATCTATCATTTCACCCTAAGCCGGTGACAAATTTGCAACTCTTTTGCGGGTTTTGATAAAAACAGCTTCATGGCTGTGACGTGCATCTAACAATGAGGAATAACCCGCTTCATATCATTTTAATGTTATAATTAGGTACAATAAGAAGATTTATTAAATTTAACTTATTGAACTTGAAATTTCTTTAATATTCTAGAAAAGACGTGATAAATGTGAATAAAATAAAATAAATATAAATTATTTCTTCTTTTAGTTCTCCCGAACACTGGTAGTTAGAGAATACCTAGAAATAAAAGTTTTGCGGCGGAACTGAATTGTCATTTACAAGAACCAGAAAGCGAAAAGAATAATAAAAAATATAGTTCTACATAATATCAGGAATTAATGAAACAATTAAAATAATAATTGTTAATACATATTTTATGACAAACGTTTTAGTAAAAACTACAATTGTCATCTTTTTAATAACTCGATTAAAAGATACGATTAAATTTATGTATCTTTTAAAGCCAGCCATGCAAGCTTTAAAATTTTGTAATTATCTATGTACATACTCGTAGTACACGAAAGTGTATGCAGTAAAAACGTTGCTTTTTTAAGTTTATAATAAGTGACAATCATTTTTTATACTTAAACTTAAACTGTCCTTATTATTCTGATATTGTATAATGGAGGTCTAACTTAATCAGTATACTTTACAAGTATAACTTAAGCGTTTATATAAATAATACACTTAAATTAAACTTAAGACTAAATCTTAACTAGCGCCTAACCATTTACATATCTCAAGAATTTGTACGCCATAAAATTCTCAAAAGTACTATTAATTTGAATTTTATTATCTATTAATGACCTATAAAGGAACTGTTCCCATTTAACACTCACGACGAACCTTTATTAACCCTTAGAGCATCCCCTCTTTCGTGACTCTGCATCTAACAACATTTCAATCAATTTTGGCCAGTTCTCATTCGCGTCAAGTCATTACAGCGTCGTATAAACAGGGGGAAGGGCCTATTAGTGTTATTCACACGCGTCACTACATCTTTATACACGTTTCTGTAAAACTTTGAGCATACGTGAATGTGATAGATTAATATGTTACTTATTTATGATGATTCATGTATTTTCAATTTTTTAAAACATGTATTTACCTATGTACGTATATGAGATTGAATCGTGCTAACGCTGAAGCTACTTGTTTACTATACAGTATGGAACAGATAGCGTCCTTTTGTTGAATATGTTACCCTGAATCTTATAAACGTAACTATTTTGATATTACAATAAACTGTATCAAGCAATCGGATACACCCTTAAAGGGTCCAAACCGAAATTGCGTTACTCATAGAGAATCATTGGATTAAGGTGATAAGTTGTTTAACGGTTCATAAAGCACCCCAGCAAGCGCCGAGGCGCCGCGCAGTCCGTTGCTTTGCCAAATGTGTGTCACCCATCATCTAGCTGGCAATCCTGGCAGAGCTTAACCGTTCAACATTTTCAGCCTCATAAACTGTAAAATGAAGGCTTTGTTTGGTGTTGCCAAATAATGTAGATTTGGCTGATATCGGCGTTTATTTGCTCTCATTCGTTTCATAGGGAGGTTTTCTAGTAGTATGCGAGTATATTTATTGCGCATGTTAAGAATTCAATTGAAATGTATGTTTGTATCAAATCACAGTCTATTCCGAATTCAAGTAGTATAATATACTAAGCGTATAACGATGGGACTTTGAATTCGCAATATTTAAATATATTATATTACGTATAAATAAAAAGATAATAATTACTCTCAAGAAAATGATGAAATACTTACGTATAAAATTTATACTAAGTAAAAACAATAAGCATTACCAGATGGAGAAGTTTAAGTATAAATGATTAAATATTTACGTACGGAATTATATACTGAAATAGATAGCTATAATTTGGCAAAAAATAAATAGACTATTTTCACGTATTAATTAACAGTTCCCCAAATTACTTACAAACGTCATATATGATAGCGTTTGCGAAAAATTTTGCAAATTAACATTTTTGTCATTACACTAGCAGGTGTCCACAACTTTGTTCACGACGACTTAGTGACTTTGTAATTAATTCTATATTCATTTACTACCCGCTGTCATAATATATGTAACAATAAGTCTATTCTAATTTTATAAATGGGAAAAAGTGTTTGTGTGTCCTACTTTTACGTCGCAACGAAGAAATGGTATATTATCATTTTTTGACTTAGGCGCTTACAGGATATCAGACGTTAAAATACTCAAATGTAACGTGCGATGATGAACTTATTTTTAATTCCTATTCATCACATGAGCGAAGCTATGCACCCAACGTATCATAAAATAGTCTACGTATACCACTGCATTGCCGAATGGAGTGATGTGCATCTCCCAAGCACATGTTGACGGCTCTAAGCGCGCTTCAGGTACAAGACATGCGTTGTCTCGTTTAAACTACACCGTTCAGCCTAAGCTGAACATTATTTTATATAATTAATGATATAAATGTGGGAGCTTAGCTTAAATACAAATTTATACATCGTGTTGTTTCAAGATAGATATTGAAGAAATATTCCCTAGATTACATTTATTAACTAGGCCAACGGTGGTAGCAAGCTCTATAATCACCTAAAAGTAAATAATAGAATTTATATTAAATAGTACATGATATGGACATAACTATACTTAAAATATATTTTCATTATAAAAAACAAGCTCACAAATTCCACGATTAAATATAATATGAAAAACTCACATAAAAATGAATTATTATAAACTTACAAACTTCCCATAACCATTTGAAACGATAAGTGCCCTCTAACTAAAAAGTATTGTATTATTCATAGTATAAAATAATAACGATGCTCGCTAGCAAAATCTGAAAGTGAATTGTGGGCAAGTGAATAAAAAAATGCCTCAAAATGTATAAAGGGAATACAAACGCGCGCGTCATTTTATGCTGGCGGTGACGCAATACGGTAGCCACTATAGTCAGATCTATTGTGTCGGTGGTAGAGTGCACATTCGCAGGACCAGGGGTGGAAAACCAAGTTCAATAAAAGTTTCCCCTAAATAAGCCATAAAATGAGCGTCAACGAGCGCCTCGCTTCGTAGGTATTTACCAATTATATATTTGCGGGGCCAGTTTTATTTAACGTTTTATTTAACTTTTATACCGTTACGTCAATTTCATGGGTATCAAGGAATCGCTAGATTGTGATTTAAACAGAATTGCTCATTTTCCACTCGAGTCGCAATATCGATTTGGTAGCGATATTATTTTATTATGCGTGATATTGTATTCGTTCGAGTAGGTTTTTTAACGAGTTTACGCTGAATGGCGCCCAACGATTAAGTTGTTTGCTTTGTGTCGTTACTTATATTGGTCCCTGTTAATTTTATATGAAAATGTATTGTAAATATTTTATACTTTCTCAGATATTTGTATTTTATATTTAACTATCCAAAGAAGGATAGGATAGAAGGATATCTAGCTGTAGACTGACACGAGCTTAAAATACAATGTAACAGCTTATTAAATACACTACAATTGTCATAATGAATTTTGAGATAATATGCTCTATGATATATGTATATGATATGATGAATTTGAGTTACGTATAACATGTTATGTTTATGTTAGAGGCCAATAAAAACAAAAATAATCTCAAAATCATAAATAACTATAGTAAACGAGGATTAAACTTAAATTAGAGTTGAGGGCGCGGTCAGGATTACAACCGAAACCAAATGATCGGCGATCGTAAACGCAATAATATCAATTAGACGGTCGAGTCCAATACCGCTTTAATTACGGGAACAAACAGAGGCTCTTTAATGACATTACAGGGGGTGGTCCATACAACCTCCGTGATTGATTCCTCACGGACGCAACGCTTTTATCTAAATCCATCTCACACCTTTAAATGTCCAACTCTAGCCGCAAACTCAACAACGCGTAATAATTTAACTTTTTTTAAATTTAGTTAATATCGTTTAGTTATTTGCAACATTCAGCACTATTAAGTAATATAATATAAATGACTCGTATAAATTAATATATTTGGGTTGTATAGTGAGGTGTCAGTGATAATGGTCGCGGGTGGCGAACAATGCTCCCTAGACGCTTTGTCAGAGCTCTGTCTGTGACATCTGTCCAAAATGTTACAATACGCAAAAAATGTTCAACTAACTGTTATTTTGAACTGAATATCTCCATTGGTAACGTCGTTAGCTAAACTTTGGTGGTCCAGAATTCAATTATGCTGTCACAATATTACAAGCGACGATAAATTTATTTTTTTCAAAGAAAGCTTGAGTGTCATTGTCATTTATTGTTATATAATACGTATATTTTATGAATGTAACTTTATAATGGATTTGTCAGCTAAGCTCGACGACAACATGTTCGATTTTCGTATGTGAAAAAGGCCTCTTATTGGCCATGTAAATATTTAACAAATTTGTATTGAAGGTACTGAAATAATGGATGCAGCGCAAAGCTTTAAAAGTTTTACAGTAAAATAGCAGTGTTTACATTTAATTTTGTGGCCTCAAGAAAGTATTATGAGCAAAAATACTTTCAATTTAAACTACCTCATTGAGAAAAAACATTTTTAAACAACATAATAGCTCCGAAATAACGGCTTATTCCACACTTTTTTGAACAATTTAAATATTATAAACAACGAATTTTCTTGTACAAAAATTATAAAGTGTATTCAAAATCCATTTCAAAATATAATTAAGTTGCCATTGATATTACGGAGAGGTAAAAATTAAATGTAATTACTATGTTGATATGTTAATTAGAAAGTGTTACTAAACTAACAAAGGTGAATACAGTAATTAGATTAATCATATACACATACAAATATATACTTATATATTGTAACGGGTGTAACTGTTGTATTAAACAGAAATATTTATTTGAAAAACATTAGGTATAAGATGGTTATACCGCCACGCCTATAATAGCGTTGATATAACGCCTTATTTAACTAACTAGTTAAATGTATATCATTACGATTTTTTCAAAAATATGTCACTTCGACTAAGAAAGCTAAATTATATTTTATTCATTAATTAAATATTGTGTGTGTGAGATTGTGAGATTTCTGGAAAAAGTGAGATTTGAGTAAATTGACCACTAAAACATGATTGCATATATACAAAGACCCGGCTCATTTTTAGTAATTTTGCATCATTTCCTTGATGCCTTTTAAGGTATATTCATTTAAATTTATAGGAGGGCGGCTTTTTGACATAATTTATGGATATGTTTTATTCATTATTCACAAAAGAATCTTAAAACAAACTTAAATGAAATAATAACGATGGTTCAGCTATCTCCGTTCACATCTACTTGTCGTTTTTATCCTCCTAATGCTCAACCACGAACGAAATTACGCTTGCATCGAGTATTTCGACTTCCGGTCAAGATAAATGTTTAAGCACCTTGGCCTGTTAGGATGACGTATTTTATGCTCCTAAAATATAAAGACGCTTTCGGCTTTCAATTAGACAGTTTTGTAATCGTTTATATTATTACTATTGGACTTTTAAGTTTGGCGATACGGTCTATTACATTACATTAGGCCACTTCCTCGCAGCCAGAAAATCACCAAGAAATTAATAGGTTATCTCCGGAACTAGCGATATCCTCTTCCGGGGGGTCGCAGTTTCGTAAAAAGCACCGTCCGCAATAACACGAAGTGCGGTCAGCGCGAAGCGTACGAACAATAGTAAATACATTTAGCTTGGCCATTGTTTGATTTATTGCGAGACCGTGTAGGTAATTTATAAGTGAGAGGGCGCGTCCGCGGGACACCCGGGGACTGGACTGAGATTTATTAGACGAGACCGCACTCCGCAGTAGACTGACCGCGGCCCACTCTGTTTGCCAAATCGTTAAAGTCGGCAAGCAAACGATTAGCACCAAGATGAGTATATTTGCAAAGTAATTAGTGCGGTGACGGCTCGGTCAGAGTTAAGTTGACAGATTTTATTTATGGCCATGTATTTTTGGATAACGTCGATGCTTATGTAGCTGATAAGGCACTGTACGGTATCGGTACGCAAACACGCGGGGTGTCAATCACGGCAGTGCGGTCCCTTACAACATTTATCACTTATCAAACGCATTTATGTCAAATCGTCGATGTACGTGATAAGCCCACCCACGTTTCGGCCCTATTGCATCATTTAAAGCAATGGCGGCGGTTATATGTATATGGCACTCAACTTATATGTTGTCATTATAAAAAATGACATATGTTCTATACTTTATCTAAGCCGCATTTGACAGTTTCAAATTAAATGTTAAATTAGTAATTTATATGTAAATATTAAATAACAACATTAACTACCTGTTGAACAAACATGCAAGTACAAGTAGTGTTAAGTCACTTCTTTTTCTTATATTTCTAAAATACCTATACATATTGATATTGTATTAAATGGGTTGCAAGATTCATATCCAAAATTTAATATTTTTATCTTTAAATATGCTTTTACCTTTCTTCGTATTTAAATTGTCAATAGATATTATTGGTTATTTCTTTTTACTAACATACTGTTTATCTACACTATTCCAGCCCATTACAATTAAAGTGGAAACGTGTTTTTATCTTTACATGTTTTCCAAATATCACTCATTTAAAACAGAATATTTTTTTTTTAATTGTAGAAATTTAATATAAATAAAAACATGTCTTTACTAGCTCAGGTGTATTACATTATGTTGTGTATTCATCCACAAAACAAACGATGATAAAATCAAACTAAAGAATTTAAAAATGAAACAACTTTTATAGTCTCTTAATCTTTAAACGCCTTTCCTCGTCCCTATAATAATAGTGAATGTTGAAACGTATTCATTCATATTTTGATTACTCTCTACATAAATTAATTTAAAGTATATTACAACAAAGCAATGTTTTTTAAAAATAAATCAAGTTTTTGTGTGTGTTTTTTTGTATACAATTCTGTTTTGTATACTGGACTTATAAAAGCATGTTATAGAGAGAAAAGTTATTTTCAGTACATATATTGTTATTTATTATTCATAAATAGCGATAAATCCTAGCAATTAAGGTTGACGATTGAAGCAGAAAGAGGTTAGGCTAAGCAGTTTCTATTTAAATGAAAGGTGACCTACCATTTTTCTAACAAAGCGTCCAAGCAGGCGCCTCCTTTCAATCAAACTGATTATTACTTATCTAATTATTAGATAACGAACAATTCTTTATCGTCATTTGATCTAAATATGTCAAAAAACATATTTCTAAAAAGTTAAATGGAATGAAAAGAAATATTTTCTATTATGCCTGTTATGCCAAAATTGTTTTTTATAAAAACACTTTATACTCCCCGTAAAAACTCAGATATAGTTTCGCTTCATTCGAGCTAATTAGTAAAGAAATAAAATTAACCTCGCCATTACCCAGAATCAAAGGACTAATTAATTGTTGAATCATAGATGCCTCGGTCAGATATTCGTGGATTGCGTACGAGAAATCACCACAAACATATTACGACAGAAAATAAGCACTTTATTTATAAAAAAAGACTTTTCAGTCTAAACTTATTATACCTATACTTATGGATATTTTTCATATAGGTACGTAATTAAACATGAAAGAGAGTACTGACATAACAGTAAAAGTATAGATATTCTCAGTGCTTTTCCATGTGGATTCTACTGCTACCTTAAGTTATAAAAACTGATTTTATTATATTAACTATTTCCTTGTGATAACTCTGCTCAAAAATACAATAATTAGGTCAAGATGCAGATTAACGAACAAAGCACCGACCACCCACAAAGGGACGGCTTAATAAAGCCTAATTAACACCTTGGAGGCTATTTCCAATTCGGATACTCGTTTTTAAATTATTTTCTTTTAAGCCAAGCGTCCGCGCACCCTCGGTAACCCTAATTAAAGTTAAACTTAACTCAAGATTAGGTAACCTTTATATAGATGGACATTTTTTTCTCTTATCGAAAGTTTTATTTAAATAGGATAATAAAATAGAAAGCTTTATCTGATTACAGTTTTCATGCGATGAAAGAATAGATTGTTGTATAGAGATTACTTTATTTACTTATTGCCAAAAACTGAATGTTTCTTGTAGCTATCGATCTCATATTATTTTATATTTCAAAATATATACTATTTTAGGTGTAAGCTACGTAAGTGACGGGCGCAGTGGGGCTTTTTTTTTATGGATAACGGATGGCAAACGAGCAGCAGGACCACCTGATAGTAAGTGGTTACCTTCGCCCATGAACATCTACTACACTAGAGATGTTGTAGACGCGTTGCCAACATACAGGATACAGAAGGAAGTAGTCCGCTATCGGAACCACCACATTTTGGGGAAAGGATGGGTGGGAAAGGGGAAAACCTGGCTTACATGCCATCGAACCGGAACACATCATAAGATATTTGGCGGTTCGTCTTTGTCATGATAGTTGTTGCGAGCCAGACGGAGGACGGACCTCCTACCACCAAACTACTGGGATACCCGCCTCTTACGGGACGCTATCCAGCGGCGAAGGGGAATTGTATTCTAACCCCGTTCCCTCACAGAGAAGGCTCAGGCTGCGTCTGACTCTAAATGTATTTGGTAGTGAGTTCAATTCTCACTCGACGGAATGATTATATTAAAATTATTTTCATTCCTCTGCTCTGGTAATGCACAGCGCGGCGTTGAGCTCTGCCACTTTAGACACAATGTCTCGTATTCTTGACACTAGGTTCTTTCTGACATTAAAATGAGTTTAAATATAATTTAGTCAGGTATCACAAATATAGGTACTACAACAAAAAAGGGATTATTTTTTGAAAATAAATTGCAATCTTATATTTTTCATTCAATTATCCTACTATGAATCCATAATAAACATCCGCTCAAATTATTTTAGATGGCCATCTGCAACAGTATGCAATTTACAATTTGTCAGTTATGAGCTTTTACGCCATGTGGATATAATATCGGCCTTATTTAGAAACTTTGAATATTATTTTATACAAGAATTAGCTTCATCTTCGTTACAAAGTATTTTCATTTTATAACAATATGAGCCCGACCTCTTAACCAATTTCAAAAAAGGAGGAGGTTCTCAATATGACTCTATTTTTATGTGCGTATTTTACCGCATGACTTTTTGCTAAATTAACCAATTTCGATGTTTCTTTTTCATATGAAATATGTGTATAAATAATAATGCTTTTGATGTGGTCCAAGTTAAATTTAGCTTAGATCTGACTAATAGTTTTTGAGCATTCGTGATAACTTTACTTTTACTTGCATTTTATTTTTTGATTTATTTTTTGTTATAATTTATTTTACTTCTCATTCTCCTATCAAATTATACCTACAATACGATGAAAAATATTGCACAGTCGGGGTACGATTTCTAGTTACTTTTTAATTATCGTTTAGAAAAATATATTGCTAGAAAAATCATTGCAAAATAAATATATTTAAACAATATAAACAGTTAAAAATAACGAAACTTAATATCCTCGTAACTTCAACAAGTTGTTTTGGCTCCCGCCGGCCAATGAGTCTTGCCAATTTTTAAGTGTTTCACATGGATTACAGCAATTTACTTTTTACTACTGCCTACTATACTTTACATATTGCTGAAAATTTAGATTCCTTTCTTGTATGAACATAATATAGTTACAATGAATGAAGTATCTATATATAACATAAAAGTTTGCGGTATTAGAATAAACTCATAAATATTGAAAAAAAAGTTCTTATAGTACGTAATAACATTTGAATAACCACAAAAGTTCATTTCAATAATCGTTTAATATTACTAAAAGCATATTTAGACGCAATGAAAAAGTGTGAAATCAATACATCTATTATACCGAGCGCACTAATTTCACAGGTAATGACTACTACTCGCAACACAACATACTGAATAGCAGCAAAAAAACACTTTTATTGATTATAAAAAGCGGACAATACACAATAGATGGCGCTGCGCCGTTACCGCGCGACAGACGGCGCCACCATAGACGCTCGTGTACTAAAATGGCAGTTGAATATTTTTACCAACAAATCGCAGTACACGTCATAGTAAGCTCGATCCTAAGCCGCTACGAATAGGTCGCAATTCCCGCAAACAGGGAGGACAGCTACGAAGCCAGCCTCGGTATATTTGTGGCGTCGGCATTGTTCGCTAAATTGTCGCTTGCACGGAACCGGCCCGGCTTGTCGTGAGTTAGGTACGAGCGCACACATACATTTAAACACCTGTTATTAAACCTGAACAGGGTCACAGAGCGTAGGTACTCAAACCTTGTTAAATACAATGACAGATAGAAATCTCACTGTCGGCAATTTTGGATACGTCGAAAATTAGCTTCTGTGTTATCTTGTGATATTATAATTACCAAGTTGAACAAACTCTCGTTTTAATCATAATCAAGGACTTATCATTAATTCGATCTCGCACCAAATCTAAAGAAAAATTAAATAGTAAAAAAGCAGTTAATACTTCCGCTGTATTTCAACCAACGGAGATTAAAACGAGGAGCTTCGCCTTAACACTTCACAAAAACGGGATCATCTTTTGGTTTGATAGGATTTTCAGGGCTTAGCGGATTTCACATGTGCTCCGTGACACGAGTCGAAATCACATAAAAACGAATAACATAGAATGGCTCTACAATAGTCTTTCAATTGCACTTTTATTATTGAAAAAAGGACCTTAGACGGGGATTACGCTTTTTAGGCTACGTCCCTTATGGGGATTTAAGAACCCGCGTCGAACAACCGCTCATTTGTCCCCTTTTCAGAGAACAACGTGTCAAACCGACGAATCTTCAAGAAGCAAAAGAGAAATTTTATGACACAAACAGCGCAAAGCTACCGAAAAAATTAACAACCAGAGTCATTTTGAAAAACACAGACATCCGACGTCAGAGGCTGGTCAGAGCCGATGTAATTGGTATAATGGCGGTCGCTTTTCGAATTTATTTTTAAGTTTAAATATTAATGTTTCGTGACAGGGCGGCGGCGGGGCCGCGAGGTGTCGGTGGTTTTCTGGCCCAGCGCCCACGGACCGGTTGGACTCGCACGCCACGCTGTGCCACCACTAAACGAGTATCGCGGAGAGCGATAAACCTTGCTTTGTATATGACCCAACAGCAAACGGCCTATTGGTACCAATTTGCAGCCCCTATTAGCTCTATTTCTGGCAACAGTCACCGATTTTGGAGAGACAACTTACTGCGACTACATTTTCACTTACATTCAAGTACAATTTTGAAGACTTCAATAATATCTGCCGCAAATAATACACCTTATAAGAAACAAATTATATGTAACTTACCAATGGTGAGTAAAATGCTGAGCTGTCTACTCCGATACTGGGGTACGGGTTCTGGTCCGTGGAGGGGTAAGGAGCGCCGTATACGCCCACCGCTGCACTGGATAGTCTTGGATACGACGTTAGAGCCAGTCTTGCGCCGTCGTATTGGCAGGAACAGACCGTCTGACCAGACACGGGATCAGTGATTATCGGTCTTGGTGTGTCGCAGCAAGATGCGGCTGGGGTACTGGCGTGGCTGCCTGCGCCAGGGGACAGGGCGCCGCTCGCAACCCCTGAGCCCCCAGGTGATAAAGGTGGCGCAGAACTCGACCCCCCGTCAGGCGAAGTCGCAGCGCCACCGTTGCCCGCTCCGCTACTGCCCACCAGTAACTAAAAATAATATAATACAAATATATATATTACATTTCTTATTTCAATTCATACAAGAAATATATTTATCATAAATAAAAAAGAATATATTATTGTCATTTTTTCTACAATTTATTTTACTTCAAAGTCTCTTATAAGAGTGAAGTTTGATTTTGTTATAGTTTTATTTTCTGTAAACTGGCATTCCGTTGACATGACACCTATTGAGAAGATAAACAAAATTTCACTATCAGAGGGTGTAATCCTAAATGTCATCATTGTGGTCAACGAGCTCACTATCGTAATATTTGTCAACAACTTTTGAAGTCGTCTAGGAAGAAGAACGAGCATCAAAAAGAAAATGTCGCCCAATAATAACTGGAAGAACGTTAAACACGTTATAAAAGTAAATAATTGTCGCTGTAAAGATCGGTATTCATTTCGTCGACTTAATAAATTCGTGACGTATTCATAAAAGTTTGGACGCGGCAAAGCGCATTATGATAAATTTATCACCCGCTCTTCAAACATCGCAGTTTAATTGGCCGCTTTTTACTTTGAACGCCGTAACAATGTTAGTATATTGTATTTTTTTATGTAAATGTTGAAACACAAGATTGTTACGTTACTTTAAAATACCGGGTTATTTATTTTCTTATTATATAGTAGTTGCTTAAGTTCGAGAATCACATACTAGCCTAATGAGGCTGCTGCTTATCTTTATATTTTTTAAAAATATATCTATGTAAAAGGTAAAAAGAAAAATTTACTATGTAGGTGCAAGGTAAAATGAGTCCCATTTCTTTAATTCTTCTAAGAAATCTATTTTTTTAAATGGAATGAGTAAAAACTATATTTATCTGTCATGACACTTTCGTATATCAGTAACTTTTTTTTAAATTTATCATTGGACTTAAAAAAGAATAATAATTTAGTTCATGATTTCGAGTAATGGTTTTTACATGATATTGAGCACTTGTTGCTCAAAATCATGTACAAAACAGTATTTATTTCGTTTTGTACCCAACAGATAGTTCGGCACGAATCCTACACTCCTTTTATATATTTAGCATATGCTAATGTTGTAAAATTAATTATTTTTGGAAGAAATGACCATGAATATACCTAATAGAATAATCTTCTATATCTATAAAGATTTAATAGAATTTATAAAATATTTTCGCTTTAAAGGACAAACTTAACCATTATAATTAGTTTTGTACTAAAAAAGGATTTGTTAACATATAATTTGCTACGTACAACTAACGTTCAATAGTAACTGAAGCGAACAAGCAAGTGACTTGCCGGGTTTCGCAACGTAACCTGCATAGACTTACTTTGTGACCTAACATACAAAATATTTTACCCCACTTTTATCTTTAATACCTTGGAATAAGCACTATTATCCTATGAATGAATTTATGTTTACGGAGAAACACTCTGGAATTTTCACAGTATGTATGGGTGCATGTAATCCTATCAATCGAAAACTCGTACAGTTAAGCTTTTGTGCAACCACTTTTATAGGTGAAATATTTATTTTCTTCTTATTGATTATAAAGAAAGAAAACTAAATATCAGCTTCTTTTTCTATTTTTTCACATAGTTTCTTCACATAAACAGGTATTAGCATTTAAAATTTTAGATCTATCCGTCTAGGAGTACAAACTGTACGTCGATAAAGGACAGTTATCTTCTATTTTATTATATTAGTTACAAAATATTCTATAAAATGTATGCTATTGACCGATATTGCAGTGCGGTATTGGGATTTATTTTAATTAGCTTACCCTTAATCGGGTTGATTTCGCCAATAGTTTGCTCTTTCGATATGTAAATGGATATAGACAATAGTTCTAGATTTGTTTTGTTAAGCCTCACGCATCTTTTGTATATAATAGGATAGGCAGAGAACACAGTGTTAAGACACTTCCTACACCACTTTCCCCTATTTTCAACATATAGCTTGCTTGGTGACGAAGCTCAAACTGAATAGAACGGACAGACGAATCGGAGTAATGAAATGATAATAATTTAAACAATTTTTACTCAGAGACAGAATCGAACACACAACTTTCGCGTATACTCAGATGTTCTTTCACTGGACCACAAAGACGCTTGAGATTTATGATTTTAACAGTAAATAAACAGAATAACTTCTACACCTTGTACCTAGACACTTCGAGCGTTAAATAGCAGTACTGCACTCAATGTAGTATAGGGAATAGGAGTAATGCTGGTATTACTTTTTCATAATACATAAAACACACTATTTCATACGCAATATTAATAACATTATTTGTAATGAGATTCAAACTCATGACTATCGTGTGTGCAATCAGGAACGTTTCAATATATTCTACAAAATTTATTTTCAAAATTGGCTTATGTTCTCTTGACTTGACTATTAAGAGTACTTTTAGTATGGTGAAAATAATTATTAAATATTATAATATGAATAATTAAATTCATTTTATATCTGCTCAATGCAAAATTATTTAAAAAAGTGATAATTTTTTACCTTCTAATTAAGATTCAACGTAAAGTATGCACACATATACAACCTCAATTATTTTCCGGTCGACATAAGCATAAATTTTATATTATTTTATAATACTTTAAGCTGTTCTTGAATTTAGATTGTATCTATATATACAAAAATATTTGATAAGTCCACAATCTCAAATAATACGTACAACGGAGTGAAAAGAAGTTTCAATATAGAGTATTTACAAAACCGCATATATACATTTTAAATATATTACGTACGATAAGAACAGCGTAATTATAAAATGAGTCGTCTGAAATATTTAAAATTTTAATCCAACATAAATATTCAAAGTTGATGAGTCAAAATAAATGTATATAAAGATGTATATATGTATGCAAATAAACTGGCTCGGCGCATATAACAAATTAAATGTAAGTAGATGAATGCTATCGTGGTTCTAACTACGTGTGTCGTTTCAAATTCTCACGACTATTGCCATAAATACATTACTCGAATATAAAACACGCTGTATCCCGCACATAGCAGGGCAGAGGGAACCAGAGAACCTAATATTAAGACACTCCGTTCTCTTTTGACAATACATTTACATTAATATTATTTGTTTTATATAAAAAAAACACAGCTTTGCATATTTTGCTGTAAATGGCAAATATCAAAACCCCTCAGTTATAGTTTAAAAGATACACTGCTGTGCTACATAAATATTTTGAAAAAACTTTTCCTCCATTGTTTATAATTTTCTTTTCAACTTCACGCTATATCCCGCATATAACAGGGCAGGCAGAGGGAACCTAAGAACCCATTGTTAAGACACTCCATTCTCTTACAACAATTCCGTTCCCCACTTTCCGCCAAATTGAGGCATTGCGTGTTCAGTGGCGGAACTCAACGCTGCGCTTTGCCTTGTTACCAAACCCAAGAAATAAAAATACTAATATTTCCTGGAGTGGGAATCGAACCCACAACCTGTGGTGTTTACAGTCACACGCTTATGCCTCTGTGCCACGACAAGCGTTTATAAAATAAAATCATCTTTAATATTATAATAAGCATATTACAGGGTCGTAATTAATGTGATCGTAAGTGATTATTTAGAATATTCTAAAACGGACAGCTAACATGAAAAAATAGAACCGCTTTCTTATTTTTTTAAGCAAATGTAAATAAATTCGTTTTCTAGGGCAGCCACGATAATATCGGAGGTGTCTAATCTAAAACCGCGTATAAAACAAGTTTACTGATCTCTATCGCTTCGCTTTTCGATGACTTAATAAGTATAATACTGTTAAAATTTAAATGTATGAAACGTAGAAAAAATGCTAATTATTATACGAGGGCAAAGTGGCCTAATCTACGTTTTAGAATAAGTTAATATAATATTCAGGTATACAATGTTATGGAAATTAATAGCAATATACTTAAAATTGAGAATTAATATTATATAGAGATTTTAAAAATTTACTTTCAACTAAGTGTTAATCATTTTTACGATGACAAATATTATCAATATTTGTCATCGCTGCGATATAAAATTGCAAACTTATATCCACCTTGAAATACTAGCGGTGAATAAGAAAATATACATACATATAGAGCATCACGCTGTATCCCGCATATAGCAGGGTAGGCAGGGAGAACCTAGTGTTAAGACACTCCGTTCCCCACTTTCCGCCGAATTGAGACATTTTGTGCTGAGTGGCGGAGCTGAACGCCGCGCTTTGCCTAAGAAAATATATAATCTAAAAATAGCATTAAGCTCACCGGTAACCCCTTTAAAAAATTTTCTTAGTAAATTCACAACGAAAGAAAAGAATAGCACTTTTTTAAAATAATTTGTCCATTATAAAAATTGATGTTTTTTAATAGTACAACACGATCGCGGTCTCTATCTACTATTATAATGACCAAACCAGTCCCTATAGATTAATCGCATATTTGCGTTATCGCTATTTCGATACAATTTGTGTAGAGATTAAAAATCATGTTATTTTTCCTTTGTCGGCGTTTTAACATCTTTAGAAGACCTAGATAGATTAGTTTTCTCTGTTCGATTATATGTTATATATCATATTATAGTGATATTACATATCAAACATGATGATATCTACACGTCTCTATTTGCAAGTAAAACTGTTATTTTATATATATATACCAAAGCTATAAAACATATATCATTCGACCCCTCCAAAATTATGACAATATCATAGCTATGATAAAAGAATATAATTTAACTAAGCTCATTAACATTGTTAACTTACAAATTCACTGTAGTAAAATAAATAAAAAAGTAAAAACAAAAAAAAAACTAGAATCAAGATAATTTTTTAACGAACGTTTCAAAGAACCGTCATATTTTTAAATTTGACACCTTTTAAACGACTAATAATATTTCTCTACATCGTAACGTTGTGTATTTAACATGTAATATATTACCCAAATTAACGTAAGGTGTTTCTGGGTTCGCAACGGTCTCGTAAAGCTGTCAATTGCCTCATTACATACTGTAGGTACTACTATTTTTACGTAAATTTAATCTACATTTTGGTATAATTTTCGACAATCGTACCACAAAGCAATGAAGACTGCTATAAAAAGTTATATAAATATTTATATTATGAAAGTTTATGTACATAACTTAACATACAATAATACCTATGACTTATTTCACTAACTAAATTGAGCTTTTAACATAAGTTTGATATATAAGTGAACTGCACGTATAAATAATGTAGCCTTTGCGGTCTAATTACAAAACTACAAAGTGGAGAACAGAGTTATTTCACAAAAGATTCTCAAAATATTTAAGTATCCTGCAAGTTAACTATTTGAACATCACGATCGCTTTTTCTATTCAAAAAAACTTAATTACACCGTGAGTAGAATGACAAATAATTCTACTTATACGTCTTCTCAAGTTGGACAACAAATACATTTATACTTAAACTTTGCGGTAAAGATTAAAAGCTTCAACGAGGACTAAAGAACTTGAAAAGATATGATCAAATAAAGCAAAGTTGTCTTAGATATAATAGCATAAGTTACTATGTACACATTATCCCACTTGGACCACTAATGCTTCATTTGAGGATACCACCTTGTTTTCTTTAAACAAAGTCAATCGTCCTGGTCCGTTTTAGGCCCATTTAAAATATACACATCTCTATTATTATTTTTACGTTCTAGACCGGTTTACGTATTAAATACTTAAAGGATAGGCTTGATGACTTTGTATAAATATTTTTTTCTGCATATAATACATACTTGTAATATAAGTAAGTAAATTAATTAATACTTGTATATTAATTAATTTATAATTTGTAAGTATGTAAGTAAATAGTTAACTATTATTTTATATTATATGTTAACTGGCTGTTGAGGGGAACCACAATTGTATTTATATAGGCGACCAGCGTCTTGCAATGTGTTGTATGTCGAAAAAGCTTCCCGACCGAAAGTTAAGTTAAGTTTGTGAAAAAAACCTTCATCTATTTGAAAAAAAAGTACTAAAAGTGGTGGCTTATGCCAACGTTGGAAGTAACTACGAGTATTATATATTAAAATCTCTTGCTCAATTTGATCTTTAATAAAGCTTGGGACTTTCAATGAGCAATTTTATTATTGAATAATAATATTGACTTTCACCTTTGACCCTGTATGATTATGATTGATATGAAATCGACAGACATAACACTATCGAATGGGGTTACGTATGTACATTGTGCACTATTGATATTGAAAAATATAAGAATTTCAAAGCTTAAATATCAGAAATGTGAAATAAAACAAAAAATGGCCACACGCTATAATTGAACATAGCCATAGCAAGAAGCGGTGAAATCGGAGTCAGTTCAACGACGCGAGCGTTTCGCACCTCTAAGCTACAATTACAAAGCGGCATCCGACATCGCTAGCCATATTTGTCCAAACGTTGTCACAGATTATGCACATCAGTGGAAACGAAGAACGCCCCACATTGTTTGCACGTTTGTAAATTTGATCTTGTATTTTGGTAAATTTGCTTTTTGTATATTTTTGGCTAATAGTCATTTAAAATTAATGCCTATGGTACAGTGGGACAGCCTTTGACTGTACACGCGATTGATTGAGGGTTTCATTCCTACTCGGGGTACTATTATATTTAAATTATTTTCATTTCTTCGCTCTGGTAAGACAAAGCAAGGCTTTGAATTCCGCCATTTAACACGCAATGTCTCAAATTCGAAAGCTTCGAACGGAGTATCGTGACACTAGATTCTGTTTGACTACTCTTCTATGAGAGATAAAGCGTGAAGCTCCTATTTTTCAATATTTAAGAAACTTAAGACTAAAGGACAAAAAATATATATGGAACACTGCAAATATTATTTCTTATAAATACAACACAATGAAACTACTCAAATATATACTCTGGACAATGGCTATTTTTAACTACCAATTTAATAATGAAGAATGCAGAAGACAGCAGACCATCGCAATCATACAAAAATCAGCAAAACAGATTGAGCTCATGTGAATGAATTAAAACTTCATCCCTGCACACAATTTTTAGTCGCGTACATGACTATATAAATTTTGTAATACAATATTTTCAACATAAGCATGATTGTTAGCTATTCAATATACTCTGTGGTTAAAGTTAGCAGTTAGCATGTATACTGGTAATTAGTTTCCAGCTAGAACATTACGTGTTATTACGTTCCTATATGATAAATTTATCTCTGATACCGTTGTCAACCGTTGATAACATGACTGATGAATAAATAAGACAGTTTTCTGCCCATCCCACATGTGTCCTATATACAAATATTAAAATACTATATTTTTACAATTACTAATTGCTATTCTTGTTAAATAATTGTTAATATACGCAATAGAACTTTGATAACCGTAAATTTTGCTCTACAAAGAATAATGGAATTTGAATTTATGATAGAGTGAATTCTTGGTCATTATATAAACGTAGTTCTTTCAAAACATGACGCTTAAAACTCTGCATACACAACAAACTTGACTTTTTAAGATTTATTGCATTTAAGTTATTTTTGTTGAAGGACAAACCGTTCGCAGTAATAATTGTTTGGGAGTTAATTATGCGAGTATTATCGTTGGCCGCAATTTATAGGGCTATTAGAGATACCTAGGTATTAATTTGCTACTCAGATTCTAGGCAATTCCCTCGAGCTGCGAGAGTTACGTACCATGTATGTATATGAGTTGTAAACAAACAATATTTATTTTAAAAAATAAGAACTTCCTAACTTCTTACAAAAAATAAAGGATTTAAAAAGTTTAAGTGTCAGGAGCGATGTTAGTACACTCCTATATCTATCATCTAAAAATTAGTTTACGGATATTTGTTAATTCTAATTGGTTATTATTCTAATTCAATATAAAAAATATTATAAAATTAAAATAAAGTTATTATTATCGAAAATAAAGCTAAATATTGCAAGTTGCATATTTCATTGTATAGTACTGATTGTGGTAATACTCAAGTATGATGGACAAATGTACATATTATCACGCACATATAAAACAAGCTACATAAACAAACTTGAAATAAATAATTACTGACACGCTTTTATTTGATTCACCTCTATCTACCAATCCCTTAAACAATGTAAGAAAATCTTCTAAAGCTATTATTTATTCCCACTTGTTGTCATAATCGCTTAAAAATTTGCAAATGTGTCCGTATCCGATGTTATAAAATATTTTCATGGCATGAATCTCCTTGCCAAGACGACCAGGAAAAGTATAAAATAATTTTAAGTGTCTTGCCTTTTAGTTTCCTATTTAAAATAAATTGTTTTTTTTAGCTTCACGCTGTATCCCGCATGAGAACCTAGTGTTAAGACACTCCGCTCTCTTCCAACAACTCCGTTCCCCACTTTCCGCCGTATTGCGGCACTGCGTGCTGAGTGGCGGAACTCAACGCCGAGCTTTACCTTGTTACCAGACTCAGGAAATGAAAATACTAAATATTATTTATGATATCATTTCCTGAAGTGGGAATCGAACTCATAACCTGTCCCGTTTACAGTCGCACGCTTGTGCTTCTGCGCCACGACAGACGTTGAGTACCTCCACTAAATTGTTAGCAAAAAGTGATACATTTTATGTTTCATTACAACAAACATATAACCGATATTAAAACATATTAATACAATTAGTCTATCAGTAATCTATAGATAAATGATGAATTGCCGTTAGCATTTATATAAAATAGGGTTTGTCTCTCTGCCACGACACACGGTTTTAATGGATCGATTTTAATAGAGCTTTTAAGTTAATGTACCACTGATATGTGTATTTGCTTTTAACAACTACTCTAGATATCTAATAATTTGTTGCAACCAGTGCAAATATGTCAATTTTCTACAACAGCAAAGTTGTATACTTGTTATTAACACTTAGGCTATCACATGAGCACATTATATACTTATATATTAATCTTTTAAGATTTTGTTAAATAAATCTTAACATATATAGTAAATTTGCTAATAGTAAGCGATCCTTGGAAAAACGAAGTCTGAAACATTTAAATCATATTATTAAATCATATATTTTATAAGTAACGTCTAGTAGATCTTAACTCTAGTAGTCTAGTAGTCTTAACTCGTAGTCTAGTAACTTCTCAGAATAAACAACTAAAATTACAAAAAAGTCTCCTCTGACTGACACCTCTTACTTAATGCTTGTAGTAAATCAATGGTTAATATAAATAACTACTGTATTGTATAAAGTTTTAAATAGCGAAAGACTATACAAAACTAGCTATTAGATTATACAAACATTAAACACACTTTTCTAATTACGTCGTAATCAGTTAAACATAAACAAAAACAAAATTTGGAAAACCAAAAAATGTGAGTAGATGGACCGCAAGCCGCGTTTCACCCTATCATATCAGATATACACCCACGCGATATTAATCTCCACCCCACCATTTGCGGAGCACTTTTCATTTGACAGATTGAACTAAATTATAGCTTTTTTATTTAATTTAAGGGGTAATAAGTGTTTATATTGCCCTGACTTCCCTTATTGAATACTCTGTTGACAGAAGCAGTCAAGCGTTCTTCTTGTCTCTGAGACATTATTTGTCTTTGTTGTTGATACTGACTGTATTGGTAGATAATTAAGTTTGTATTACACTTGGGGAATCGCAAACATGTTAAATTGCCTTATAATTACGAAAAATTATGTTTAAAGTACATTTAAGTATTTGAAAACATTTTGTCTTTGTTTTACGAAAAGCAACCCACGATTATTCAGCAAAAAATGGTAGAGCCGTAGTGATATACTCGTAGATACAGTATACCTACAATAGATTATATTGTATACCTTTTTCATTTTAAGCAACACTCAGTCATCATTTTCAATATACAAATAAAAAAGAGGCAATCGAACCTGTAACCAAAATATAATAATAAATATGTTATGAAACAAATATTTAAATTATGATATACTACTTATTTCAATACTTAATTAATAGTTTTTGCCGAGTTTTTAACAAACTTTCCCATAATTGGTTATCGCAGTGGATCAAGAGATCCGGTCATATTGCCGGTACTTTTGGTATTATTTTGATATTATCTATGTTATAATTACAGGTTGTTATCAAGAAAGATTTTACATGTTTTTGTTAATTACATCCGATAATTTGACTTACTTTATTTAATACCTCACCCAAACTATTGATACATTTCTCGTTAAGTTATGAGAAAAAGATTTGTTGAATAAACAAGGGTTGCTCCCTTTGCCGTAAAGGCTGTGAGTGGAAGTCCCATAAATAACCATAAACGTAGATATTTGGTTAAACGAGCCGCGGTGTTGTGTTCTATTAGGTTAAAAGTATGTTAGTTAAGAGAGCGGAATGGGTGATTGATTACTGTTTGCGCTGCAACTGCAGTACTTGTACAGAGAAAATTATAGAAAACCCTTCATCAATGAACTTAAATTCTATTGGGAAGAATAACCATATTACTTCTTCGATTTGATAAGATAAAGCTATATATAATTTATTTTTTAATTTATTGTATTTCATTTTAAATATTGTTTCCGCACAAATGTAACTACTTTGTAAAACTATCTTATTACTGTTGTGTATTAGATACTTAAGTTGACCATGTTATCACATGAGTGAAGAAGTTCTATAAACCTAACCTAAAGCGCGGCACTGGATTATGGTACCTTCCGTTCTCTATTTCCCACATTAATAGGCTTATTTTATCATATATATGACTACGTCACTGTATTTTGCCTCATATTTTCCCATTCCGTATTTTTATTTTTTTACAAAATATTATTAAATCATTTATACATATTTTCAAATATGTAAAATATTTCGTAGAAATTGTTTCAGATTTATTTAAAAAAGTAATTCTTAGTGAATACTTAACCGAACGTATCAAAGTAATTTATCATGAGATAAACTAATTGAGAACGAGATTGATAAATTAGTCATTTATTGCATATTTTAATTACAACGCAGGAAATGAAACGAGAAATGTGAACGAAATAGCACTAAGTTTCATGTAAATAGGTTTTGACCAAGAACTGCCAGCTCTACTTTTGGATTAAAGATGTGGAATTCAGTTATCGAATATATTTATATTGACTAACATGTCTTTTTTATATTTATAGTCACAATATTATAAATGATTTTATTTATATATTCAAGCGGACATGAAAAGCCAAACTAAAGTTACACTTTTATTCCATTTTATTTGGACAATATATTACTTTCAGGACAAACGTGGCCTACATTGTTCCTAGTGTATTTAATAATAACCACGCTATTATGGAAACGTACAAAACGAATATTAAAAAAGTTTTTTTAGCTGATACAGATCTTTTCTAAAAGGTAAAGTGAAAATATTATGACAAATAACTTTGTACCACCTTCTTTCCTTCTTACTTTTTTCTTCTACAAATATAACGAGTTACTAATTATATGAGTATTACAGATAACGTAGAAGAATGAATATTTCAGGAGAATATGATATATAAAGAATGTATATACATTTGTATATATAAATATAAGTATGTACTTAGTTCCATGATATAATTAATATTTTCTATATTTGCAGATCGCTTTGAATTTAACAATAAAAATATTAAAATCGATAAATAAAGTCCAAAAGCTTGGCGGGTAAATTTAAAATCCATTGACTATTCAAATCATGTTTTCTCATTTAATGTTACCGTAGTCACACGACAACAAGAATTTCTACCCCAAAAACGTCAAAGGCGTCAACGAAAAAGCTTTAAGCCGCCTAAAACTATGAAACTTTTCTAACTTAATTGAATCTGGGCGGGGCTTCATTCAATATGCGCCTACTAAATCCTGTCGTTCAGGTAATGGGGAGCTTCAGCGTCTCGTTAATATTTGATTGAATTTCGGACACTCACTGCCCTCAGCGTATATAACTGTCCTTTGTTAAATATTTAACTATATTCACCTACACTATGTAGAGACCTGTTCGATGCAGAGTAATTCGGTTGTGAAGAGGATTTTAGGATATAGGGAGGTGTAAATTGTTTATATACATGTTAAAAGGCCATATAAAAGAACGTAACACTTTCAGTCTGTTTGCAACTCTATAGTACCCCAGGATCGTTCCACTGTATAGATTCGAATAACAAATTTGAAAGCCTAAAAAAGTAACAATAACGAGTTACTTTAATTAAAATTTCATTTAAATTTATTTCTAAAGTTTGATGTTGACGCCTCGATGACAATTTAGGTCTATTTCATTTGGATAGCAGACAGGTCTAAAGTCTTTACTAACTTTAATAGGTCACGTTAGCATTAGACATGAAAGAATCTTGAAAATTAGCCTCGCGTGCAAATAACCAGCAACATCAACAAATAACTGTTAGATATCTGAATACGCAAGTATTATTCGTGGAACTGCTTTAAAACATTTACAAAAGTGTATTTTTAAGTGAAATTTCATTATCCCTTCAAACCTTTTAAAATAAGGGCCCTAGACTTTCTATAATTTTGTTTATGCTGTTACATACTTTACTGATTTACATAACAACTGTATTTCTAAATAACATGGGAACTTTCTTCAGAAAGAATATACTATGAAACTATCGTTTTCAATATATAAAAAAAAACTCGTTTCCTTTATTTGATTAATCATTTTTACCCATCATTATTTCAATCAAATCTTGTTAAATATTGTTTTAATAGAATACAATAGAATAGAATGATGAAATCGTTAAAACTTAATCATACATTTTCATACAAAAATTAAAGAAGTCAACATTACTTACGAATTACATTCATTTTGAACTCAAAACGCTATAAAACATAGCGGGCGTTAAACATGACGTATGGAACTGTTAAAAATGCACCGTCTGTTATACTTTTCAACGAGATAAAGTAAATGAGATAAGAGGTAAGACTTGAGGATTTAAGTGCCCCTTCAGTATTAATTTTTTTTATTATTAAATAAAAATGCAATTATGACAAAGTTTAAAT
Organism: Philaethria dido; assembly: GCA_033558755.1. Classification (NCBI taxonomy): domain Eukaryota; kingdom Metazoa; phylum Arthropoda; class Insecta; order Lepidoptera; family Nymphalidae; genus Philaethria; species Philaethria dido. Next base: position 5,117,534 of record JAKGSA010000005.1, on the reverse strand, counting down.
CTATACCTACATATTTCCACATACAAATATGCTAAGAATATAACTCATATAAATAAAAAAAAAAATAGTAAACTCTCGTTAGATATATTTTATTTTTTTTTAATTATAATAGGATATCTGTAATCTATATTTTTCATAATTATTCAAATTGATTGTTAAATAATTTAAATTGAATTGTACTCTTTTTTTGCATTTAATGTGCAATGCAAGTAGTAAAGTAGATTTTCGTTTTGAAGCTACTGCCATGTTTCATAAACTACATAAATAACGTATCTAAATCGTTGGCAGAAACTCGCCGTTGCAACTCTCGCACTTAATTCCTTAATGATTGTCATAATTTTATATTTAAATATTATATTATACGTAAACGTACTCTTCATAGTTATGGCTTAAAGAAAATTATGCATTTTACATAATACTTCCGTTTAAAATATCTTATGTATACACATCATCCGTCCGTATAGTATATAGTATAATTTGGCAAGTAGTTAGTGAGTAGTCAGTTCGTGTTCGTTCGTGGGTTCAAATTAAAACGACTCCCGTAAAGAAAAAAGCGGCAATCATTATAATGAGTGGTTATCGATTTGTATGGCGTGCCCGGAATAACATTTAGTGATCTGCCCGCGGCTAAAGTCTAATGCTACACGATCAATGTATTATAATTTAGGTAAATGCATATAATAAGCTGTGATAACAATCTCATTTTTATAATGATGTTAGTCCATCGAAAACGACATACTAGAGTATTTCGGATGCATCATGACGAACATAATTTCGTTTTAAAATTCATTACTTTAATACAAAAGATATTGTTTAAATTTAAAATTTGATTTAATATAAGAATGTTTTATTACGTTTATAATATTTACGTTTTGTGACTCAAAATTGGTAATAAATAGTAGACTCCGGTGTTTCATTTAATTTTCAAAGAAAGATGCGTACAAATTAATCAATAAGCACTAAATATTTTGAAGTAGTTCAATATGATATAGTTATGAAATGCATAATAGATCCCCGAGTAAAAAGGCATATCAACATTAAAATAACTACTGTATTTTCTATTCTAGGATTAGGATTCGATTCGGTTTGTTAGATGTTCTATATTAATTGTATATTAAATAGTATATGAATAAAGTGTATAAACTACACTTTTGCTTTATGTAAGTATTTTTATTTAACTGCACGTACCATTAAGCACGGAGAACCTAGCGAGAAACACTAAGATCCCGGCTTTAACCTATTTTAAAAATAGTCCACATCGAGTGGAACCCAAAGACGCACTTTGTTTCATGAGAATAGCAATTCATATATATTTTAAAATATAATCATGAAAACTAAATTTTTTTTAATTACATAAATTTTTATGTCTTATAATGAATACAAAAATTTGAATAAGCGACCACCCATCCATGTCTTAATTCCGGCATAATGTTACCACAGACGTCAGTCGCAGAAATCGATCCCCTAATGGATATTTAAATATGAAAATACCGTAAAATGTAACAAAACATTCTGGCAAGGCGCCTACACCGAGCTTAAGCTTTTCTTTTGTACTAGCTTTGTAGAAATATGAAGTAATAACAATTACTAAAATTGTTTAGGGATGTTCGATGTTAAAAAAAATAAAAACTCAAAGCTGACTATTTACGTTTCATATAGATGATGAAACTCAATATCGAGATGAAATGAAATAGAACCGAAGATGAAAAAGCTATTCGATAATTGAAAAGAGGGTTTGTTTGCAGGTACTTAAATACCACGATCCCAAAGTATATGAGATTGCCTATCTTGAGGAACATAAACATTTGTAAGCTATATAAGTCCAAATGTGTAAAAACAATACAGCATCCTCTCACACACTTCGACTGAATACATAATGCAGTGCGAGAATAAACTGCAGCCATCTTGCAATATAAGGCCAATTATATACTTTGTATTACAACACAAATAAAATGTGCTTAAACCATCCAATGTTTTTGTGGAATTACTACCATTACCATTACTACATTAAAAATGTTTAGATTGAATAATTTTTTAATAGATACCAATGTACAGGCATTGGATATGTACGTATGATATATATTAAAATAAAGAATCTGTAGTTTCACACTTTTTCCCGCATGGCAGGATAGACAGAGGGAACCTAGTGCAAAGATTTTGATTTTTTAGAAGAGGTGATCTGAACGTCGTGCTTTGTCATACCAAAACGAGAATATTTAAATAATTTTGAATATAAGCATCGTTTTCCAGGTGAGGATTGAAGCCACATTATCACATTTACTGTCACGGATGACGAGTGTCCACTGCGCCACGAAGGTCAACAGGAAAAATACGTTTTAAAAAGATGACATTTCAATTACGTTGAATTAAATGTTTTGATATTTAGTAAGTGCTATTCATGTTTGTTATTAAAAAAAAACATTTGTACAGTAAATATATGCTAAAACTTAAATTATGTTATAATTTCACTTTATTATACATCGTAATACAAATTATATTAGATTATTATTAAAAGGTTGAACAAGTGGTTCCTAGAAACATGAAAGCAGATACGTTTCTCGCGACAGTATTAAGAAATTTAATACTTAACGAAACAGCTTGCCAAATTTTCAATACTTTATAATAAAAATTGAATAGATGTTTTTATATAAGTACCTATATAATATTATAGTTAAAACATATTGCTCTGTAATAGAAAACATTTAAATAATAGATATTACTTTTTTATTATTATAAATGCTATTTATTTTACTTTATATCGAAATATATGAATTTACCCGTAGCTTAATAAACACATTTAACCGTTGGATCTAGAACTCATCAACTAAGAGCAAAGGATTAAATACTGCGCGAGGGAATATGAATAATTGTTATAAAATTATGACCCGGTCTGATTAGACAAAGGGCGGGGTTGGGTATCGTCACCCAGCACGGAATATCTCAAACGACGGGAGATACGTGAAGTATCTAATAATAACATATGATTAACAGTTATTGATTTAAGTACAATGTCATGATAACGTCAGAGTACAGATGATATAATCATAACGACTGCTCCCCGACACCCACATCCGATTACGATTGAAGCCATTTAAATGTTCTAATTTGTTTTACCGTAAACTTAAATGATTTAATTTGAAAAAATCATTTAATAAATAACTGTCTAGGTCAAAAGGGCTAAGTGATCGATGGCACTAAGGTCACGTACAAAAATACTTTTCATTTTTTGTACTATTTGAATAGAAATCTTCCGATATTTATATCATACAACATTATAAAATATAGAATTGATAATGATAATGTGTACATAAAACATTTCAACAAAACGCTGATTGCATACACAGAAAAAAAACAATTGAAAAACATAAAGTTGTTGCGCCTCGCAATATGTCCCGAATATTTCACAAAACCAATAATTAAACTCAATGCGTTCGTTCAATTACTATCCGTGGATTGCATCGATAATACCCAAATTCCCAACTCTACAACTGTCCATTTTTTATTTTTATGTTTATTCGTCGGGTATTTCACGCTATAATTAATCTTTAGATGCATCGTAAAAATAAAATTGTCACACGCCAAACCGTTCATCGATTCGATAAAATTGCGTTTATAACTATAGTTTTAATGGACCATAATGATCTATAAAGATCAATTATTCTTTTAAATATATGTTGTTACTGGGAAATATAACAGAAATAAGAACGAAAGAAATAATAACATAGTCGTATTTATGTTTTTCAACATCATAATATGAGATGTAGCGACAATATATTGTTTTTTGCATTTACCAGCCTCGCTGCTTTAATTACTACTATATGTTATAAAAACATTTTTTTCTTGTAATGCTTTTAGTATGTAGTCGGCATAGAGCTGGCCAAACATATAACTAAAAAGACCCCAGGTTTTTGGTATGGTGTCTATATAGACACCATACCACAAGGTAACAAATTTTTTGGGTATCTATATTTATACAAATGAACTACTATACCTATTGCTCTTTTTTAAGCCAAATTTAATCTAGCATTATAGACTTTTTAATGAAATTGTGTTCACATTTCTCCCGAATCAATGAAGGATTTTGAAGAGGGTTATTAGTGCTGCAATTCTACCTGTTCTTCTCAAACAATGCCGGGCGTAAGTTTGTAATATTATAAACACATATATGACACAATACATTACACATTATTACAGTATACTTACCTTTTAAAACCTCAATTCTTGGCGTTTGAGCTGCTCACTTGATGTTATCCTTGTCGTTTAGAGTAATTAAAGTATGATAAAATATACCTTCTCAAATTAACTTAAGAGATGATACAGATGCAATGCTTAATAATTTCAAATTTGCTTTATTAATTATAATTTATCTCGCCAACAGTAGCTTTTTTTCATTAAAAAAATATGATAATTCTACATACAATGTAAGAATAAAGTTTGATCTTTTATAAATTTATAGTCATCTACTATCTAAAAATAATTTAACAAAATTAACTTTGTTAACTATTTATCACGTATAATTTAGTTATAAGCGTACATTTTTTAACAAAAAAAGACACTCGTAAATGCCTTACAGCAGTTAGAGTTCCAAGAATTTCTAGTTTCTTTTAATTATAAATACCTTTAAAGTTACAATTGTTTAATTTGTATCATTCAATATGAAAATTTACGTCCAGTTGTATATGCATCTAGTATAATTATTGATGTGGAAGAGTTATTAATTTTAAGAAAATATATAAAGCTATAGAAGGAGAACTCACGAAATGTACGCGCGACGGTGGCTCGTAGTACATGACGAATTAAATGGGAAATCAATAGACGCGTGAACCAAGTGCAATCGGCCGAGACCGACCAATTTCAGATGCATGTACCATCTAAATTATCAGCTTGTTTAATAACCTGAGTAATAGCTTTCGCCTTAATAGGATAATAATTTCAACCCTGGTTTGTTAGCTAACAGCTAACCATCCAGTGTTAACCAGAAACGTATCTATTTATTGCGTAAATGTTTTAAAAAATGTAACTTGCATGTCCTATATATTCTTATTGTCTAATAATCTGTAGTGTGAAATATGTACACTTGGCGCAAACTTGGTTGGATGATTTTTAAATACACTTAATTTGTTTTACTTCTTGATTTATAATATCTAGTTTTTATTCAAAACGACAAGTATGTATATATGACTATCTAAACCAAACACTATTGACAATTTAAATTGTTGTATCTTCATTTAAGTACGTTTTTTTCTTAAGCATAATATATTTACTATTTTTTTTTTTTTTTATTGATAACGGACGGCAAACGAGCAGAAGGACCACCTGATGGTAAGTGGTTACCTTCGCCCATAGACATCTACAACACCAGAGATGTTGTAGATGCGTACTAATAATAATAAATATATTTTTTACTTTTTTTAATATTAATAATATCTAAATAAATATATACACTTGTGTAGCTTCATAATCTTTTCCCGAATCAGTGCCACTGAACCGCGCCAACCGCGTCATACGCAAATTTATTTAAATTATTTTGTTAATTAAAGAAATAATATTTTTAGTTGCCATTTCTTCTACTATCACTAATTTTCTTTAATATTATATAAGACGGCATGTCTGTTTTTTTCTTAAACTTCTGATTTCACAGAAATCGTGTAATAGATTTTAAAGTGTGATACAAAAAGGTAAAGTAAATAAGTATCGTATAATTGTGCGTAAACCTGTGGTCTTTGACGTGAGACTGATTCAGTTAAAGTATATTCTATATATAATATCACATTGACTTGTAATAACGGCTTATATTTTACGTAACGGCTTTTACAACTTTAAAGTCAATATAAAATTTATTTGTACAGTTAAATAAATTACTATTTAAACCAAAGGCAAAGTAATCTATGGTCAAATAGTTGGTGATTGGTTATTGTTAGGTACATTCAAAGTAACTTTGCGAACACGATTGTTCGCAAAATTCTATTATTTATTTTACATGAGTATTCCCAGTTCGATATGGAAGTCGAACCCGCATGGATAGCTATTACAAATTTTTAAATCCACTGGCAACGTGAAACCTATCTTTTAACCATAATATAAAATGAAGCTAAAGCATATGTATATATAAGTACAACATTCATAAAATCATGAACGATTCGGCAACGCTACGTAAAGTGTATCCATTATTGGAGATCCGTTGGGAGGTCACACAAAGTCCACAATAAACCCCGGGCCGGTAGCGCGGTTTAATTGACTGCCCCGACCTCATAATCCACCAGCTCCACCCGCTAAATGTTATTTATCTTCAAAACTCGAAATACCCTATTTTTAACTGATTCCGAGTAATGTTTTTGTTTGTATTCGAATATAAATATATACGTTGTTTCATTGTTGGTTGAGTTTTATTTACCTTTTGAAATTACGTATTTGTACATAGAGAACAAAGCCGCGAATGAGTTATAAGTACTTCATTCAACTAGCTATCTTATATATATAATACATAAGCACTTATCTATCTTTATATAATTTAAATTATAAGAAAGTACTCGTTAGAACATTGAATTCTGTGGACCTAGAACATACTAACTACAGTTTTTGTGCTATTATAAATATTCGTACTCGTACATATGTAATGGAGTAATAATGTAAAAAAAATAAATAGCAAGTGCGTAAAATATTTAACATAATAATAAAATAATTTATAAAAGCACAGTGTTATTGCATCAACCTCGGACTATAGCAGACATCTATCAATGTATTAATATATTTGAGGACTTAATTTAAATTTGTAACAAAAGAAAAATATTTTCAATCAGACGCATCTTTTTAGCTCTCAGATTGTGACGCTGTAATTTTTTTCTGCAGGAAGATAAGATTAAAATATTACATTTAGTATTAAATTCTGGCTTTTATCACAATTTAAATAAAATTAACAAATGAGTGTGACAGCTTTCTAAATGAACTTGAAATGTGTTAGAAACATGTGAAGATTAAAAAGAATAAATCAACTAGCATCTCTAGACTGTATTACTTACTGTAATGAGATACATTTGTATTCGCTGTTACAAGTACAATGTGGTTTATTAAGTCGAGTCATATTCTTATTCTTTGCTTCATAATTAAAAGCAAAAAATGTAATATTTACTTAAATTGTATTAATGGACCGTATAAGTTGTTTAACATTATAATACTAGATCGGCGATACTCGTATTAGTTTTTGCCATAACTTTGCACAAATTGCGCAAAAAAGACTATGAAAAATTCGACATATCGATTTGTTTCATAAAACAGTACTAAAAATGAAAAATATTTATGAAGGTGAGTAAAAAACGAACGCGTTTCTCATAAAGGTGCGTAATTTTATATAAATAATTCATCCTGTGTATATATTTCATGTGAAAAAAAAATTGTGAGGAATTTGACATCGCAAACAGTAAATTTTCATTATTGAGCTTGAAAGAATTCATATTTTTTAGTAATACAGAACATTCAAAATTTTAATAGTGCTTTTCACTCTTTATTCTTTCTCTTTTAGCTCTCAAATCAAATAGTATACTAAATATTTCTTTATTATATATACTTACTTAGCTATACCTATACGGAAATATTTTAATAACTACCTACATACCTGTATATATTCGTATAAGTGTATGTATATCGCTGATTGAACCAGTTAGAAAGCAATACAACTCCTTGATTAGTTGTTGTTTTACACAAAGGCAATCACCCACAAAATCAATAAGAACGTTTATGCCAGGAACGAACCATGTCTTAATATTTTACATTTTCCTACCTTTTACCATAGAACATAAAATATATAAATGGTGTCATTGATAATATAATAATTGTAAAATATAACACCTGAGAACGTAAAAGAAAGAACGTAAAAGAAGGAAAGGCAGCCATTAAAAAAGGTCTACACAAAAATAAAATTACAATTCTTATAGGATACCTTAATGTTATAATATGAAAAATCTTTTTAGTACTACAAATATATATTATATTAAAAAAATAAACTTCTATGATGACCTTAATTTTTTATGGTACCTAACTTAAGCACTCTACTGCTGACGCGTTAAATCTCAACTCTTTCGTATAAATTAAATAAGCTTGATGGGTTTTCTAAAATGCTCTGTGGTGCGTACCATATCAGAGCATTAAGAATTAACGGCGTTGAATGGTCGATCGCTTTTATTCAATTAGACGGAAAATTTCTGACACATCAAGCATGCATATACCTCGGACTTGTGTGCACTATTATGAGAATGAATTGTATGTCGCCTTCACGGTGCAGTGGAATATGTTTAGTCAACACCGCCGACTTCGCTGCGATTGTGTTTCTCGGTTCAAATATTATACTGACGTATTAAAATGTAGGTATATAAGACGTAACATAGAGTCCGCCACTCAGCACTTAGTTCTAATTTAAGAGAAATGTCAAAATTTTATAAGTAGGTACTTCTACTTTATTTAAGTCATTTAATATAAATGAACAGCATATTAATAAATAAAATTATTAAAATATTATAAGGCAAGCCTAAAACACTTTTGCTAACGGCTGTAAACCAAAGCGATTGAATACGTCGTTGAAACCAAATATGGCAGCAAATTATTGGCATAACATAACTAAGTTTGCGGCTAGAAATTTTGTAATAGTTTCCTAATAATTACAAACTCTTTTCGTGGTACCTAAATAAAGGACCGACGCGCAAAAAATCTCTCATATATGTAGGTATTTGCTTACTACAGCAATTCACGAATCTTCCGCCTGGAGTATTGTAAGCAGAGAAAGCCTAGAGTTAAAACAATCTATTTTTTATTATAGTTGTTTAAGTATCTAAATACTATCTCAAATAATGTTAATGTAAAGGCAAAAGGAAAAAAACAAAAACTGTTCCATTTAAATTGATATTTAACTTAATATTTTATTATTAGTCTTTAATATAATCAATTTCTTCTATTTTAAGCATATTTCTGACATGAGAATTAGTTTATTAACCATCACGAGGCGATGTTGGTTAAATATTTTATATTTACTTATTGAAAAAACGTCTCATCACGTTACAGTGGCGTCACGCGTGGTTTAAATAGTTTTGATACTTGACAGCAAAAACTGTATAGGGTTTCAAAATTATATAATAAATGCAATTTATTCAAAAGCACAAAAGTTTATATATGCAGCATGTAATTTTATGACTTTAGTATCAGTTATATGTTATAATAACATAAACTACAAAATTTATTCTCTCACCAATGCCATCAACATAAAATTTCTGTAAAATAAATTGGTTTGTTTACCTTAAAACCATATACACTTACTATTTTATACACACTTAATTGTACAATATTATATTTTGATACTCAAATGCAGGTAACCGATTCAATTTCCATTCTAAGACTCGCACTTTTTCTCTTTTCATACAATTTAACATTTGGACGGCTGTATTACACTTTTATAAAACCTTATATTATAATCGAGGGAAATTACTGCGACGGCGGTCTGAACATCATACGCCTGAAAGAAGTTTTTATTTCTTTTGTAATCATATTTTTATTATTACAACGAATTTTACCGACTGTTAAATGGGCCGTCACTATTTTTTATCGGCATTCTCATTAAGCTTTCATCCTGCCACATAAGATTAACTTGACACGTGCAGTCATACATTGATACACCTTAATCGAAATCGGTTCAGTGATTCAGATTATTAGTGTACATGAGTAAGTATGTTGTAAATAACACTAGATATTGCTAGCAGCTTTATTTGAAAAACAAAAACAGAATGTTTCGAACGAGTATAAAAGTTCGTTCGTTGTAAGTTCCAATCCCACTGGCGAAAAATGTATTATGTGTATATATTTTTATCCCTGAATCTAGTTAAACAATATATTTTATATTTATATACAAGATAAATTATTTTAGTGCAGTTGCAAAATCAATTTCCCACTGTAAGATCCGTAGATGATTTATTAAAAAAAATGAATTATTTTGATATATTTTTTAAGTACACTTTAATTTAACAATTTAATTTCTACTAAACTACGTTCATAATTATTATTTACTAACTGTCTATTGTCGATTCTATCACGATTGCAACATCTTTACTGAAAATATATAAAACTCTTCCATTACCCGTCGAGTGATCGACATATAACGTGCATTTAAATTACCAAAAAGCTGATATTTGGCATTGGATGCATTGGGAAGTGTAGGCGAGTACTAAGAAGGATATCCTGATATTCGTACGGAACATACGAAACGTTTACGCCGCTTTGAAGTCCAAATTACAGAAGGTTTCCAATGGCAAGGATCGTGAAATATTAGTCTACACAAACGAGGTTTCTGGCGACATCTCTTCCAATATAAGAAATCCTGTCACCATCTACAAGTATAGTAAAATAAAGTTTTACTAAAGAACTACAAAATTAAAATATGTATGTATATTTAAATTGCACATTTTATTTAAAATTGATGAATATATTCATAAAATGAAAGGAAGGTACCTCTTTAGGTAAAATAGGTTTATTAAACATACAATGACTATTATAATACTTTAGCAAAAAGCTTTCCTGCGGACACCTTTAATATACATGTTTGTAAAGCGTGCAAAACATAAATATGCATCTTGCAGGGTATAGTAGCAATGCCTCATGCTGTTATTTAAAGAGTTTATCGGTTTAATTAAAGCATTTTTATACATTTTTATATTTTTTGAGGTACTAATGAAGTGAATTTCCTCTCATTTCATATATAGAAGTATTATTTACATATCAAAGATTATTACAGACAGGATTTGAATACGATAGCAAGGTTTTAAGGTAAAAACTTTTTGTACATATGATAAAAGTACAAGATACAACATGTAACTACATAATCTTCAACAGACAAACTGCAGTTATATTAAACAAAATAAAGCCTTCATATTTCAAATAATAATCATAAAATAAGAGTAAGTTATACAAATTTTACTGAAAAAGGCGAATTTCCTGGTTATACTGTTTTCTGCCTTTTTTGCCATGTGCAATTTGGATATTACGAACTATATTACTATTTTGTATCCAATTAGTGAAAACTGTAGACACTTCGGTATAATAAATTTTCAATTAAAAGATAAACCGTAACAACTAACATACCACTAAAAAGTATATATGCTTACATAACCAAATCAAATAATTACTGAACAGTAATGACGTCTTAACCCTTTATCACATAACTAAAACTTATACATAAATGGAAGACATTTCCATTATTATATTATATGTTGTTTAACTTTGTCAAAGTTATCATTTTCACGGTATTGTAATTACTTAATATACAAATATTTTCTTATTAGTAGACGGCGGCAGCGGCTGCAGGCTTTATTAACTTGCAGATGCTAATGACACATACGTCTATCAATATTACTTAAAAAAAACACATTCTACTTAAACTAAGCATTTATATTACTAATACAATAATATATAATACAATAATTATATTAAACAATTCCGTTAAAGCAGTGACGAAATAATAAATGTTACATTATCATAAGAGTGTTACATATAAGTTGATTCTTAAGTTAAGTCGTTAAAATATGAATGACTGCTCTTATTATTTTCAAATTGTACTATAGGTGATTTGAATCCACTACTCCTTGTGTAATGGATACATAAAATTATCTTCGCTAATGGGAACTAAATCTAACTAGAAGAGAACTAACGCATCGCCGTGAGATTTTTCCCATAAAGCTTAAAAAATAAAACAGACATAAAACTATAGCCATATCATTTAAATGTTCTAATAACTTTTATTAACGGACAAACATATAGCCATTTATTTATTAGATAAAACATAATTACTAAATGAGATTGAATGCGTACTATTTTACAACCGCTTATTAAAGCAAACTAAGATACGATTAGTGACCATAAAAAACGTGGTTGATGATGACATTATATTATATGTGCAGCATATTTTTAATAAAGAAGTCTTAAAACTTCTACTCATAGAAGGATTGATCAAATTGCTAAATTGTAGTAATTTATATATAATATATTACTTATATATAAAAAAATATAGGCAAATAATATTTATTCGCGTATATATACCATGTATTGGATATATCTATATATAACATCATATATTTTATCTGCCCTACTCTACTTTGTTCGAATATTAGATATATGAAGTTTCTTATAAAACTTCAAATTACTTAATTTACTGTATATAAATTACAGCACTCTATATTTTACAATATTAATAGTTAATATTATAAAAAGGGTTACACTCATTATTTAAAAAAAAACAATAGCTAAAGTTTATACAATATTGTAGCACTTATTGTAAAAAAAATCCGTCGGTTAGCGCCACATCATAATGATTGCTTGATTTAGGATGCAATTTTTACTTTAATACTTAATATAATCAATATTTGGTTTTAATCAATTTCTTTCCAAATCTATTAAGTAAATAAAATATAATTTATTTTTTTAGAACAGGTAATTCAATTCAATTCATTTCAATATTTATAACATTCAATATTTATAAGATAAAGAAACTATTCCTTATTTTTATACTCTTTTGTACAAGATAAAACTCTAGTACTCATAAATATAGCTTTCAGCTACCTCATTTACTTTTATTTTAAATACACAATTTTAATAATTTTTCATAATTATCACATTCAATCTCAATTAGTAACCTTAAAACAAGAAAAGTATATATTTTTATTCAAATAAAGTTAAGCCTAGAGTAAATACGAAATCAACTCCACGTGTCTCGTTCATACATTAAATAAATCGTACTAACCTGCGAGGCAGACGGGTATGAATAGCCGAATTGTGCGTATGCTGCCATAGGGACGATCATAAGGGCGGTTTCACACAACACTGTCTCTGAAAGTCTATCCACGGACGGTATTTATGCTATGTATGAAAAATAAAGTTAATTTATCACAGTTGTTTGTATGCGCGGCGGCTGCGCGGCGCAGCCATCCTGCGCGTCAAGGAGCCGGCGTTATCATGCCTTGGTACGGCACACCTTCACGCTTTCGTTTCTCAACACAGACTGGCGCGCGCCAGAAATCACACGCCCCTCCGCCGTAGGATAGAGCGATTTAAGCCCGTCCCACAAGGCGGGGTTTCGATCTGTCGGCCAATAGCAGTTCTACTTTTCTGTCCTTCTCAAGATTCCGTTTGAAAATACGTGCACCTATTGGCCTATTTATCCCCTCTATCGTTAAACCACGCCTTCTCAAACGACGCCGCCTTTCTCATAGTGGGGGAAAGCGGCAGTCGGCCTGACTTGTTCATGTTTATGGGTTTTCGGCGAGACAGTCGCGAGGCGTACAAACAAATTTTTATAGGCAAAAAATGGTTTGACTGGGGACAAGTTGTTTCACCTTGTCAGATTTACTAAGCGCCGTAACTAAAATCAATTTTATTTTTATTTTATCCATCACGTTTCTACCGATATTTAATTTATTTTCTGATAAACTTGCTGTGAAAATTTTCAGAGGTTGGTATTTAACATAACATATTTTTTCTTTTTTATGTATTGTAAGATTTTGTCAGATTTCGCATGATGATTACGACTTACATACAAGCGTACTTTCATATAGTATACTTAATATATATGAAGTACAACTAAAATTTTAGGTAAAGTCTAATAAAATTTGATATATTACCTTAATATAAAATATATACTTAATAGGATATATGGACTAAATAATGTGTAACTAAGTACTATTTGACTGAAAAAATTTGTAATTTTAAGTTTTACTAAACTCTTCTAGAGTTTAAAAAAAATGTAAGCCACATGTTCAAGATCTTACAAAAAAATTAAATAAATTAAAAAAAATATTCAAACGAAACTTTATAATTGTCACAAAATATTGCGAAATTGGAAAAAAAAATAAGATTTATTTAATTTTATACCCATAAATAATAAGAAAAACAAATATATGATTAATTATAACGTTGCTTGTATTTTATTACGTCTGGTTATATTATTCTTATAATTAATATGAAAACTTTATCAATATTCTGATTTGATTTATATTGGACTCTTTGAATAATATTTGACAATTTTATTAAGCAAGTAAACATGTCTAAGAGAGACTCGAAAGCTCGTAAGCAGAGACACTACACACCTATTTAGTGTCCACAATCGACTTGGGTTCTATTTTTTCTTTAATATACTCGTATATCGAAGTACATATTTTTTTTGTCATGAATTAGCTTCCTTGTACAAATACACAATAACTTCAAATCAATCAAGTGGTGTACCGTTATTTATGCCTATTTTACATAACTGTGTAATCAATTTAAATTAAGTACAGTGACACAGTTTTTTTTGATTACATGAAAAAAATATATTTATTAGTTTTAGCTCATTTGTTTTAAATTACTTATATAACTTACAAATTAATATAACAATAATAAGTAGGTACTAGGATTAATAATATCATAATCTTTTATGTATTTTTTATTATTAAATAGTCTCTAAACGCCTGTCGTGGCGCAGAGGCACAAGCGTGCGACTGTAAACGCGACTGGTTGTGGGTTCGATTCTCACTCCAGGAAATGTAAAATTTAGTATTTTCATTTCTTGGGTTTGGTAACAAGGCAAAGCGCGGCGTTGAGTTCCGCCACTCAACACGCAATGCCTCAATTCGGCAGAAAGTGGGGAACGGAATTGTTGAAGGAGTGTCTTAACACTAGGTTCTCTGGTTCCCTCTGCCTACCCTACTATATGCGGGTTACAGCGTGAAGTTAAAAAAAAAATTGTCTCTTAGACATACTCGTAGTCCTCCAATTTCCATTTTAATAAGTATGTCAAACAATAACATTAATAGTTAGTAGGTATTTTATTTCTGCTAATAAAGAAAAAACAAAGAATACATTCCTAATTTAATTAAAATTACTTAATATATTTAACATATGAGAAAACGTATCAAATAAATTAATTACAGAAACTGTCCATAAAGTAATGAATTTAGTATCAAATAAAAACTAATATAAAACAATAAATACCTGTAAAAGCAAATCTTGTATTTATACCTGCTTATTAACATGTTAAAGCTTAATTTCGCATCTCTGTTATTGAGCATTTTTTTAATACCTACGCTTCTAGTGTTCGCCTTATTATGATGGAAAAAAAGACTAGTATAACACAATAATTACATATGTATCCACATAAAAAAATAATTAAAAAAAAATATTTAATAAAAAGCGTACATTTTGGTTACGTCTTCATATCTTTTCCCGCATAGCAGTTTACCTAATCTAGTGAAGTCACTATAGTTTTTCTCCGCTTCCATTCCAAAGTGATATTGCGTGTTGAGATGTGGAACTCAACGCCGCGTTTTTTCAGCATAATAATTTGAATATTATATTATAATAACCATACTCAGAGTAGGATTTGAAACAAGCAAGCGCTTACAATGAGACACTGTCCCACTGCGCCACTATAGCCTCCTGTATCTCAACATATGTCTCTATTTATCGTAAACTAGTGATAAATAAGAATTTTAGATGAAATGTCACAATTGTGGGCAAGAGACAGCTGAGCTGTTTAACTTAAATACGGGTAGATCCACAAAAACTAGCAACTGCAACTGTGAATGAAGTCTGTCTTCTTTATGTGTATATTAATGTATCTTTTATTTTATCATTTTTTCACGTTTTTACTCATATTAGTATGTATGTAAAAATAGTGACCTAAATTATATATTTTTTATAGTTTCATAAAAAGTATACATGATGAAGTATGTGCTATAATCAAAGTAAATCTAGTGCCATCAGGCGATTCTCTACATTGAAATTACAAGTACAAGTAGTAAATGTTGTATAAAATTAATATTATTGTTGAAATAACAAATATTATTTTAGAAATAAATCTCACGTCGCCTGGCTACTGTTTTATAAAAATACAAAAGGTTTTTTTTTGAAAAATATAGTATATATTTTATGTATAGTATAAAAGGGAAACAATTAAGCATATAAAGTACCTAGGTAGGTACATTTGCAATATACACTAGGGTAGAGTCTGAACGGGTTATACGTCTCAAATATTCTCATTGAAGCACAGTGACGTGCGCTTTCTTGCAGTTCAAGAATTCTATTTTATACTTTTCTAGATAACACATTTATGTATAATGGAAGAATTTTGTGATAGTCATCGAACGTCAAATTATTTAAAAAAAAATTATGTGAAAAAAAATAGATATATTTTTAATATTTACATATATAAACACTAAACTTGAGTGGTAGAACTTAACGCCACGTCGCCCTTTGTTTAATATCAAAGAGGATAAATGAAAATAATTATGAAAATTATAAACCTTCCCCCAAGTGGGGATCGAATCCACAGTCAATCGAGTTTCCAGTCGGACGCCGTCCTACTGCGTTACGATGTCCTCTGTTATTTAAAAGATTACAAGTGGACCTTCGAAAATCATTAATTTTAGAAATAATAACCCATCATATTTTTGTAGGCATTATTAAAAAAGAGGAGGTAAACAATTCGCACGGAGCCTGCGTCATAACTTACTAATAAACACTGAGTTATTAATATATTTAAAGTACTAATAATATCTATATTATATTTTTGCCTTATATAAAACATAAGAAGCTTTTAAAAAAGCAGTACGCCTATAATGACCGCACCAAGCAGCTGCTGTGAGTACAAATTTAATCATAGTCCCGAACATTTTTACTTGGTTTACCTATTTATGAGTATTTATTCACTTTTTTCTATGGAATTGGTGTTCTTTTTTCCTGTATATTACTTCCTAACAAGGATAAATAAAAATAATGGAAACTTGTTACTATAAATTCGTCAAATATAAATATTACAGCAATAAACAAATTTTAAATGCTTGTAACAATTATTTAAATTTTCCTTCCAAGCTTGCCGCTACCTCGAATATTGATTTAGTCTTAATTAGCTCTTAAAATATATAAGTGAAATACTTGTAAGAATATCTCAAAGCATAGTTTATACAATGTAATATATTGACTATTAAATACAAGGACCGCCTGCGGCTTTACGCAGTGTGCGTGCGTCACTTGAAAGGGTGATATTTTATAATACTTTAAGCTAAAACACTTTTGTTTACGTTTGATTGCCGTATCGGCACCGTGCTTGACAGACGGTAAGCTAATAGTTTTAAAGCGTTTTGGTAACAGTTATAGGTTTTTACAGCTTTTTGTAAACTTCTAAAATAAGGTTTTTCGAATTTAGACCTACCTGAGTGAGAACAGAGAGTTGTACATTAAATATACTCGTATATTTCTTTCTTAGTATCATATTTTCATTTTAATATCTCAGAGATGTACCCAACTTTTATGGTAACTATTATAGATAATTTTCAGATAACTTGAAATATAATCTATAACTCATAGATAACATCTATGTTTCTTTTAATCAAAGCCACAAAAATGTGACACCGACGGGGTTTATGGAAGATTGAGAATGGGAACTGTTTCCCGTGGTTCCGGCCAGAGGCGATTGAGGAGGAGCACCGTGAGGTTTTAGTGGGTAGTCCGCCAGACTAAACCTGCTGGCTTAGGAGCCCCACATAACCCGTCCAAGTCCTCAGACGGGCGGGTACCCGTAAAAAGTTTTCCTCACGATTAAACAACAGCTACTTGTTCAGAACTTCCCCATTTACAACTAACATCTTAAAACAGGGGTGAGCAACCTTTTTTTTTGGCAAACTAATTTATTCCAACTTTTGATATTTTTTGACGGGCCAAAATCACACTCCTTAATAGTATTTAAAATTGTCAGGTCGCGAAAAATCATTAGGCGGGCCACATGCGGTCCGATGACAACGGATTGGTCTCCCCTTTCATAAAATCATAAAAATTGAAAAATCTCTACTTTACTCTCTTTTCATCCTTTTTTATAGCAATTGATAATGATTTTTATTTTTTTAGTATCAAATGAAGAATTGCAACAAATTACTTTTTACGAGGCTATCCATTAAAATATTCGTATACTAAGTAATAGAAAAATGTAGATATGTATGCGTACTTTTCGACCAAATTTATTATTGAAAAATTTTCATTTAAATTTTAAAACATTGAAATACATGTCACGACTATACACGTATGACCGGAAACAAATAAAAATAAACAATTTAAACTTTAATACACTTTAGTATCACATATTATTGACATTAATGAAGTTAACAATCTTTGTAACACAAATAAAAAACTTTGTCACTAATTGCGTATCCATACTATATCAATATATCCGATCTTAAGATGCGGGGGTCTACTTAAATGAATACCATATAGTGTAGTAATAGAGCTTATTTTAGGGGGGCCTGCTTTTTTAGGCCTGGCGCCAAGACATCTGTCATCGTTAATAACAAGCAATTTGAGTCAATTTCGCATTTTTCGAATATAAGTAGGCGTCCAGGCGTCGCTTGCAGGAAGCACAAAAACATACAATAAATAAAATAAGTTGACATGATATGTTTTGAAACTTAGGACGATCTTCCATGTGTAAAGAAACTAGAGATATAAATTTAAAATAAGATATGATTCGAAACAACGACATTTTCTTTGTTGTTAGTTTATTGTTAGCTTTTTTATACAACTTGGCAGCTAAAAAGGAAACAGTGAGCATTCGTTTACTTATTGTCTTTAATTTTGCTTTAGCATTTCCAAGTCTACTTTTAATAAATTTTAATTTAATAATTTTGGAAATACACTGTCTATGTATATGTAATATGCTGAAAACCAAAATTACTTACAATTAAAATAAAAAAAAAATATGAACACTGGAAAACAACTAGGTACCTTAGACTTTGTCATAAGTTTATGCAAATATTTAGATACATGTTTTTGCAATAAATACCTCAAGCCTAAGTTAAACAAAATAAATAAAGCATTTAACTTTTAAATTTAAGAAAATAGGTAAAATATAACAGTATATATAGGTAAAGTGGGGAACGGAATTGTTGAAAGAGAACGAAGTGTCTTAACACTAGATTCTCAGGTCCCCTCTGCCTACCCTGCTATATGCGGGATACAGAGTGAAATTTAAAAAAATAAAGGTAAAATATAAGTGAATATAAAAATAAATAAAATTTTAAACTAAAAAGGATAAATTGAGTCAGATAATATATATTTTTTTAATAATAAGAAGTTTTAGAAGCGACCGCAAACGTAATATGTATTTAAAACAACGTTTAACGTCTCATATCAATCGCATCGCACTGTTGAAACGCCTAACTAATTACCCGACGTAGCCTCGCGTGCAACGAAAGTAAGCAGTTTTAGATATTTACAAACATATGTATACAATTAATTTTTACGATGGATCAGATAACTGCCCCGACGCGACGATATGCTATGTCTTGGTAGTCACTTACGTAATTAAACCTTAGATTTTGGTAATATCTATTATCGACACATATTTTAAATTGTTATAAAATTTATAATGAAAAACGAAGTATCCGATCTTAATTCTATATTTTTTTAGAATCACGCTGTATCCGGACATAACAGGGTACGCAGAAGGAGCTTGATAACCAGATAACTGGAAAGATTAAGACACTCCGTTCCCCTTTTTCCGTCGAATTGAAGCATGTACTTGTACTACTTGTATAGGTAATGTACCTACTGTTTCTAATGACAACTAGATATATCCTAACAATCATATTTTAAGGTAAATCTCACACGAATATCTGCTTTTTTAACCATGTCAATTTCCTAGGACTAATTAAAGCTATTTACTTTAAATATTTAATTTCATTTGATACATTTACTATACATATATCGTACTACAATAAATTAAACTGTACAACTATTAGATACATACATACATACATAGCTTCACGCTGTATCCCGCATATAGCAGGGTAGGCAGAGGGAACCTAGTGTTAAGACTCTCCGTTCCCCACTTTCTTAATTTTTAGGCATTGCCTGCTGAGTGGCGGAACTCAACGCCGCGCTTTGCCTAACTATTAGATGATGTTAAAAATTAAGTCTTATATAATTTCACATAGTTTAAAAAAATATATCTGTGCCGAATTACCTACTAATGTCAAGTATACACTAATTGACATCTCTAAGTAGAGCTTTCGAGCCATAGTTTATTATTCAAATGCGTCTGAACTGTCGAATGAATTTTAATATATAAAACTGAATTTAAACGCCTCGTTTAACTTTATTCGATTATTCGTTAATGAATTTATTTCATATGCACTATTGAGTGCTAAGTGATGAAACTCAAATTTGTTGTCAACAGACCGATATTTTTAAACATTTAAGTCATAGCTTTTAAAATCTCATTTTTTGATAAAAAATAATGTGTTTTGTACAAATCATTAATATATTTAGTATATCTATTACATCTCTAATATAGTAATTAATCTTTAAAGAATATCCAACCAACGTCTTTTACATTTCAAAATAATAAGCACCTGTTGAAGTTGATTTACATTTAATATTCATCAAATAGAAAACACCTAATCATCTTCAATCAAAAATCCAATCGGAAATTAATTGATTTCCTAGTGTGCTACAATGTCACAACCTAACACATTTATACATCATAATTAAGATTTAAACAATAAAATAAATCCGACTTCAAATAAAGTACACTAAGAAGTAAAATTATTACAAAAAATACAAAAACTACTCGTTTGATCTAAACTAAGTAAATTTAAATGAGTCTATGGGAGTCTACTAAAGAGACTACATCAAAAACACCAGCTATCGTATAAAGAAAGAATCATCAATATTGGTTCAGCCAGTAAAACGTTATGCGGTAACACACATAAAAAAATACTCTTTGAGATAATTACATACATACATACAAACCTATGTATGTATGTATGTATTTAATTATCTCAAAGAGTATTTTTTTATGGGCAAGCTATCTTTACTACTACTACTACTACTACTACTACTACTACTAGAAGCTATCTTCACGCTATATCCCGCATATAGCAGGGTAGGCAGAGGGAACCTAGTGTTAAGACACTCCGTTTCCCACTTTTAATAATTGAGGCACTGCGTGCTGAGTGGCGGAACTCAATGCCGCGCTTTACCTTGTTACCAAACCCAGGAAATTAAAAATTCCATTTCCTGGAGTGGGAATCGAACCCACAACCTGTCGCGTTTACAGTCGCACACTTGTGCCTCTGCGCCACGACAGGCGTTGAGATAATTCTAGTTTCTGAAATAGAACATTAATACTATACGAATTGCGAAACCTTACAAAAAATATTAAACAAATAAATTAAATAAGCTGAGAACTTCAGAATAGTATATAATTTGGAGAGGGAAACTTATATCAAAGTATAGCAGAAAATAGAAATCTAAGTGCTTTGTCAAGTGACAACAGACACTTTCGCAATCTGAACTTTGCATTATTTTAGTTATCTTACGAAATCTTAAAGAATGGATAAAATTAGGATAAAATAGGAAATCAATTTAGTATGAGTTATCCACTATTGACTAAGAAAATATCGGAAAATTTTAGAACAAACCATTATAAGGGATAGCCACATTTTATTTGTACAGTGCGCTACCTCACTTTTCGTGAGACGCTATCTTTTGCCGAAATACTATTTGAAGATATCTAACGTAAGATTTCAACCTACAATCTCTACATATGCTACACTCAATATTCCACACCAGCAAGTGGTAGTAGTCATAATACAAATAATTTAGAAGAAATAATAGCTCTCCGACTGAAATTGAAGCAATTTGCATTCAATGCAATTTTGATGAATTCCTATGTTAATTTGTTAAACTTCGTATAACACAAAAAAGTATATGCATACCATACCAATTATCATAGCACCAAGGGATCTTTTTTTGTACAAACATATAGATGTAAATTATAAATATGTGTATATATCCGTTGATTAACCAGTCGGCCGCAATGCGTATGCACGGACGGACATATTGCCGGTCGAATTCTGATTGTTTAGAGAATTTATTGCCCCCGTGCCTTGTACAGTTAATTGAATTCGCCTGTAGAATAGGCTGGCTGTGCGGTCTGTCTTGCGAGTATTTTTGTTTGTTAATGAATTTAATTCATACAATTACTTACGATGTGTAAATATATGAATATACATTAATCAGTATTTATTTAGACTAATGTATTCGAATGTACGCATTATTTAGTAATAATATTAAAAAAAAAATGAAACTAATAATAGCTAATTAAAAAATCACACGATTAAAGGAAAACAGAGTAGTCACAACTGAAGCTCCTCTCTGCCTACTTTACTTAATGAAAAAGACGCGTGAAGATTAATATTCATTTATGAGTTACATTCATTCCTACTTTTTTATTATTTTACGAAAAACATGTTTTTTATTGCAGTTCCACGCTTTTTTTACTGTAAAGAGTGGTCTGAGAGATCCTTTTCAATATATTGTTCGATATATCATGTCAATCCAGTTCAATATATTGCTAGCAGTTTACAATTTTGTCTTACCAGTGCGAGGAAAGAAAAATCGATAAATATGAATTCCCAATTCCAAATGAGTATCAAACCCACATCTATAGATATCGTTTACAGTCAAACGCTGTGCCACTACGCCATGATGTCCTGTTCACTAATGTAAGTCGAACTTTATCTAATACAGACAAATATATATACATTTAACTAATATTATAACAGTGATGTGTTTTGAAAATTTATTATATGCTAGTCTTACAAATATAATTTAAAACAATTTTTGGTGGTAAATAAGTATATGTAGTATATATGTATATGTAACCACAAACAGATGTAAACATACATTGAGACTGTCTGAAGAGAATTTTGAACGTCCTAGTTAAACCGGTATTTAATTAACGGCAAATTTAATACAAAGCGGTAACCTAATTATCTAACTTGGTACAGTTGTTAAGGCTGGCTACGAACTTACGACATTTACCCACTATGTAAAGGTGCGTACGTATTATCTCATAGTCGATCGCTGTCTGTAGGTCTGTTTTTGATTTAACTAGATAATCATATAAAGCATATGTTTTGTAACTAATTCTTGACTGGAATATAAAATATTGTTATCAATAATAGTCTCTTAGGACCTTTTGTATCGCATACATATGCATCTAATTTACAATTACTTCTTACACAAACACTTTGCCCCCTTGTACACACACTTTTTTTATAACAAATGCACTGTAAGGTAATCCCTACAGGGTTCAAACTAAGTTACACCGATTCAATCCTAGTCATATTATATTGTAATTCATAACTATGACGTATAAATTATAATATATTTCAAATTAAATCGTAAGTGTACAACATTCCTTATTATTAACGACACAATGTTACTATTATGGTAATCTAATATCGATTATATATACTTATCTCTAGATCGAATTCATTAATTATACTTAGCTTTGTACCAAGTCAACGCTCATTATTTCAAAACAAAACACACTTTACGTTACCTGTGATATCAATCATTTATCTAAGTTAAGTATTGTGAACAGTTTATATTTGTTAGTTTTAATTTGTTTGTGTTTCTAATTCATTCTTATAAAAAATTGCACTTCCTCATATGTATGTGGTTAATTGACATGAAATGTAGAAATTTCTATTAAAAATATATAAAAGAGATTAATTTAAGTTTACATACATACATAGCTTCACGCTGTATCCCGCATGTAGCAGGGTAGGCAGAGAGAACCTAGTGTTAAGACACTCCGTTCCCCACTTTCCGCCGAATTGAGGCATTGCGTGCTGAGTGGCGGAACTCAACGCCGCGCTTTGCCTTTTTACCAAACCCATGAAATGAAAATACTAAACTTTTACATTTCCTGGAGTGGGAATCGAACCCACAACCTATCGCGTTTACAGTCGCACGCTTGTCCCTCAGCACCACGACAGGTATTAATTTAAGTTAAGTTTATTTCAAAGTACATAGGTAACTTTAGGACTTTGTAATACACTTTATCACCAAAGCCTAAAGCAGAGTCATCAAAATATTAGAGCTATCAGTAATAACCATATTAATTTGGAAAATGAAGGGAAGATGATAATAGTTCATACTTATAGAAAATCTTTGTATTTATTAAAAAAACAGTGAGGTCCAAAAGATAATGAATATTGTGTAAATAATACGCCTGTCGTGGAAAAAACGTGACGGGTTCTGGGTCCGATTCCAGGAAATGAAAATTTTAAATATTATTTAGTATTTTCATTTCCTGGGTAACAAGGCTAAGCGCGGCGTTAAGTTCCGCCACTCAGCACGCAATGCCTCAATCCGGCGGAAAATGGGGAACGGAATCGTTGAAAGAGAACGGAGTGTCTTGAACACTAGATTCTCAGGTTCCCTCTACGTACCCTGCTATATGCGGGATACAGCGTGAAGCTAAAGCTGATACAGTTATAGTAAAATAGCAAATGCCTTATTATTTTCTTTCTGTTGCCTGTGTTAACTTCTGTTTCTTGTTACCGAACAGTGTTCGATTTTATTGTTTCTCTATGTCTATCTTATCATGCGTAACTTATTATTTCTTTTTAAATTTCGCTTCAATGTCGCACAATTTCTTTTTCGATTTTATGATTTGATTAGTGCCTAAACTAGGAACAGGAATAAGTATTGCGAAAACAGGTTAGTACAGCAACAAATATTAAAAACGTTAGTTTTCAGCTCCGCAAGTCTACAGTTTACTCCTTAAGTAAAAATATTTAAATATACAAAAAGGGTTATCGATAATAAAGTAATAATTATTATACCAAAGTTTTAATGAAATACATCGTGTAGTAAACACGGCTTTATACAAATATGACTTTAACGTCAAATAGACGCTACCCTATGCCACGCATTGTAGTTAACGTGTGACAAAAATCTCTCCTCATATTTTTTCATGTATTGTAAACTCATTTTTAAAAAGTAAAGAGTAAGAGAGTTAAAACACCCAAAATTTTGAGCAAGATTCGAAAATAAAACTCATTCTCGCGTCTCTCTCGTCACTCCCTTACTGTAGTGAGTAATGTATACATTAATGTGCTTAGTTTTGACAAAGGAATGACAAAATGAAACAAAATCAAAAACTCACAACATAGCCGTACTTAATATTGAATACTTATATTAGCTTTCTGCTCCCAAAAATATATGAAATTACAAAATTTATTTAATTAAATTTACTAGAGTTCCCGTTGACGCGTTAACAACGCGTTGTATATCAATGTATTGCATATGTCACTTTATATAAACATGCATGTCAAACAATGGTAGTATGTGTAACATTTATTTTATTAATTGAATATACTTTTTCGCACTCCTTCTCTATATAAACTAACTAAAAGGGTACAAATAAGAAAAACGAAAATCTTAAATTAGAATTTCTCCCACTATCAAAACCGGTAGTTTGAACTTTCTACAAAAGGAGGAAAGTTGCATACGCAACGACTAAACCCACGAGTCACAAGTAACTACTAGTCATCACTGATCTCTGTCTCATAAAAGGAGTGCCTGGGGCCAACTCACATCAAGATCAAAAAAGAGGTACGAGAAATTATACACAAAGCATCCATAACAAGATGGTAGATGCTAAAACGTATAAGTATGAGCGGAAAACACTTTACCATACAATAGGAGGATACATTAGGATATGACCTTACTTCCGGTGTTTTACACAGCTGTTAAAAACACGTAAACACCATTACTATAGAATAATTAAGTAAAAAGTCCAGTTCGAGACAATTAGGTCCATCTGTGTAATAGAAATTACTCAGTATTTCGATTCCGGATGCTCTTAAGTGTTGAAAAATGTCCACAGTGCAAATGACACTTGCGGTTAAAAGCTTATTATAATGTGTAACGATAATATGTTAAGTACTTTTTTTTTAGAAAATTTTAATTATATAAAATATGGTTTTTGATTATTTAAGTCCACAAATTTTACCTCCGTGTGAAATTATATAATACCTATTACCTAATAAAATTTTACCTGCTTAAAATGAGTAAAATTAAACATAATGTACCTACCTTAATTCTTAAACAAGCTGTAATCTATACATGCTAGAATAAAACTAACAAATTTATTATACTTCCGGCAATAGTGAAATATTACTATAAGATGTTGAGGATATATTAAGAGCCAACTTCTTGCTAAATGACAGCTATGGGCGGGTCAAGTGGCCGTATCAGGGATCTACAAAAACTAAACGCATCTGTCTTTATAAGGACTTATTCACACTAGCAATGAGTTTTAAAACTCTTGGTTTAAGTAATAATGTCATTGCAGTTGTCACAACTATTCGAAATTATTTTAGAATACTTCTCAAGTATTTTCGTAACAATTAATTAAGAATTTCATATTTCATTCATTTCGTAGTTTAAAAATAAAATACACACGCAGTATACTTACGCATGTCTACTTACTCACGATAAATAACTAATTGGTATATTGATAATATTAATTTAAAAAATTCTTTCAGAAGAAGGTATGCCAATGATGTATTTGTGCCTATGTTTTCCACATTTTTATTCTTTACTTATAGAGAAAACTGAAAAAGTAATATTAAACTTTGTCCCAGTGAAAATGATTCGCTGATAGATTTAAACCTACATCAAAACGGGCGAAGTAGTAAACTTCTTCATAAATTATAGTTACTGTAATGTAAAAAATCAGTCTACAATTGGCCTAATTTATAAAAGGCAAATCTTTTCAATAAAAAATAACTTTTTTTTAAGTCGATATCGCGGAAGTGACAGCACTTGTGATACTACGCTACACGTTTATGTTATGTTTACAAGCGCTCTTAATATTGTTCACAAAAAATATTATATATTAAAGCAAAATAGTTTTAAATTTACTGCAACTGAAATCTTCATTTTAAATATAAATCCAAGTCAACCCTACTCAAGTTAAATTAAAAAATATAAACACCTAAACAAAAATACTGTTATCACTAAATAGACAACGTACCGCAATATATTATTTACAGCAAACTGGAGTAGAGCGGATCGCATTCACTTGCTGAAGGTTATTTATGCCTACTACTTACAAATAATCTAATAATAGTTTTGTTATAATTCAATTTATTTATGTAATTTTACATGCTTAAACAATCAGTTTCTTTTTTAAAACTAAGCCCACGTGAAGCAAAAAAATGTTATACCTTATATGAAGTGTACGTAAATAATTCAAATTTACAGTAATTTTACATATTACATATTCAAGTAACAATAGTAAAGAGAACCACTTAAAAAACTTCACTTTAAAATTGAACATAGGTGTTCGAGCTTTCTAAGATGAAATGCATGCAACAACGTGGGAACGACGACACGTGCGCACCTTAAGAGAATATACCCAGTTTAGTTCTATAATCCGCAGCATTGGTGTGTATCAAATCGATTAAACATCTATGTAAATTACATTATATTCGGTGAAGTAATCTTCTACCTCTAAGTATATGTACCTACTTAGTATTTCAATACAAAGACTAAGAACAAATTATATAAATGTTTGTGAATTTATTTTAGTTTAATATTATACGGCGAATAAACGTTTCTGAATCAACAAGATTTTTTTTTAAATGAATCAAAATAGTAACAAGCAATAATGTAGTTAGTATTTTTTCAAAAATGTCTATCTTAGGATCTATACGAATAAGGTTCTAAATAATTTTAATATTTTTTTTTAATATTTAAAATTTGAAATTATTAATTCAATTTATAATATTTACAACGAATTCAGGATTGAAAATAAATAAGAATCTACCAACTCAAGCAGAAAACAAATAAAAGTGGTCATAAAAATGATTAGATGAACTACTTACATCTAATGTGTCAGTGGGAATCTAAAAAAATGTTAGTCTCTTTAGAACATAAGCTTCTTCTATAAAATACAAAATTTGTTCAGTTTTCCACTGTAAGTGAATTGGGTCGTCAAAGAAATTAAATATATGAAATAGAGAATAACCTATACAAAAGTTATCAAGACAGCATATGTAATCGCTATTGCTGTTTTTTTTATTGTGTTTAGGCGTGCTAGTTGAGCGTGATTTCCTTTGACAATGTCCTGTAAAATGGAAAAGACGCCTTGGAGATTGGTCAGTTAAATATTGAGATAATAAAACAAAAAAGGTTAGTTAGGTTTAAAAATAGAAAGTACACAGTGCAAATCACATTATTTAAGCAACCACCTATAAGAACATAACGACACAAAATACTTTTCTATAATCAAATTTTATTAAGAAAGTTTTAATTATATCTACTTATAGTTGGATGGATTACTTCATACCTCAATTTTATGTATGTAATTCCTAAATTAAGACTTTTTGTTCTATCAAAATCGATATAACAAAAGGTAAATTATGTCAACCAATAGCTATATTCTTTTATTATGAATATTATATTTTAATTTGTTTTTTAAATCCATTCATGATACTTCTTTAGATAAAAAGACAGTAAAATCGGACTACTACATTATTTTTTATTGTTTGTATATACTATAGATATATTACCTATACAATTTAATATCTAACTACACTCAATTATATCACCTTTTGAGATTTACGTACTGCTATCAGAGAAAGCTAATTAGAACCCGCGAAAACTTAGTGCAAAAACAGCGATGCTTAAATATGTCCAATTGCGCTATGGTGTTGTCAATATGCATATATCTAAGTACATAATCGTGAACGACGACATTCGGAGGAACATCCCGAGTCGACAAGCCTCTTAATATATTCTGTGTTTAGAATAGCATTATAATATTAAACAGCTTTAACTGTTCACGAATTATAATTGTAGATGCTAAGATTCATGCAGCAGGTGATTCTATAAGTTACTTTGTTTATAAAAAGTTAAGGCACTTGTTAAAAAGGTAAGACGAGCCTCTAACGAAAATATATACATGCATATACATACATATACATATTATTATGCTATGTTGTAATATAGTTACTCAGATTGTGATTTATACAATTGGTAGTGGTCAATCATCGGTCAGTTACATTTATTTTCATGTCTATAGACTTTGACGTAGTGCATTATCCTAACCAATACAGATCCTATGGTTAAATTGTTATATGGCATCTAAAATAGAGTAAATATTGTAATATTTACTCACTTCTCATTTTCAAAAAAGTAAAGCTTAATAACTTGTGACCACTTTCTTTTTTTTCTTTCTTTTAACTTACGCTATATTCCACATATAATATCGGCAGAGAGAACCTGAGAACCTAGTGTTATGACACTCCGTTCTTTGTGACCACTACCTTTTTATTTTCCACTCTTTGGTTACTAATAGGGCATAGATTGACAGGCATTTTAATTGTCTGCAAATCTCGTAATTGTGAAACTTGTCACCTGAGTTCACTAATTATATCGTACCAACAAACAACCTGTCTTGTGATTATCGAATTGATCACAAGACAGGTTATTTTTCTCGTGAGATTATTTTTTGTGTTCTACTAAAAAATATTTAACTATTGAAGACACTCGTGCAAAATTCTATATCTAATAAAAAATCTTTAATCCATAGAACATTTCCTGTTGAGAAGCAAGTGTAATTAAATGTATGAAATTTAATTTAATGTAGACTATTTTATGAAAACATACATCTAAGTTGGTACAGTTAAAATGACGACATAAGTGATATGCTAATAATAATAGTGAGACATTTGAAGAAATAGGTACCAAAAATCAATACTAAATGTCGAACTCGAGATATTATTCATTTTTCTTATTATTTTTTTTATTTAAAAAAATAACATTGCAAATTATTATTTAATATTACAACCTTCGGATAGTCATACAAGTTTTTAAAGATCTTCTTTATCATCGTCATCTTTACCAGCCATTTTCCATTCACTGCTGGACATAGGCTTCAGCAATAGGTACGCCACTGAGCTCGGTCTTGAGCTGTGCGTAAAGAGAAGTTCTTCATCAACAATCAAATTATCTTAAAGTTTTCAAAATAGTTATATTTATTTTGTGATTATTTGAATAGATACCAACCCAAATCGATATTCCGTATAAAAAATTCGCTAAGAGCCAGATTTGAACGTGTTCTTTTTCATATCATACATAACAAATACTCAAAAATAATAAATCAATAATATCGTAATTGTAACGTAAGTTTAAACCACTACGGCTAAATTTCTTAACAATTAGTGCGTTATAAGGATGAATCTGTTACGGGATTTTTTTCACAAATTATCATTTACTTCATACATATTTTAAACAGACATCATTTGGCAAAAGAGGTTGGTGATAATATTGATGCAAGCTTTTTAGAGAGTCATTCGATGTCGATACCGGATGTAAAGTCTTACCTTTACGTTCGTCTAGTCCAGGCATCGTAACGTCACGAGGGAACAAACAAATAAACGAGCTATCCAATTTAAAACCAAAAGCAACGCGGTCATAACAAACCCAGTCCCGCCTCACGCATATTTCATTGACGGGACCAATGTCGCCTTATCTGTGTTCATTCATTACCATCTAGCTTATAAGAGTCGACGGACCGATATAACGCCTGCATTTTTTGTCACATCGCTTAATTATCTGAGTTTAAATCGATACAGAGATTAGAAACGGCCACTCGAAATCAAATTGATCGATCGTAGTTAGAAACAATAGATGCTATCTATAACTAAGTTAGGCTGGCCCGAAATTTATTCGCATTCAAATTTTTTGTACTATATTATGTGGCAATTTAGAAATTTCATGTTGTGTAGGAACAAATGAGAGAAATAACCAAAATTGTAAAAATAAACTCACGTACGATATGGATTGAACGTGTGAATTTTAATATAACGTTACGTAAATTACTAAACAAATAACTGTTTTTGATTTTACTATTGTTAAATCCAATTAATAAGTCACAATACAACTAACGGGTAACAAATATTACCTACAATTCGACTAAAAGTAATTACTATAGTGCACTTGGTGCGCTTGAACAATACGTATGTACTCAATATTAACCAATAAACTAATGTATTGTGCTAGCTCGTGCAGAGCCTTGTGTACTTCATGCATCTCTTGCATTTCACTGGAATTTCATAGAAAATTAAGTGATATGTCATTATATCCTACAAAAATTCTGATCTGATTAATGAAAAAAATTAATAGACCTTATAAATATAGATTAATTATAAAACGTTACTTATTTTATATACAAGACGGACAAAAAAATACTTAATATACAATATTCAAAATTAATGGAATAAAAATTGTAAAATGATGCCACATCTATATGTTAGAAATATTCCATTGTGGTATAGATGCGCCGGCGCCGTGATTGCCTGCGATTTTAGTTAATTACTGACATAGCTGCCCCGGTGGCCACGACACAAAAGTTCGATAAACCCCGCGATAAAACGTTTTATTTTTTTTCTCATTCTTCCTTTTAATTAGCTGGAAAATATCCAATAAAATCTTCCCGGTTTGTCTTTGACCGGTGCCCGGGGCTAACTGTATAACGAGTAACAAGCTTCTGTGCTGAGCTTATAATAATAGTAATTAGGTTTCTTGTTAAAGAACTTTCGCTACCAGCTTTCTGATTCATTTATGAACTTTGTTTATTTTGTTTAATAGATGGGTGCGTGTGTGTGTACGACATATGGCGTATTTGTTATTAGTGCTATAGTTATTCCAAAATTTCCTATTCGACAGTGTCAGATTTCTCACATTACAACAAAATTAAATTATAATTTTATTTTAATAATTGCTTTTACTTCTTAGAATTCTAGCAAGACTGTGCTGTTTTGATAAGATCAAACATACTCGTAACTTATCATTTCAACTTATTTACGCCGAATAATCAAATCGCATCTTTATCAGAGTGTGACGACGGGAATACACCCCACGACTTGCCTATTAAAAACTGAATCGGAAACAGATCGCTTCAATCAAACAAACGGTCATTATAAAACAATAAAAAAATAATTAACGAGTACCAATACAAGCTGGCTATCACACAATGAAACAAAGTCTTTAAAGCAGATAATAATAGGTAAGTTAATTATAATTACGTACTGTGAAATTAAAACGCATAAATATGTTAGAGACGTGTTTATTTCTTTAATTCCTTTGTTAATTATTGTATTATGAAGTAATACGTTGGCAATTTAATCGAGATATTTTTTCGTCAAACTCCGAACTCCGTTTTTGTATGAATCTATCTTCCTATTTGTATTCGGAAATAGAATATATTATGTGTAAGAAATTTTAAAAATCCATCCCAAAAATATACATTACATATTAGTCTCTTAAAATATAAGTATAATACTAACTTAACTTAAATGTAACATAAATTCTTGAATTTAACAATAAAAAGAGAAAGAAACCGTATAATAACAAACGCCAAAATTGCACATTCAAATTTCATAACTCGGTGAAGATCGATATCAATCTATTGAAACACAACCGTTAATTAACTACGTTTAAAAATGTTAACTAAATACGTTATTTTATATTGTATTATAATATCTACAATACAAATTACATATCATTAAGTATAACAGTACTAACAAGTACGAAACGTTAAAACGTGTTGTTAGCAAGGGGATATTCGTAATTAGTATACCTACTTTGTTAAGTATAAACCTGTTACAATTTAAAAGCTCAAAAATATATTGATTTACAGGTAAAGCAATTAAGATTTTTATATAGAAATCAAAGAGCTAAGTTTGGCTTTTTTTTAATATATTTTGGTGTGACTGACTACTGTTACTGAATATAGCCGAATTTCCTCTCTCATCGGCTTGCCTTGTCATCGTATTATACACTGCTTAGTAGAATTGCAGGTTATTTGATTCTTGAACTAGAGTGCTCATAATCGTTTAGGATAAAATAAAAATAAGAAAGGGAGGTTTTCCAAAAACTTCTCCGGATCTTCCTTGCAAAATAGGGAAAATAAATTAAATTTCCACTGAACTCTTGTAACTCATTTTTTAAAATCTTTGTTATTTATGTACTAAGCAACTTTAATTCTTATTTAATTTGAGTAGCGCTCAAAGACTTAATTTACTTTATCAGTATATTAATATAGGCTTTCTTTTTAGACTTACCTCGATCAGAATTCAATGCGTGTAGTATTAAATACAAAAGCAATATACCTTTTTATTTATAACATACATGTTTAAAGAACGTATTTTACAAAAAACAACAATTCTATACTACTAAGTCTTTAATTTTATTTTATAGATATATATTGACTCCATGAAACGTTTTTTTCTATATAAATGATTGTATAAAAAAATATTAATCGAGCTTTCAATTTACTTAACACTTACTTTAGTGCTGTTTTTGAATATATGCAACAACATATCATATGTATTTACAAAAAAACGTCAACAAATAATACTTAATATACCTATATATATGAGAACATTTACCAAAGTATGTTAGCCTCAAATGAACAGAATAAAGAGCTTTTTATGCTTTATTCATTAAAAATGACATATACATGTTAAAAGCTCCGTCCAAATGGACGCAAACAAATGCTTGGTTTTAATTACCTCATTTATACAACGTCAATTTAAGCTTTTGAAACAATTATATCAGCACATTTTACACTTATTGAGACAAGAAACTGAAAGCTTACTTAACATTTTCTTGTCCATTTTTTACAAGAATATCTAAAAAATAAAAAGAACTTTATTCCAAAAGAAATCTTTAAAAACTAAATAACTTTTTTTTTTTTTTATTAACACCTGGCGCAGAGGCACAACCGTGCGACTGTAAACGCAACAGGTTGTGGGTTCGATTCCCACTCCAGGAAATGTAAAAATTTATATGTATTTTCATTTCTTGGGTTTGGTCACAAGGCAAAGCGCGGCGTTGAGTTCCGCCACTCAAAACGCAATGCAACGGTGAAAACGCAATTCGATGGAAAGTGAGGAAAGGAATTGTTGAAAGAGAATGGAGTGTCTTAACACTAGGTTCTCTGTTCCCTCTACCTACCCTGCTATATATTATATAGTTAAAAAAAATATATATTTATTCTAATTTCTATAGGACCTTATCTTAGCGATTTTGAATGAAATCAATAAGTTTATAGTTAATACAAAGTTTTTCACGATTGAAAGGTTTATGTAATGAAGAATAGATTGTTTCCTAAGGTAAGTCCACTTTTTTTTAATATATTTTAACTTAAAATAATACAGCTTCACGGCTTATCCTGCATATTAGTGCAGTCAGAGAAAATCTTGTGTTAAGTTAAGATACTACATTCGCCCTTTGAATATAAGATCGATGAAATAATTTTTCATGGGGTTGATTGTGAGAATTCAAACATTTTCAATGTATGTAGCTGCAGCGTTGAGTTGAAATAAATCTAATTTCCACTCCTGGACTCTCGGAATACTAATTATTCCGTAAACAATGTTTCAATGTGCTCATGAAAGTAATAAAATGTATTATCGTGTAAACAGTTAAGTTCTCGTGTGTACTGCTACATAATAAGGCGATGTTAATCTCGACGGGCCACTGACCACCACTAACTTCCATGATACTTGTCCTTTTTGTTACTTAAAATCTATAACAAGATTATAAAAGCACTTCGTTATAAAACAGCATTATAATTTTGATATTTCGCTAAATGATGTATGTTATTTATTTTAAAATTACATAAAGGATTGAAATTTTATTAATTGTATTGAGAATATGTTTGGTAAACAAATTAAAAAATTACCCCATTTTAAAATTCGAGGGAAAATTATTTTAAACTTTAGCTCCATTTAAGCCAATCTAAGACATAAACTAGCTCTAGCTAAACTGGATGGTTACTCACATTGTATATTAACATTCGAATATATATCATTTTTTTAAAGTGACAATAATAAATAGTAGACAAAGCTATAATCGTATTTTGTATGAGTGATTTATTGAAAAATCTATTTATTTACCTCTAAATAACAGAGTAAAATGTTTATTCAATTTTTATTACTACGTATAGAAGTACAAGCCAAACAAGAAATCCGAACAAGAACCGATGTAGTTTTTAGTCGCCATTTTATTTGCGTTACCATAAATCTAAATGAAATGTACAACGCGTCCACGTCCGACATTACTCAAGTGTTAAGTGGTGATATAGCGAGCCCTCCGCGGCGTGCATGTTCAAATATATTCGATTTTGTAGTGTCAATTGTTAGTTATGATGACGTACTTTGTGCTGTGGTACTAACAGATCTGCTTTTGTATTATTGGCGCTTTGGAATTCACATGATCAAGTATTATTAGGGAGGTTAGTTTGTTTATAGCTCAGTTAACATGAATGTGAAATATTATCAGAACAGCTTATATATTATTCTCTCTGTTGATTCAATTCATATAAAAAATAGTTGGTTATAGTTTAAAAGATGACATTCGGATGGAAAGAGAAATTTATTATAATATATTATTATAGAAACAATGTAACTAGAGAAGGAAAACCCCTTCTTGGCAATAATAATTACTATTCCCAGAAAAGAAAATAATTTAAACGAAAGAAAAATTTTAAATCTATATTTTTTTTTTTTATATTTTAAATCGTCACAGTAAGCATGTTTTTAGTATATTTTGTTACTTGTAAAGCAAACACAACAGTGTCAGCCATTGAGCCCTTTTAAAAATACTGATCACATTATGGCCTTAAATCCTATTCACTCACTTAAAATCTTTATTCTCAATAATTTTCCAAAATATATCCCTTCCTAATTAAAAAATATCTTATTCGTTAAGTTTACGGATACTTGCAAATACTTAAAAGCACCTTGTGCTTTTAAATAACAACATTGCGTGCGTGTATTTTAATTATTATATGGAAAAATATTCAATATTAATTATTACAATGACCACTTTTATGAGAGTCATATATTAGAAATACTGTTTTTATATGCGCAAAATACTTTTATTTTATATTACCCTTTGGGTGGGTAGTTGTTAAGGTAATTTTAAAGAATAGTTTTAAAAGTTAAAAGTTGTAGTCATAACTATAAGTGAGGCAATTTTGTACGTGATGGAACAAATAAAAGATGGCTTTATTCTATTACTTTAGTTAGTTTCTTCTTCCCTTTTGTTTTGGATAATTTATTAATATCATATTAAAATTAATACAAGCCACCACGTAGTACCCCTCAGGACCCTTTTAAAATAAATGTATACTTATTTAGTATGCTGAGTATTAAAGAGAAAAGCCCAAATTAAGTTATTAGTATCGAACGAAAATTGTGCACACAATCGATTAAAGCTAAATTTTAAATTCTGTACACCGGAGTGTTTTACAAGTTGCTAGTCATAAATTACTATCGGCTGTATGATAAAAGGCTTTATGCAACATGAATTAAATACTTAACAGTTAGAGCTTATTAAACGACGATTAGCATACTTCCGGTGTAAAAACGACATTTTATGAAGCTGTCACGCTTTTTGTTCTTTATTCAAAGAAAGTAATTAATTAAATTATTAATAATAAAATATGTAAATACATAAATTCAAGTATTAAATAAAACATTGAATCTACTATCTTTAATGGCTGTCAAAATTTTCGTACTGCAACTGTTGATGAAAAGAATCAAACACTTTCAAAACGCCGAATCGCCGTCGGCCTTCTTATGAATAAATTATACGGCAGGTGGATGACCTATCACAAAATATTTTGATGGAATTATTTAATTGGAGTTATCTCGACCACTATCACTCAGTCATTTTGAAAATATGAATTTATTTATCTACCATTCACACTATACTCGCATTTAATTATAAAATCGATTTAAGTATCGATTAGAAAACAAATATCCGGACTCTATTAATTGTTTCTATAATAAATTGTAAGTATATTTTATAAAACCGCTTACGTATTGTACCTTGTTGATTCTTAGCTGAATATTGATGATAACTTTTATCAGATCTTTATTATTAATTACGATGTTAATAGCTACGAGAATGTTTGTTATTAAATAGTTTATAACTAGTAGAAACATCCGGTGTTGTCTGCCGTATAATGCGTTTCTTATCGAAACTAAATTTTGAGGTAGGTATATTTTCTATTTTATTTTAGAAATAATTTGCTATCACTTATATAAGAGGTCGGTCGTGACGCGTGTGACTATAAACGCGACAGGTTGTTGGTTCAATTCCCACCCCAGGAAATGAAAATATTAAATAATATTTAATATTTTCATTTCCTTGCTCTGGTAATTGGATAAAGCGCGTCGTTGAGTTCCGCCACTCAACACGCAATGCCTCAATTGTCTCGAGAGCGGAATACAGATTTTAAAGCAATGGAACCTACGACCACCGACCTGGAGGTGAGTATACGACGTCTACGAATAACGTAACTGTTCTATGCAGATTTATAATATTTCAGGGCGAAGATGAACAAAAAGCTAAAGGCGAGCAGAGGTATCACAATTAGTTTCCGAGTGGCTGAGTGGACAACACGTTAGCGATTCAAGTTGTAAGGCTAACGAAGCATTGTCAGCGAAACTATAATAAAATATCCAAGTAACAATGCACTTTCTGTTTTCTTTTTTTGTATTATATTGTTTACTAAGTTTTATTTACAATTTTTATTGTTTTAATTATTATCTTAGTATACCTTAAAAAATAGAATAAACTTAACTAATTTATTAAAATCAATTTGTTATTTTATTACAAGACAATGCGGCGTTCTGTTCCGCCACTCAGTACGCAATACCTCAATTCGGCGGAAAGAGGGGAACGGAGTGTCTTAACACTAGGTTCTCAGGTTCCCTCTGCCTACCCTTCTATATGCGGGATATAGCGTGAAGTTAAAAAAAATATTACAAGCACAAATTAAGATAGATGTATTAACCTTGTCGCTTATTTTTCTTGGTTTATTAACGTACTTCAAATATAAAAAACAATACAAAATTTTAACTTTAAAAATTTATTTACATAAACTGCTACCAAATAGTTTAAGATTGGGAATCAGTATGGATAACTATACAACTGGCGAGTATGGCTAACTATATAACTGGCGATACGGCTGATTTTATTAGGAAGAACACGCTCTATATCACGAGCATATCTAGAGACTATTTTGTCTTTTACCTAATTATTTAGTGTAATTTAATAAAGGTATTCATTAAAGTTATTATTATCTCAGATCACTTAAAACCTAAACTATAGCTAGTACAGAAAACGTACTTAGATTCAGGCGAATAAAAGGTACAAAAATATAGCAACGTACATTTGGTACATGACCAGCTTTCGGTCGTTAAACTTTCTAACTTTACAAAATAAATCTTCAAATCAAGCGTGGGTGCTTAAGTATGGACCTTGCGCACCGTGTATTCCTAAAGGTCGTATGTCAAATATTTGTATTTTGTCAGAAAAAGAAGATTTTCAGATAATTATTTTACGTTAATAAATATACCTCACTACAAATAAATAAATAATTGTGACCTGTCGTGGTGCAGTGGCACAAGCGTGTGACTGTAAACGCGACAGGTTTTGGGTTCGATTCCCGCGCCAAAGAATGAAAATATTTAATAATCGCTCGCTCTGATAACAAGGCTAAGCGCGACGTTGAGTTTAACCACTCCGCACGCAATGCCTCAATTCGGCGGAAACTATGAAACGGAAATGTTAGAAGAGAACGGAGTGTCTTAACACAAGATTCTCAGGTTCCCTCTGCCTACCCTGCTATGACAAATAGATAAAACACCATTTATTATCATTACAATAACGTCCATATTAATTTAGTATCAAGCTAAAAGTCAATATCAAGCTTAAAGTGTATACATATTTCAAAGTAATAAATAATACAAAAGTTAATCTATGCTAATCTTATTATATGTTAATTATTATTTCACTCAATTACGTTTTTGCTTTAACGGTAACAACTGGTTGTTACCAGTGGCAGAACCAAAAGGTTAATAATGAGTATTTCAATATAAATTATATTAATAATCGACTCCTACTGTACTCATTCTTATAGTTCTCGTAAGTTTCTAGGATAGTTGGAAAATGAAATTGACAACTGTTGCGGAAGGTATAGATTCAAAACGTTACGTATGCATCAAAGAATTCCACAACAATCACATTACATACACATAGATTAGGATATTCTGAATAAAAATTCTAACCCAATATTTAAAACTCTTCGAACTTACTATACGTATAGTCTAAATTACTTACGAAAGTCCATTTCATGTATGTTACATAGATATAGTATATCAAATGTAATAAAATTTGATATATTAAAATTTGCTTAATATATTTTCCACAAATTCATTTTCTTTTCGGTCAAAAAAAAGTTGCCACACATTTTTAAGTTTAATTCTTTTAATAAGTACTTTGAGAACTTTTTTATAATACTTAACAAGTGAGTTA
This sequence comes from Philaethria dido, assembly GCA_033558755.1. NCBI lineage: Eukaryota > Metazoa > Arthropoda > Insecta > Lepidoptera > Nymphalidae > Philaethria > Philaethria dido. The sequence goes on along the minus strand of JAKGSA010000005.1, from coordinate 5,078,273 downwards.
TAACGCAAGTAACGTCAGGTTATTGTAAATATGCGTCCACGCATTAATTAGGACGAGCGCCCGGAAGTGATCGCGTGTATGATGGCCTCTGAATTATTTATGTTCATAATTATCATACAGCGGGCTTATTATCGTATACTAAATGTTGTAACGGCTTGAAAAGGTTAGATCGGACTTTCTAAGATACTAAACTAAGTGGCAAATTATGGCTTAACTACAGCGTTTGGCATTGTGAATTGAAAAAAATCATGCCACTTTAGTTTATTTCAACTTTAAAGACTGACCAAATAATTGTGAAAGGATGTCTTTATTCATCAAATAAAAAGAATAGACTCCGCTGAAAGATAAAATAGACATACCTACTCGTATCTTAATAAAACCGTATTCATTTTGAACTACTATCCGTACATTTTTTTATTACAATTCAATATCAAAAATCTTGTTTGCCAATACTATCTAATTAACGTTCCTTTTGATTTTATTCGTTTTTGTAATCAAGCAATGATATAAATAAAAAATATATTATTTGCATGTATACGAGTATATTCAATGAAAACAAAGATAAAACAAGTATCCATTATATAAATGGCTCAGTTAAAAAGAGGTGAAATTTCATTCATAAAGTAATGCCATGAAATAATCTATCAAGAAGTAATCTTAAGACAAAATTGGATTTACAATTTTAAGACGTAGCGACAATAATAACATTTTTAACAAAAATAGAAAACTGACTTCAAACATTCAGTTTGAAGTCAGTCAGTTGCACTAAAAAGTATTATAAAATTATTACGAATAAAAATACTTAATTAAATTTCAATGAGACCACATTAGAAACACTAGGTATAATAAAAAAAGACTGATCAGTATTAACCAGTAACCCAGTTAACCCAGTTAAAAAAATATGCAGTGACAAACTTAAAACAATACAATCGACCTGAGAACCACTTCCTTTTTTTGAAGTCGGTTAAAAGTTTATGCAATGCAGACAAAACTGAAGACTAAAGCTTGATTTGAAATCAATTTACAAATTGTAAACAAAGTTACATAAGATAACATATTATTGCATTTTAGAATTAAAATTTTTATCTTGACGACGGTGATCAATCTATTATTAATTAATGTAGTTTAATGAAGCGAATATCGATAAATGTAATCGATCAATGTAAAACAAATCATATTACTATTCAACAATAACTATAGACCAGGAGGGCTTAAAGTGCGGTCCGTATTTTAAAAGGACTAAATATTTATTTTTTTAATTAACAAAATTTCTGCTGAAACTATGATTAAAAGCTTGATAAAAATATTATAATTATTGTTTTCTAATACATTTTTATTTTATTTATATACAAGGATCCGTAATCCTGGTTCTAATAATTTAAGATATGTTTTATTTAGTTATTAGACCGTGGAAAGTGCATACTAACAATCTTACCAAAAGAGTGTAGCTATTTTTGCTTTTACATTTGATTCTGTCGAAACTAACAACCCGTGGAATCTGATTATCCTATAATTTATTATAAAAAAGAAAAAATAAACAATTTTATTTATCAGTTATGTATTAATTACATTGAGAAATAAAATATTTTTATATTTTATTTTTGACTTAGTTAGATTAAAAAAAAAATTGCCTAAAATATTATAAATATATTTATGAATTAAACGTTTGACCTCTCCTGACATGAAATAAGCAAATGAAAAAGCCGACTTAATCAGTTAAACACTGGACTGTTTCAATTATTACACATACATTTTACGATTTAGAGGAGTGATTCTAAAAGATAACGAAATGTAATATTTGTTAAGACATATTAATGCTCTTGATTACCTAAGTTTTTTTATAACAAAATTGCTGTGGCAAAGTGCAATGATTTGTTTGTCATGAAAAGACAAATATTTTAAATAATATCTCAATACTAAATTTAGATGAAAAAATGTATTCTCAATACAAACTATCTCTTACTTAGCAGTTCTCATAATTATAAAAAGTTACATATTATTTAACTACATTTTTAGATAGTTCATGTAAAGCTTTAAAAAAACTAAGAAACGAAGACGGTTGTAAGTTATTTTTTGTTGCAGACGTAACCCGACACGCCGTGACCAAGATATAAAAATTAAAATTACGCATTACATGAAGAAATTATTCGTTAGCCATTCGAGTGTGTCACAGCTGCAAAGATGCGGGCGGCAAGTCCGTTGGTCATCCGTTAGACTTGGGTTTCTCACGATGGCTCCGCGCACTATATACCTATATTCATATCAGGGAAATAAAAGTGACATAACTCATATTTTAAAATTGCTTATAAATAAATAAAGGCAATTAGAATAGAATTAATCCTACCTTGCTTACTCAAAATTTGGTCAAATAAAAATTATCATATATTAAGTTCCTCGCTGTTTTACATTTTGCTGAACAATTAACCTAAAACTATTACTATACCGTCTAGATTTAACAAAATACTCTTAACACCAACACGTATGCGTTTGTTCTTTAATCGCTAATGATTCCTTAATGAATTCTAAGAATATAAAGTGAAGAAAATAAAACTCGCTTACCAGAAATACTAATTATTATGTATGTAGATACAAATTTAAAAGCGCTGATGAAAGTTTGTTATAGCAATCCCTATTGGTTCATTGTAAGCACAGTATTTCAATTTAATAAAAAAATAAATCATAGAGCATAGATTTATCTCGGTTAAACAAGTGATTCATGCAATAATCAATATTATTTATTAATGGAGAATATGCTCAACATATCTACTTTACAATATTTATCTATGCAGATACATAAAATTAATGCTTGTACATTTAAGCTTGATCGATTACAAATTCATATATAATTGGTAATCATTGTTGTTTTGTTGTACTCTCTATTATGTTACTATTATACTGTTATAAAACTGCTTTTGGAAGTACCGTAGTAACAAGTCACCAACAAAGGTGTCAATTAATTATTCTACTTAGCGTAAGCGTCACGGGATATAATTGATTCGAAAATTTAATAAGTTAGTAGTTATACTATAGAACATCCTTGTCTAACATTGGTAGTGTAATGTATCGACGTGCTTAAAAAACTAGTTTCATTATGCATTCGTAATTATACCGTACTTTGTAAGTAATTTTAAATGCGCATGTCTAAGGCGACGCCATTAAGGGGCAAAAACGCGTACTTAGTGGACGGTAACAATTGTTTTTGTTACACAAAGAAGTAAGGTGCATGGTGTTATGGGAACAAATTACTTTATATATTGAATTATAAGCTTTACAGCAATATGGTGTGAGCATCAAGCATAATTAGCGCATTCAGCCGTTTAAAGTATGGATACAAGTTGAATGTAGAATACGTGATATACTTGATAAGTTTGCAAGTTTCATATCTCCATTGTTCTGGTCAATTCAATGTTGCATCAAATCTGGACACTTGTTTGCACTGGTTTGCAGAATTTACATCTAAGTATACATTTCAATATAAAATATTAAAGTGAGTCTGAAACATTTGATCTGTTTACGAAAATAATTAAAGAGATAAATAAACAATAACATCAAACAATCAGTTCATCGGTTTGTCTATTGGTACACGCATATTTTTGAGACTACTAGACAGACTGTAATGAAACTCTTTTGTTACATATGGTAAAATTGATTTAGACGACTGGCATACCTGATGCAGAATTATAATAGACTAACTAAACTTTGAGAATTAAGGACAAGCCGTCTCAACAAGAGCTGTTCAGAGTATTATGTATTTTCATCGACATATTATAATTGAAGATCTGGAAAATCTGACGAAGAACGACATTAGAACAGCTAAACAATGCGAAATAAATGTCGAGTATGTCGGGCAGTTTACGATGAAAAAATTAAAATCACTGGAAATTGGGGCTACCGCGGTAGAGTGGGACCGCGCGGCAAGCAACTGTCAATGCGATGGTTATGGATACGATCCGCACTCGGGGAAATGTTTATTTCTAATATTTTTTCATTTCTCCGCCCTGCCAGCCCAAATTTCGGGGTTGTTAGTTTCGACATATACAATAAAAAGATACAACTTCATACTTTATCCCGCATAGCAGGGTAGGCTAACATTAACAGTTTTTCGACCGAATTCAAGACATTAGGTGATGAGTGGCAACTAAACGCCATGATTTTTCTTGCCAGAGCGGGGGAAAGCAAATAATTAAAATACAGGTAATCCCCCCGGAGTGAGAATGGAACCCACACCCATCAAATTTCAGGCACGTGCTGTTCCACTGAGCCATAATAACCTTAATATTAATAATTTGTATTCTATATTAAAAATTCAATATTGTTTTATATCCAATTTTCAAAGAATTTTAGTATAAAGCAATTCATTCAGCATTGAAAACACTTTTTAAATAGTATTTTATTATTATTATTATTTAGCGATGGTAAAGATTAGGCGTACCGATTTTTTTAACAGCAAAATAAAGAATCTAATAAAAAAAACTAATTTATATTATATAATGTTAAGTCTAAAAATAGTTAAAATTACGTTGACAGCTTACTTGTAGCCACCTCTAGTATGTATAATAAACATTTTTGCTGTTTATATTAGAGTGCCATCCAAATGACTCGTTTTAAAAGTTTTAGAGGATTCAGGAGAATTGGTTTTCGTAATACCGCAAACATTATTTGTCACGTTTTGACTGACGTATTACTTGTTTCGATTTGATATTTTGTTTGATAACTAGAATTAACAAATCATACATACGACCACTTTATTATAATCAAATTCAATTTCCACGTAGATATTGTTGAATACTGCTGCTAGGAAGAAAATTCACAGGGTTACCAAATTCGTTCTTTTCTTTCTAATATTACATATACTAAATGAGAATTTGTTAGTATCATTTGGGCCTTGACTTTGTTTTTTTGTGTAACTTATTCAGCTTGCCACTATATCAATGTGATTTTTTGGTATAGTAACTGCATATAAAAAAATTGTAAAGGTTTTATAAAAATTCAGATCACCACTCTGCAGATGAAACTTAAAATGAAAATTGTAATGTCGCGTAATACATATTTAATGTTTGGTAGTTCAAAAAACTACCTTAAAAGATAACAGTGTAACAAAATATAGCATGCAGCAATAACGTGTACTCATAAAAATTAAAACAAAGGAGGTGTAACGGATTAACGAATCGTAAACTTTTTGCTTTAAAATTATTCACACAAGGTAACACAAAGAACAGACGGGCGACAACTATTATATAATACATTTTTTTATAGATAAAGAATAATATAATTGTAGTTACATGTGCAGAGGAAAAAGCTGAGATTCACGAATTATATACATAACAATGAGTTCCATAATATTAATACATTTTTTTTTTGTATTTAGATATCGAATGTGTGCAAAGTTACATTTATATAAATTATTAGTAAGAGTGTCCCACTCCATTCTCATAGGTGTTACTGAATTTTTCTCCTATTAGCATTGTTCAACAAATCCATATATATGTATATATGAAAATTGAATTTAATTACAATAAAATATGTATAATTAGTTAATTCAAGTTATCAAACAAAGTATATCATACAAAATATTAACAAAGGATAAATCTAACTTCAAAACATAATTAAGATGCCAGAGCAGAAGGTAAAAATCAAGTATTTGCGGTATGTAGCGCGTCTACGCTGCCGCTACAGTTATTGAAAAGCGTAACTACTATTAAAGTATCTAAAAAGTAATTACCACATATAAAAATATCACATTTTAAAACTGCATGTCTGACAATGTTGTATACATGAAAAAAAATTAAACACGACATAGAGTAGGGAAATTTTTAAGGGAAGTACATACTCGGTATTTAATTAACCGATCAAGTGATGAGGTAACAATTTAATTTTTAATATTGTTATTGAAAAGTATTCTAATGTACCTAGTCTGTGTCTCATTATGTCTATAGGGATATTGCCGGAATAAGGAATTTTGCCGTCGTCAAAAGGAAGTTTTAGATTATATTAATGTTTTGATTAAATATACTTAGTTAAAAAAATATAAAAAGAACTAAAGGAACTAAAACCAAACTTAGAAATCAATGACAAATATGTAAAACTGATTTCTCTAAATGATAACAAAAGACAATTTTTTCCGTTATAGGCGTAAGTTTGTATATACCACTGTTTACTGAAGTCCTTAGTCTAACTTGGAAGAAAACGTCAAGATAATGCATTTTAACACGTATTCATAGCAAAATGTGAATCAACCATAACTTAGAAATACAAGTATTTATCCACCACACGCAATAACATGGAATCGGTTACATACTCCTATTTTTAAATCCAGCTATTCAATTAAAGAAACGCGTAATCACCTGTTTAACATCAGCAAATCATTCAGCTCTCTCATTTAGACCGTTTTTACCATGTTCCTGCAGATTATAGCTTTTACGTGTTAATTTTTCTGTTTTACACGTACTACAACCTGTCTTTTATAGTTCATAGAATTGTGACAGAACGGACATATCGATTAAAGAAGTTTTTTTCTAGTATAATGTGCAAGTGCAATGTACGTGCAAGTAGACTGGGTAAATACGTTTTAGTCTGTTATTTTTACTGACAGCATTTCGGGGTTCAGTCCTCGTATAGAGTGAATTGATGAGGTAAAATGTCCTGGTAGATATACTCGTAATTAGACATCATAAAGATATGAACATGTTGTATATTTAAAAAAAAATTATCATATTATTTATTATACCTTTTAACAACGATTCTCGTTCACTCGTGGCTTAAGTCGTTCTGTTCCTAAGATTCTTAAAATGACAACTAACTTTAAATTCTTTCTTCTATTTTTTTGTCTTGACAGGTATATAACTAAAGTAGCAATACGTTCATTAACGTACGTACATACACGTATTGGATGTGTAATAAATATCTATTAAAAAGAAATTAAATTCACAATATTTATATATTATTTACATGATGCTGAACGAATAGTTGTGTGACGTATATGTCAATTGTTAATGTTACATTTCAATTCCTTGATTTTAAAAGATTTTTAATACGCTTACTATATTTTATTAAAAAATATATATTTATTCGAATACATCAACTTGTTTTTTTATGTGTATTATATTATAAAGCTGTTAACAGAGAAAGTAATTACATTTTTAATTGCTCAAGTATTGTAGTAATTAGTTGTTATAATTTGATGTAAGTTGATGTGCTAATTGGATGGATAGACGACTTAATTGTGGCAAGAATAATGATGATTTAAGAAGTTTAAATGAGATTAAGTAATGAACAAATTACTTGATAGTGCATTTCTAACTACATAAAGTGTAAAATGATAAATTAACTTTCCTATTTAGATAGGAATAAATATATTTTTAATTATAAGCCAATATAATTATATTTATATTTTTGATTTCTTAAGACTTTCTTTATTATTATTATATTCTTCCTTTTTTTTCGTTACTCTTAACGAAAAAAAATACTCTATATTTCCGAACGTGTTTTACAAAAGTTTTTAAGAAGAGATGTAAAAAAATATTTATGTTTTATACTGATAAATAACGATAACGACAATATTAAAAAAATATTTTATTACTATAGTATTTGAACGTCCAAGGTTTGTTTAAGGCATATCTTTGTACCAAATTAATGTTAGTGAAATGGTAAATGTTGAAAATGTTTTATTCAGTAGCGCTTATTACTATTTTTTTAATCAAAATAAAGCTAGCTCACTAGTCGTGAACTACCGTTAAAGATAAATTCTGATATGACAAGGAATTTATAATGTTTTTTTCAGCTTTGAAGCGTACGCACGTTAACGGACATTTGGATCACGCGATATAAGGCTGGCTGCGTTCAAAAAAAAACGACATGTTCTGCGATAACGTATGTATGTATTGTTGTTGTTTTGAACGTCTTACGAGGAAGATCGTTGATTGTAGCTCGTAATCGATTCCAATTAACATTTCTATAATTTTTTTGCCAAATTTACAGTTACAATAAATATATGTATATCTACATGTTTATCCGAACGTGTCCCTACACTTTTCAGGATACATATGGCATTTATTGACAATACAGTCAGTTCTCACCTTTCACCTGCCTTAAAGCCCTGGGTACTAGCTCGCCAGAAAAATCATTTGTATTTTGAATACAATCACCGCTGCATACGACGTAGGCGGTGATGGTTGGACATATCCCAACTGCGCCACAAAGGCATCAACATATTTACATATATACAAATGTTAGTATTTCTAACTTCTACAAGTTGGCAAATCAGTTTTTATGGCATATTAAAGAGTAAAATGAGGTGTTATATAAAATTTGTCAGTCGACGTGGTAGACATTCACTACTTCATTATAATATCTCATCTTGACAGCACTTTGACAGTAATTTCATCAAAACAGTTGCAAGTCATAAAATTATTAATAAAAATAAATTTTAAACGTAATTTATAAATATTTTATATCAAAAGGTTCAAAGAAATGTGTAATGTGTATGATGGTCGCGGTGAATAGTGATAGACGAACGAATAAACGATGATAATGTTGATCATGTTTGAAATATTCTTTGATGCTTTTATATTTTAGAAAATGAAACGCTTAAAAATTCCAAAGTGAAGAGTACAACATAATCTAATACATTTAGTGAGAATTTTGCGCATACTTATATATGCAATATGGTCATACGTCGCTTGTCTAGTATTTAGATGTTGTTAGGTTAAATAAAAATAAACGATTTAACGGTGCTAGTCTATCAAACTAACTACGACAGTCTCATATACCTACAACTTTCATAACTATATCGCTTAATGTACAACAATGACGATTTATTTTAAATTAGGACTCACATACGTGTCATGTCAGGGCCTATTATTTACAAAGTCTGAAATGACATGGTACATTCTATAATTATGTATATCTAAAGTTTTTTTAAATTGATGTCTGTATGCCAATGGAGTAAGATCCATATTAGATTAAACACACCGCGCGCTTGGGGTAAGCTTATCTTTCTATACATCAGTTTCACAACGGATACTTAAAAATACTATTTTTATCCTAGTTGCCGTCGATTAAAAAGAATCATTAACGAAGGGACTATTATATTAGCACAAGTTAGACACCCTGTCTTTGCTCGTTGTTAATAAAAATCAATCATGTTTTATTTTTTTTAAGTGCCAAATAAGTAGATATGAATATACAAGCAAGTTTATAAATATTACCCGACTGGAGCATACCTAATAAAGGTATAATATTAAAACTTTACGCATAAAATAACCATTTGATACTTATAAACCAGTTAGCATATTATAATTGTGTAATAAAAAAAATAACATGGAGCCGAAAATGCAAAATCGTACTTATGCAAATATTTTAAGAATGCATTTTCAACAAGTGCAAGAATTAGGTATATTTTTCTATAAATTTATTTTTAAAATACGTTTCAAGATTTCCATTTGGCTAACATATTTGAGGATGGAGATTTCCTGCCAAGTTTACTCCAAAACACAGCCAAGTAAAGACAAATGAAGATCATGAGTCTTCCCAAGCCTTAGCAATTAAGCCATAACGCACAAGTGTATGGGCACCATGCCATAGCCAGGCTTGGATAAATAGCTGGTCTCATTGGTCAGTCTACAAGCTATAATATAACTTAGTGTAGCCTCGAATAAACTAGACGAAAATATATTTAGTTTTTTATATTAGGTATGCTAAATCCTATCATAATATATTTGTTAACATTTATTTATTAAAGTCACAACAAATCCTAAATATTTTTGTATAATTTTAGTTTTAGACCTATATTGATTTTATTAAAGATTTTTTATTTGATACAACTTTTATACTTATATAAAATAAGTTGTAATCACTGATAAGAGACTTAAGTGATTTTTAAAAACCTTTTCTTAAATGTGACTACTACTAAAAAAGTAAAATAAGGGATTAAAGCATTTTGGGAAAATAATTGAAAACTTTGATTGTGATTATAAAGTTATGGCTAAACAGTCCGCAGATATAATGTTTTAATGATACTCATTATAATTTACATCAATAATTTTAAATATGTTTTCGTAAGTAACGTTTTATGTTACATTACTTCTTGATATGATTTTTCAATGTACGTACTTGCTATATCAATGTTGATATATAATTGGAGACGTCAGTTTAGGTAGGACAGCTTTGTAACAGATAACATTACCTTTCAATCAACTAAGTATATGAACATGGAGTACTCGTATAACCTTACCAAAGGCTTTAGAAATGAAATGTAGGATGTCACAGGCGACCTAAGTTTCAGTTATGTCAACAATATATCGGTTCACATCACTATGAAGATTAATTGGATTCAATACACACTAATAGTCATATTTACTTAATCAGTCTAATGTAGTTTGACTAGCTAGTCTACTGCAGATCTTCACAGACAAATCATTTAGTACACACATATACCTAACGGTACCTTACGGTTACTTTCAAAAAACTTGAACTTTGGAAAATTATAAAAAAACGAATTTCATAAATCTGAAATATCTTCTTCATATAATTGACGTGGTTTTGGGTAATATTTTTTTTTCAGTGCAGTAACTTTATTAACGTGTTGTTTTTGAAAACGAAATTTAAAATGTAATTTAAAAATAAATCCAACAGTCTTTATTCAGACCAAAAAATATATAAGTACAAATATGATTATATAGTAACATGAAGATGAAATTAAATATTGAATTTTTAATTGATTTATACGAATTAGAAGAAAAATTTCCTTCAATTTGTGTATTTAATATTTAAAATTCCTTCAATTCAATGCCAAAGTTCATCAAAAGGAAAAAATGTTAACTTACATATTAACTTATACACAGAATATACTCGTATATCCAATAAGAAATATCATGGACATAGTCTATTCTAAAGTTTTATACTTGATAGTAGATACTTATTTATTGTTTTAATATGTTTACAAAAAAAACATTGTTCATTAGTTCTAGTATGTAGAGTCACCTTGACTATTTATAAATATTTGGAAATATAATTCAAATTATGTTCTATTTTAATCTATTTTTTTGGAGAGAAAATTTATTAAAACACTTTGGGAATTATTCGAGTTGAGAAACCCATAGAACTGGCGACACTGTTACCCATTCTGTCAATTCTGTGTGTACTTGTATAGTGTGTATGTACACAGATACACATGTTGGCAATTACGTAATTAAATTTCATATTTTATGAATTTGTAAATTTATATTTTAAGCAATAGATTTTTGTATGGAAATTATTTCTTTTTTATTATATCTTTTGCATTATTTTTTTTTGTACAATAGCGCTTTAATTAAATGAAAATTGTAATATAATTTAATAATGAATAAAAAACACTTACTTTAAATATATTTCTAATCACAATAAAATATTTTCAGATGATTCAAATATTATACACGAAATTGTTCAAGTTTTCACTTGTCGGCATACCCTCAGTGTCATTTTGTTATAGTTTTTTTGAAACGCTTTATTGACACATAGATGTACGAACATCCTGCAACACAATTGTGACCTAATTCGTGCTGTTTCTTTAGATTAAATTAAAAAATTTGTAAAATTTAAAAAATGTCCAGATTATTTATAAAATATTTTTCGGAATATTTTCAATGCATGAACCTGATGTCCTTGACAAGTCAACCAGGACAATGAGAAAACATATTTTTAAGCCTGATGTTATAACTTTTTTTATTTTTGGTTTTTTGAAATTACATTAGGTAGAAGGTATTTTAGGAATTGTAAAATTTAAATATATATATATTTTTTTTCATTTGTCTCGTGGGATAATTATTTTACCAAATATGTTTTTCTTTCAGTTCGTATTTTACTATACGTTATTATGCTTTACATATTTTATTCTAAATATTTTTTTTATTTTAAACCTAGAAATTTGTATTGCAGCTTGTTGCCCTTAAATTGTATATTTTGTAAATATTATTTAATTTTTTGTATAATTATTTTTTTATTTGAAAGTAAAGGCTAGTTATTCTTATATAAAGAAAAAAATATGATTTACACATATTTAAATTTTACTTATACAAGACCTACATTACAATAAATGAACAAGAAAGTTTAAATTTAATTAATAAAACTATATATTTAGAATAAACTTTAAAATCTAATCAATCGAGATATTTAAATAAAGTTATACAAAATGAGATATATGTGATAACTACGTAATAACAGATCCAGAACTTCTATCGCAAGAGTTCAATTTGGTTTACGAGCAATTAAACTAATACAAAATCAAGTCCATTATTCGTAGTATTCCAGCCTACGAATATCATGTCGCTGTAATCTATAGATAGACAAAGCTTGTTATGGTAGATAAATACTATACTTTTAGCGCGCTGCGACAGGGTTAAAGAGATTGTGTGGTTAAATTTAGCACATTTGCTTACTTGTACTTTACTGTAAGTATAAGTTACTATAAACTTTGTATATGAAAGATACAGATTCAAATATTTTTTAAGCTAATATGACTTACGTCTTGTTGATTAAAGAAGTCATCGTGGGTTTCTTCATTGGGGCACATATCTTGTAACAAGGGAGTTACGTGGCGCTCCCAATCATCCATCATGGTGTAACTCATGTCACAGCAAAAGTTTACACATTATCACATTCGCGCCAAAACGTTATCGAGGAAAAGTGGTAAAAAGACAGACGGTCGCGGGTTCCCGGCCGCACGTTAACGCGACCGGAACAGCAGTGAGCGATCTACGCCCTCTATGTTGCCGCCTCGCGTGTGTCTCTGTCGCGCCACTGAGGACCGTAGCTCGCCATCCCTCTCACATTCACGCCCCCATTGGGCGGCTTTCCCACAATGGCGTTGCTGACATGATCTTCGACCATGTTCAAATATATTAGGATTTTCCGGAAAACTTTTTATTATAAGTTTGTTTTGCTAACTGCTTTTGATAGTTATATCGCTCTTTAATTACAGTTGAATGACCTTTGACTTATCACAAATATATAATATTTATTTACTTTTTATACAATTTATACGTTATTTAGATTTCTTTCAAATTTAATTTATCATTCACTTCTAGATTATGTGATAAATTTATAAATATAATAATAATAATTTTTTTATTTTTATTTGGTGCAAATGTACCTCCATCATAGTTTCACAAAGAAATTTCACATATAACTTGATTACAGAGATAAAAATTATAAAAATATATGAAATAAGTATATTTTCTTAAATAATTATACTATGTATTATATACTAACTAAGTGATTAATAATGTGTTCTTTTAATATTTAAATTAAAACTATTAACTCTTTATACTTTTCTACATTTTTCATATCCTTTTCTTGCAGATGATGCAGAGAGAACAACTAACACACTTATTATAACATTAAGAGTCACTTTAGATGCGCTTTTTGAATTAATAGTTATTATATAGGTATTATTTTTTTAATATTACTAAAAACTAATAGACTTATTTTAATTTATTTTTCAATTAATTGAATATTACTTTTTATTTGTTGAAAATTTAATTATACAATATTATTACATTATTAGAACTGTCTACCTATATTTTTATATAATCCTTATTTACAGCCAAACCTTCGTATCCTTTTTATAAAATAACATAACTAACAAATATGCCATTGCAAACAACAAATTTCTCGACCTATTATATTATACGTAATTTTATTAAGTCTAATCACAAAAATAAGTAGATATCTGGCAGTATCAACAGCTATTTATTTATTAATATTTTATCTATAGAGAAGCTCGTATTTGTGATCACCTCAAGCAAGGTATATTCTCTCCCTTGTTATTCTTCTATGGTTATAAGAATTATGAATTTTGGCTATAATGAGCCTCGTTACATAAAACATATCACAGGTACATTAAGGAACACCTTACTTATTTCATAATTAACCGAAGCGCATGATATAGTTAAACACTTAGTTTGGAGCTTTACAAGCTGCCAATTAAAAGTTAAATGCTTAATTCTTGTTCCACTCCGTTACTAGTAAGTTGCTAACCTGAAAGTTTAGGGAAGTGAAGATAGAAATCTTATGGGTCAAAAACAACTGTGGCTTAATACTACGTACATCACAAAGTAACAATTTGACAATAATCTATTTTTGTCTAAAATTCAGTTTATTAAATGTAACAAATTATTTTAATATAGCAATAGTGGTCTGTATTCTCAGATTTCGATTAACGGTGAAAATAACTTTGCAATAAGAACATCAAAATATTATTATTATTAGAGGGAAACGGAGTGTCTTCACACTAAGTTTTCAGGTTCCCTCTGCCTACCCTGCTATATGCGGGACACAGCGTGAAAATAAAAAGAAATACTATATGTTCAGTTCCAGTAGTAAGATTTTAGAAAGATATAAAGCAAGTTCATATTAAAAATGTAAACCTGGTTTTAAAATAGATATCCACGAAAAAAATATTTCAACACGAAAAAATATCTCAAGTAGAAAATATTGTTGCCATTGGATCCTATTCTTGAACTATTTACAATTTTTTATATAAACATTTTATTTATTTTCTGCTATACTGACACTTTCCATCCGCAAAACGAAAAGTAAATTATAAAAATAATGATCTCTCTGAGAATCTCACTGTATCTCAAAATTTTGATTGAGAATCATAAATTTCTTTACATGTAAATCTTCAGCACGATTAAAAGAAAGTGTAAATATAAAAAAATATGTTATCAATAATTGTTACGCTTGAGCTGGTTTAGTGAGTGAGTTGTTTTAACCATCTAATCTTACAAATGTAATTTTGTTCACTTTATATTGTTTTTCTGAGCAAGATAACATTTTTCTTTACAGGATTTTTCTTCTCAGTAAGTATTTTAAGTATACAACCCAATGAATTAAGTACATCTTATATATACTCATATAAAGTCTTATGAGTCTTAGCTGCAATACGTAAGAGTTATAAATTATTATGACGTTGTATAGAGGAGAAAAGGGTGGTATATTACCAATGTTAAATTGGTAATATAACAACAGGGCTATTTAATATTCTTATAATCTCGATACAGGTTCTCGGGTTCAAAGGAACCCGGTCCTTTGGAAGGCTTGCGTGGGGCACAGGTCCAACACGTAGAGGCCCCTTTGAGACAACAATATTTTTTAATCTGACGCATTGACCGGGATCCATCTCTGAGTAACCATAGGCAATTGCTCAGAGATGGTCACCGGTCAATGCGTAGGAGCTATGGAACATATGGAAAACTAAAACAGGGCTATGAAATGGAGTTTGGATGGACTAAGTACTGGGCTATTGATTGAGACTATCGGACGTCCGCCTTTTCAACAGTCTCAAATTGAAAGGTTAGCGGACGGTGACTCGCCTCCCACTAGATGGGCCCCCACAAAGCGGCGTAGTGCTTCGGGCGCAACATCGGTGTGGTCGGCTAAGGGTGTCGAGAGGTGTGCACCGGTTTCATCATCGCAAGTGAGCTCGTGAGCGGCTTTCCCCGTTATTACGCAGATTGAGCACTTCCACCCTTTCGAGCATATAGCTCTTGCGCTCCACTCTGCCGGCCAATGAAGGCAAGCCAGAGGCGGGGGATAAATTACAATTTCCCTCTAGAGGTCTCAGGTCCGTGGGGTCGCCACTCCCCAACAGCTCGCCACAAGCTGCCCTGCGGGCATATTCTTATGATTATTATTATTATTTTTAATTAGAAACTGTAATTAAATTATTATAGAATATACTGATCACAATTATAATCAACTAAATTGATAGATGAGAGTCTATTTAAAGTTCATATGGGAAATAGGTATTTTAAATAAACTCTTAGTCATTAATATACAGAAACAATTAAATTATTGATATTTGTAACACAAGTAACTTTCACTTTATAATCAAAACAAAGAAATACAGCAAAATCAATAAATTAAATAATACTCATAATTAAGGACATAAACGTAACGATATTATTAAAGAAAATAAGAAGTAGTACGTAAGTACCGACATGGAGATAAAAATCTATTTTATTACCTGTATTTATACCAATTACTAGGATGTCTATCAGGTGATGAGAGCCGTACTAGGCTACCATTATCCATTCACTATCGTTTTGAAAAATAATAATTTAAATATTTAATTCAGTTTTCATTCATAAGGTGACCATTTGGACGTGTTGTAATAAAGATATTACTAATAATAAATAATTACTAATAATAATTATAATAATAATATAATTTTAACTTTATAACTCCTCAAAGAGACTAGACTCGATGGTTGGAAGAAGTCTCCGAGTGCTTTTTTTTTTTTTTAACGTGAGGAAATCCTTTACGGATATCACCCGCCCGATCGGAGACTCGGGACGGGTTATGAGGGACTCCGGACGGGTGTAAAAAGGCCGTCCGTATACCCACCAAAACCTCACGGTGCTCCTCCTCTGCCGCCACTGGCCGAGGCACACGGGAACTCCCGAATCATCCGTGAAGTCTCCGAGTGACTACGGTCCCGCGAATGAGCATATATTCCGTTCACTGTCGCTCCTATTACCCGATGGCTCTCATTACCCGGCGTTCCCCTAACTACAGATGCCTACTATCGGAAACTTTTCAAATTATGTTATATATTTTAAAAGTACATAAATATTACACATGTGTAAATAAGAATAATAATATTTTAATGTGCATAATCTATTAGTATTAAATACTACAGTTATTAATTAAAAGAACTTTTCTGTGGTAAAATAAATTACTGAGAATTTTTTGATAAATAATCACTTAAATAAATATATACATGCATGCTACACATATACACATGCATGCATCTGTGTATGGTAATATTTTATTTTTAATGACATCTTAAAATCCAAAACTACGGACTAATATTGAAATATTGTAAGCGTTGATAGTACCTACCTAGTAAGGCCATGTTAAGCAAAGTCATTATGAATTATATTAGGACTTAATTTATATTATGACTTATATTTATATGAAAATAAAAAAAGAGTATCTTGACAAGAACATTAAACCTGTAGTTACGTTCCTGCTTGAGACAGGAAATGAGGACATTACCGTCTATACCAATGTTATAGCAATTATTAATATTTTTTTGCCTTAATAATAAGCAGGAGTTGAAAGCCATAATTAAAAATAATTAAGATTTAAAAAGAAAAGAAAACCGACGTCATGCAAAATGCACTAAAATGTAACATTATTATACCAGTAGTATTCCAAATATTTGTTATTTCAAATTCTACTCGTCAGATCTTACATCACCACATCAGAAGCACTGACTATCACATAAAAAAAGAATAATCAAAATCGGTTCATCCAGTAATAAGTTATGCGGTAGCACACGCAAAAGAATACAATCGAATTACATCCTCTTCCTTTTTTAAGTCTATTAAAAAAGACTGACTTACTGAAGATAGCCTAAGTAGGAGAGATTGCGTGTACAAATCACTACGCTAACATGCGCTGCGGTGTAATCCGCGCGGAAAGGGGTAGCGAACTCAATCAAATGCCTTAATCAAATAAAGTACATAGTTGGGGCGGATCGTTGGTTTTATTATAAGATAAATGTAGACAATCCAATTAATTACACGTGAAAGTATTATGTAGCACATTGTGCAATACGGACAGTTCATTGAAGTTTTATTTTTAAACACTTATTTATTAGCAATAACATCACAAGAAACCAGTGGCGCTTTCACCAGTACGCTGAAGCCTAGGGCGGATTATTGAGGACTGCAAATTTTAAAAATTTGACAGTCCTACAAGAGCTAGTTTGCTCCAACCAGTGTTTCTCTCCAACCAATGCTTGACATCTACCAACCTTTTTAAGAAAAAGGACGGCGAAATTCAGTAAATATAAAGTATATTACAGATACATAAATTAGGAACGCCAATAATTAAAACAAGGGTAGCAAACATTTAACAAACTAGAAAATGTATAAATCCTTGTAGATGTGATTAGCTCAGAAAAAAGCTCCTAAGCGATGATTATGAAGTCCGATTTTGCTAATCGCCAAGACATAGCAGTGAGCCGGTTCCCAAATTGAATCGTAATAGTCAATAAATTCTAAACAAATATACTCTAGAAAATTAATTATTTTACAATAAGTATCAATCAAACGAAAAACACCCATATAACGTACCCACATCATAAGGTTTGTTCTAAGTACACCTTTGCTTTGTCGTCTCATGTCCCCCCCATTTTATCAGAAGATTGACAAAGTATGTACTGTTAAGAGATTTCGTTTAAAAATTGAGCATTGCGTATAGAATGGGTGAATCTAAAGTCATAAGTAAATTAAAATAATTGTGTAATTTTTTTATACAATTTCTGTTATTACTTAGTGTTGAATATTGCATAAAAAGCTTATCTAACATTTACATAGCTTCACGCTGTATCCCGCATAAAGCAGGGGAGGCAAAGGGAACCTGAGAATTTAGTCTTAAGTCAGTCACTCCGTACCCCACTAATCTAACAAATGTAAAAAATATATACTATATAAAAATTTACATTCAAATATGTTCAAATTGCGCAGGCTGTCTAATAAATGCGATGATTTTAAAATCTGAATAAAATCCTGATTTAAAATTCCCGTATTTTGTATTTTACTTTCATTTTTGTTAAATGTTAAACATTATGTTTCACGTAAACATTAATAAATAAGTCGTTTTCTTATACATTATAAATAAACTCCACTTTATTTATTTAACATAAAACTCTTGTTTGTACTGTCTAATACACCTCAATAAGAAGAAATCAAAAAAACATGCATACAAAGAACAGGGAAGATGCTGAGAAATTCAAATAAGAAAGTACTTATTTATATATTAATACGTGAAGGGAAAAAATTGAAAAAAAAAAACTCAGAAAATCTCTTTCTTACGTAAATAGTGCGTACGAAACAGTGTGAAATTTGGCGCAACTAAATTTCACATTTAGAGCCAATATTATAAGATAAAAAATATAAGATAAAAAATGTCAATCACAATGTAATAGAGACGATGTTTTAAATAAATAGATGTACTTAATTCAAAATTTGCGTCGTAAATTTTCATATAACATAAATGAAAATTTGACAAATTAAGTTTTAGAGTCGTCGACATCTATTTCCTTGAAGTTAATTATTTCCTTGAATGTTTTAGTGATGTTAATCTTGAATAAAATAAAATCACGGTATAGTTAGGATTTTTCCTAAAAACGGAAAACTTAATTGAGAAACACATTTTAATTATTCTTCTTTTCAATTTAAGCCTATTTTAAAATGAAAACTAAATAGTGACAATCAAATCAAAATATTAATTAGCTTCCAAAAATCTAAATATCGTGTGAAAACCTACGTGACTACCGCAAAGACGTTATGTCACGATACTTCGTGTTCATGTCCTTACCTACCAAGAATTAGCATTTGGAACTCCGCACACGTGGTCTTGATACATCTGACATTCCAATTTTACATACTATTGTAATCAATCAAAGTTATATGTTCTAGAGTAGGGCTTGTTACTCAATAAAATATTTTTACTCATTGATTTAAAGTTGTTAATTAATGATTATAAACGTACGATAAAATATCTTGAATAAATTTCTTCTCGAATAAAATAATATATAAAAAAAATCCCACACACAAAAACCATTGTAATAAGAAATAAGAGGTATATGTAATAAGACGAAACAAGGTACTTTAGTAAAGACTTAGGTATCATAAGACACGTGAAAATGAACACTAAGAAATATCTATTTAACGCGTCGCCAGTTTTCGAGAACACACAATGACTACCAATATCACGATCATCAGGAAAGCAAGGCCAAGTTGGCCTTGAAGCATCTGAGTATTGTCGCCTGAGTGGAATAGTACTTCGCGCCCTAACACTGTCTGGCCCTATATAGAGCCCTGGTTCTACCTCATATGGAGTACTGCTTTCACCTCTAAGCTCGTGCACCTCAATATCAGCTTGAATTTGATTGCATACAACATAGAGCTGTTGGAATCGTCAGCGACCCAATAATCTGTGAAAGTCAAGACACTTTGACGTTACGTAGATACGTTTCCTCTCTGTGTCTCTACCACATTTATCATGGAGAGTATTCTCGGAAACTGTTTCACCTTATTCCTGCCCTAGATTTTTCTAAAGTAGGTGACAAACATAAATATCATCCATATCACTTGGATACGTAGCATCGCACTACCATGCAGTTTGTAAGAACTTCCTTTCATGTGTGACACAACTTTGAAATGGCATACCTGCGATAGCGTTTCCAGGTCGATATGACATGGGTACTTAAAAAAGCTCTAGACGTTAAAGGCCGACGACGCGTCTGTAGCTCCTTACATGGGATCGTGAGCAGCGGTGATCACTTACCATCAAGTGACCTGAACCCTTACCCTTTCCATTAAAAAAAGAAACACTCCGATATCATCGTATATGATATAAAACGGGCAATTGGACTATTAGCTATAATAATTTTGAGTAACATTTTTAATTAAATAGAAATGTAATTACATATTAGTTTATAAAAATATTTTACACATTACATTTTTCAAAATAGTTCGTGCATCTTCGGTTGCGTGAATTTTATGACCCTTGGCAAAGAACTTATCGAGTTAGAGAGATATCTCTATCAACCAAAATATCACATCACAACGCCCTTACCACATGGGGGATTGGCCCCGGACTCTTAAATGAAACGCAAATAAAAATAAAAATATAGGATATTTCCGTGTTATTTCATATTTAATATTAAATTGGGAATTCCTTTATATTTATATTAATCAAACTTTGAACTATTATTATATATACATTTTTTTCAAGAAAATATACTGTTATAAGTCTAGTTTTTTGCCGTCAAAAAATGCCGGGTAGCCTCGGACACTTTATTCAATGATGGATCGACCGCTCTTTGGCCTTGCAAACATCACAGTAAACAAATATTCGATGAACACACTCTTCACAGGCACAGTCTTGGTATTCTTGGTATACTGACAAGGCAATCAGAATTTCATCAAATATTTCTTCGTGAACAATCCATTCAGTCTCTTTTTCTCTAGGAAAGATTTTGGATATTTTTATATGGTTTTAAAATCTTTTTAGCTCCGTCATATTGTCTGTTTTTCCTTCACTTTTTTATATGGTGAAGATGTTATAATCTCGCTTTTTTGAACTTTCGCGACCGCTTCAATCGTGAAGTAAACTTGGTGGTACATAATATCCCTCTTACACTCGTCTCGCTGAAAAATTGCATTTAATCGTACTAATTGCTTGTAAATACATGTGTGATTTAATTTTTCTCTTATTTTGCTCTTTCACTGGTTCTCCTCATGATTTTTGGTATAATATCTTAGTATTTCTGCAATGATATTATTATAATAACATATATACTTTACCTATGTTATTACTATAGTTGCAGAAATATTTAACATATTTAAGATATTATGGTACCAATTAAAGTCTCACAATAAATAAGCAAAATTACATTAAATTGCAGTTCGAAGAACAGTAAGAACCGTGTCCGGGGGTACCCGACAGCATAGTGTCCGGGGCTACCCGCCCGCTATTATGTAACATTTTGGAACACAGCACTCCAAATGTATAAGAATTGTTATAAATACTATTACAATTTTTAAATATATAAAATTTACTAAAACCTTGCATAGCAGACAAGTATAAAAGTTTACTTATTGTACTTAATAGCCACCGATGAAGTTTGACAGGAGCGATGATTTTTTCAAAAAATCTGAAATTGAAGGGTGTGAAGATTTTCTAGGCTCAATGATTATGAGCGGTAACAATGTCATTTGTGACCGATGTAGAGAGATGATCAATGCTCGCGTGTTTATTTAGACCAAAATAGATATTGTTTCGGTCTAATTAAGCACCTCAAATCGGACTACAGAGCAAAAGAATAAAACTCACAATTTACAAAACTTTGGAATGATCCGTTCTCACCTACAGTTCTGGAACGCGGGTGCTTAAAAAAAGGATGAAGATGCTTTACTAATTTTCGAGTGCAATATATTAAGGAAAATCTTTGGCTCTATTTGTGTATATGGTGCATGACGGATACGGTATAATTATAAATTTTACGACCTGACAAAGATCATATTAGTCCTCAAGAAAAACAGATTATTTTGGCTTGGTCACATATTATATAGTGTCGTATAGACAATAACATACTACAAGATTCTTCAAACAGGCTTCAAAAATTTAGCTATAAAAAACTGGAAAGAGCGAATACTTAATTCTATTAGTAAACAACTCAATAAAATACTGAAATTCAGAAAAGCCGAGAAGTCATCTATTTACAGGGATTTCTTTTTATAATCTTGCACGTGATTATAGATAAGTGTATACTACCAGAGTATAATGTTAATGTAAAATATTCCGTTTCAATTATACATACTCAAATCATAAGTACAAATAATGTAGTAGCAGCCTATTTAAATTCAATATTTTATTATTTTGATTTTATTTTCTTATGCTCTTTTCTAACATTTTACTTATTTTCAAATTATTAACCTTTTTATATATTAGAAATATTTAATTGAATAAAAATATTACAAAACAATATAGTAAGACTCGCGCCAGCGTTGGGTAAAACGAAACGCTCTTAGTTTACGAATGTGTTGTTTTGACGTTTACAGTTTCTGTGACAAAGTTTTTATACCGTTTACTGTGATTCATGTAAATTAAAAATGTCTCCTCCGGCTGAATTGAGTTTTGATGAAATACTTAAGTTTATGTTGGCTCATAATGGCAAAGTCACTAACCATGAATTAGTTAAGCATTTCAAAATATTTTTAATGAACCCCGACATGAGAGGTAAGAAACTTTTTGTTATCATTATAATAACTTTAATTTTCTTATAGGTTATACAAATATAAAACTTATTTATATAGAAATAAAGTATATCAACCTCAAGGTCAATGAACATATTTACAATTCTCTAAACCTTGATTTTATATCACTGAAAATTGTTTTAGATGAAGCAAGAAATACATTCAAAAAGCATGTCAATGCATTGGCTATTATTAAAAATCAAAATAATGAGAAATGGTTAATTTTAAAAAAGAAATACATGAATAGCACTGCAAAAGATACTGAAAGTTCAGAAAATAAAGTGACAGAGCCAATGGTACCTGAGAATATAGTAGAATCTGAAACAGTGACTCAACCACCTTATCGCCCTCCACCTCCACTGCAGCTAAATCAAGATTTTAATATAATTTCAAGTATAATTCAGGACTCTGCACATAATAGTTTACCTCTTAGTCCTTCGTTGAAAACTCCAGAGGATTTCCCTCTAAGTGAAAGCAAGGAAAGTTTAACGCTTAGTGAAGACTCACCACCTAAAATTCATCCAAGGAGGAAATCAACTGAAAAAATTTGCATGGAAAAAAGATCAAGTATACCTAATTTAAATTTAGGACCCCGTACATCAATTTCTAACCAAACAGAACCAGAACTTAATGAAACTTTAACATCATCAAGAAGTGAAAGTATGTTAGTAGAAAATGAACAAAAAATTTCAGTCAAAGAAAGAAAACAAATGTTTAATAGGATGGCTTCCGAAAGTGATGTCCTTAAGTCACAAAAACTCAGCTTTAATTCATCGGTAAGTGATTACTATATATGTAATCTCAGTAATTACATACATTTTAAATATTCATATATAACTATTATAAAAGAAAAAACAAAAATACATAAAATTCATAATTTAGTTTGTACTTATTTGATGACATCTCAAACATAGTTTTAATTTTTTTATTAAATATAAATTAATTTTAAGGACAGTTATTTCAATACTCAGGTACACTGTCTTAAACAAAGATGTGATTATTCGTCTTTAAATTATCATTATTATTAGTTTTTTATTTATATTTGTAAAGTAATTTTATAAACACAGAGTGAATAACAAAAAGGAAAACAGAAGTTGCTTATTTTAATCTTTTTAACTCCGTGCTAATAACATTGGAGTAATTTTGATTATTTTTTCAATTTCATATAAGGGTGATATTTTATTAAACGATTTAAACATAATATTTATTTATTTATATTTAGGCGAGCAACATGATTTTGGGCTTTTGCGCTGCATGCCTAATACCGCTTAATGGTTTTATGCCGCCCACCAAACTTTCATTTGTGTTGCTGATATATTTACCATATTTTTTTATAATTTAATGTTTATAGCATTTTAAATATTGGCCCACCAATAAAAATAACTAAATCTGGATTGCAAAAACGGTTGCCTTCCCATAGAACTTATAATTCCGTAGAAAGAAACATTCCTAATGATCATCATTTCATGGAAAATATGAACTTCCAACTTTCCAATGAACTGGCTGACAATAGGTTTAGATCTATATTCTACAGTTAGAAGTAGGCGCGAGAAATGTAACAGCTAAGCCTCTCTATAATCTACTAAAAGATATCAGATTGCTACTTTAAAGTATGTAAGTTATATTTTAAGCAAATTTAATTTTCTTTTCAAACTTGGCTAGATAGGGAAAGAAGCTCGGACAGTAGTGACGAGCACTAATATGCATTTTAAAATAGTCCCTTTAAATTGCTTATTAAGTCTATACTTGGGCCTTAAGTCTCAGGCTCTAATCTGAGTTCCTCTCCTGCAGCACTATGCGCCTGCTACCCGTACTCTAAATCTGCAAAAAGCTTAGGAGTTTTTTCTGTTTCCTAAAGTTTTTGTTGTAATTTCTTTAAACTTGTATATTATGATATCTTTAAATTTAGGGAAACAATAAAATATAATTTATATTTGTCCTTGTTGTTGTAAATTTTAA
The DNA here is from genome assembly GCA_033558755.1 of Philaethria dido. NCBI lineage: Eukaryota > Metazoa > Arthropoda > Insecta > Lepidoptera > Nymphalidae > Philaethria > Philaethria dido. The sequence goes on along the minus strand of JAKGSA010000005.1, from coordinate 5,053,500 downwards.
ATTATAAAAAATTTTGATAAACTAAAAATAATTAATTTAGTAAATTCTACGTGTATGTAAGATGTTGAAAAGTGTTTGACTGTGCGGCCATAATTGTAGCTTTTATTTCCAGACAAATTAATGTTTATAATTAATTGGATTAGTCCAAGCATATATTTATTCAGAAAAAATATACATATCATTAATTCAAAATTTGAAAGTGTTAATCAATCAGACACTATTTTAGAATTTATTTTTTTTTCAAAAATGTAAAAGAAATATTCTATTAAAATGAGTTGTAACAAGTATATAAAAATGGAATAAATGGATGAATGTATGGCTTAGTAATTAGAGCGCTTGGACGATTTCCTAGATGCGTGGGTTCGAGTCCCCCTACGTTATGTTTTCTAAAAAAAATGTATGTTCTTTTCCTACAAGTGTATTAATACTTTTAAAATAATAAACGCCTAACGCCTGTCGTGGCGCAGAGGCACCAGCGTGCGACTGTAAATACGACAGGTTGTGGGTTCGATTCCCACTCCAGGAAATGTTAGTATTTTCATTTCCTGGGTTTAGTAACAAGGCAAAGCTCGGCGTTGAGTTCCCCGCTCAATACTCAATGCCTCAATTTGGCGGAAAGTGGGGATCGGAATTGTTGTAAGAGAACGGAGTGTCTTAACACTAGGTTCTCAGGTTCCCTCTGCCTACCCTGCTATATGTGGGATACAGCGTGATGTTAAAAAATATAAATAAATAAATAATAATAATAACCGCTAACCTTTCAATTTGAGACTGTTGAAAAGGCGGACGTCCGATAGTCTCAATCAATAGTCCATCCAAACTCCATTCCATAGCCTTATTTTAGTTTTCCATATGTTCCATAGCTCCTACGCATTGACCGGTGACCATCTCTAAGCAATTGCCTATGGTTACTCAGAGATGGATCCCGGTCAATGCGTCAGATTAAAAAATATTGTTGTCTCAAAGGGGCATCTACGTGTTGGACCTGTGTCCCCACGCAAGCCTTCCAAAGGACCGGGTTCCTTTAAACCCGAGAACCTGTTATGAGATACATAATAATAATAAAAATATTTAAAAAAAAAATTTATATACACATTTTAACTTTACTTTAAACAAACGTTAAACGAACCCTAATTCTATCACTATTAAAAAATTATACTTTTCAAACTACCTAATAACCCTTTCTAAAAGTCAAGATGTTTCTAATCGCCATTTTAATTGGGCCCCTTGTTACTTACTATTTACTTACCTAATTATTACCCAAGTTGAGTGGTAATTATATAAATTTCGGACCTCAACGAAGGGTCGAGGCACCTGTTGGCCGGCTGTAGTTAAACAATTTAAGCTCTAACTATGTGATAAGTGACATCGTCGCGATAAACTTTGTTAGTTTTACGATTTCTTGTATGAAAAATACGTAAAATTGATGATTTTAATATTTGATATTTGTTAAACATACAATCGTACCATTAAATATTTTTTTATACAATCTCTTGAACTTATTGTTAAGTATATACTTAACAATAAGCTCAAGAAATTATAGAGATATCTCTAAATATATATACTAAATATTAAATATTATATTTAATAAATATTATAATTAATGGGCATTATGCCGGATCATTTTTTCACTACATACAAAAATATTACCCAATATATAGGTTTTAAGTCCTATTTTCCAGTTCTTGTGTCAATTGAAAATGCTCATCACGCTAAAAACTTTTGCTAAGGCAACATTTCGTCTTAGCAGCTATAGCGATGTCACGGAGCCAGAGGAACAAACTAGTATTATTTAACAACAAACTTTACTTGTACTTTTATATTTAAAAAGTTAAAATCCACAAACGCGATAAAAATTAAAATGTATCGCAAAATAAGTAAAAACAAACTAGCTCCAAAGATTAACTCATACAGACAAACTACCGCACAACTCTTCTTCATCAGGGTTAATTGAACTAATTTTCATAATAATTGTAGCGTACCTATAATTTTAATATTTTCAAGCTATTCTTAATATTTTTGCTATACCGCTTGCAGGTATTTTAAAATGAACTTATGTATTGAATTGCGTGTAATCTATAATTACGTGGATAATACCGTTATTATAGAGTACATAATAATTTGTGGACGATGACAAGTTGTTTCACATTACTCGTCTATAAACATTTAGTTACCCTTATAAATATTAAATAAGTATCTCAAATAAGCAAATGCAAAGGGCAACAAAATTTTAAAATAAAACTATGAATGCCCTTATCTTGTATACCCTATAAAACTCTTTTGAATAATAAAATGATGCGTAGTTCGTAAACGTCGTCCAGTCGACACCTGGAGTTAATTGAATTGTAAAACCTTTGTCATAACCCTTAGGCGGTAAAAATGACGTGAGTTTGATCATTATCGATTCATTTTTGGTGATCCGATATCGGTTGAACCAAATCGATAAGTGTCCCGAAGCCCGGAACCCCGGAAGTTTTGAGACGTCAAAAATAAACTGTTTTTCAAGTTAATTATTATACTTGAAACTTGATATTATATCATTATTAAAATGTATGTACTTTGGCAAATATATCGTTCAAAGCACAATACTAAAATTCCATGTTTCAACCTTAGATCTCATCTTAGATGATTTATTAAAATGTACTTAGTTATATAATAAATACCTTTAAAAATAGCAAATTCTTAACTCTACCTTTGCAGTAAAAGTAAGTAAATATATTTTATTAATCCGTTTTTCTCGCCATATCTGAATTAAAATTTGACAGACAGATGAAGCTTATTTTATACTTTAAATGAATTTGCCAGTAATAAGTACCCCCTATCGATACGAAATACACACTGCTATCTGGCACGCGACTTTTACTGACTAATGGATATATATTTAACTGTTTCTGTATTGTAATCAAATTGTTGTTTGTATTTGATTTAATAATACTTGGTAGATATTCCATTCTTTTTATAAAATATCTCTAATTTTTAAATCAAAATATACTTGATGTTATTTACTTACTCCTTTACTCCCATATAGTAATTAATTAAAAAGAAAATAAAATTTTGCAAATATATAAATAATTAACTTACCGAAATTACGTGCTCGACAGAACAGATTTTGTGATTTATCTCCATAAAAAATATACCTTTTCATTTACACGAAAAATATGCTAAGAGCAGTCTTTGCATGCCAGTGTGTGAATATATACAAAAATAAAATGACAAATTGAGGCTTTACAAGATCATAAACATTAGGCTAGCCCGTACAGCAATATAACTCATACTACCCCCAAAGGTCACATTAAAAAATAACCCAAGAGAGATGTTGAATGAAAACAAAAATTTATATAATAAATAATTTCAACGGTACACCCCCTACGAGGGTACAATTCGAGCAACAAAAGGTCTTAATGACAAATATTACGAACGCCCCGAAAGCTAATGGATTTTGCAATTGCTTTATGCGTTTACCACAATGTAACCAATAAAGACAAGAGATTACTAAATTATATGTAAAAATACCTTTTAGTTTACAAATGCAATTATTATTTATCTATTTGCACTATGCCACTTTTCTGATTTTGGTAAACATACTTCGTTCTTCATATCCCGCCCATCGAGAGATTTTTTTTCGTTTAATCAGACTGTCAAAAAAAAAAAATGTTTTCATTCATCTCGAGTGATATCAAACCTTTTTTCATCGCGCTTACTATGAAATATTCTTCAAATATATATGAAATGAAATGATAAAAACTTTCTGTTAATTCTGGAGATGATTGTAGAATTGGTTTTTTTAATGAAAATAATGATATGAAAAAGTATGAACATTTTACATGGATTAATAAACAAAATGTTATATAATCCAGTTACGCATTTGCTACAATTACTCGTGATTGTCACTAGAGTACAATTAGCATTGCATTACGCTTGACAAGACACGTAAATAAATCAACGCAACAATTAGTGCACTTACAAGCTCGAGATTGACACCAGTTGGCATATATAAATACACCCGAACGAGGAAGTTCATAATTTATTATTTGAACAATTTCTCACTAATATGCCACATTGCCACCCGGCCGAGATAAACGCATAAATCAAAACTGAAATAGACTGTCGACGCTCGCATCCGCTCTTCAATTTCACTCTCAAAAAATTAATCTACAAACATTTTATAAGTGCTGTCCTTTTTCACTGCTATAAAGAGATAATTCTAAACGTATACGTTTAGTTTTTTTTGCCGCTTCCTCTGTGATTTAAATAAATGTATGTGAGTACGTCTCAATATAAAATATTTTAGATGTATTCATAAAGCCGTGGATCTTTAAACGTGATACATCAAACCTACTTTTCACTATAATACAAAGAAATAGTATATGTATATATAATTTACATTTATAGACGATATTGGTAATTAGTAATGTTATGCTTGTTTGACACAAGTACTTCACATTGATTAACCAGAGATCAATATCTTTTTAGTTAATTTAAAGTAAAGCATAGCATGGTCAAATATGTTTAACTTAATCTAACAAAATGTATGATAACCATTGACGTCCCAAATGAATACTGCGCTCGGGTAAACTATACCTACTGTGCCTATTTTGCTATTATTCATGATGCATAGCCTATTCAACGGCGCCTCGTGACTTGTGAACTGTAACGTTATTGTCGTGTGCCTCACGCACGTTTTGATTGCTGTTAAAAAGGTTCAACCAACTGCGATTTGTACATGTGGATATTTTAAGTGTTTATCAAAGTATTGTTTTTTAATACTTCACTGGAATAGGATTTACAGCAAGTAAAAAAATTGTCGAAATTAAATTCTCTATTTAAAAATTGCCTGTTAATAATATACATAAGAGACCAGAAATTTTCTTTTTTTTTTAACTTCACGCTGTATCTTGCATATAGCAGGGTAGGCAGAGGGATCCAGAGAACCTAGTGTTAAGACAATTCCGTTCCCCACTTTCCGCCGAATTGAGGCATTGTGTGTTGAGTTGCGGAACTCAACGCCGCGCTTTGCCTTGTTACCAAACCCAAGAAACGAAAATACTAAATTTTACATTTCCTGGAGTGGGGATCGAACCCATAACCTGTCGTGTTGACAGTCGCACGCTTGTGCCTCTGCGCCACGACAGGCGTTGACACGAGGGACAAGAAAATAATTCGTGAAATATTTACTTATACTTATATGATAGTAGGATTTAATTTTGTTATGATGAAATATAAAATACATACTTGTTGTTTACATATTTGTACCTATTTGTTTTAACTGTACTTATTTTTGCCTGCTTTTTAATTTTTTTGAATATCAAACAATAAATGTGTAACTATTATTTTATTATTTTAGATACAATATTTCTTGAATAAGTAAACTAATTACACCAAAGCGGTAGCCACTAATAGCTTTCGTAAATAGAAAGCTACAGATGAAGACATTATTCCGAAAAATCTAAATTAGTTGTTTTTTAGACAAATTTATTTTTTTAGGTTTTATTATTTGTATATCTCTTTAAATGTATTTGAGAATTTAATAAATATCTCAGTCTACTGCATGGGTATGATGTACGAAGTCTGCTAATAAAGTGAAGTCATTAATATCCCAGATAACTTCGTCAGTATCTAATCGGTAGGTTTAACGATTGTGTTAAAACAGCTAGCTTAATCGTATTGCTTCAAAGCTTCTGCTAAGTGAGTGTTAAACGCAAAATTCAATTTGTTTTTAGTGGCTACCTATCTAAACGCTACTTTTTTATTACCTCAGTCAAGTCATCTCGACTTTAATTTTAAGTTGCTCATTATACCTTGTCGTCTTTACGAGTTGGGCTTGCTCTCAAATTTTTTGTCCATCTGTTTACTGCTACTATGCCTATATGTTATAACTGTTTAATTTCTATAAATTAAAAGTAAAAATAGGTAAGTTTATTCATCTACACTATTTTTGAAGTACAACACAAAAATCATAAAGACCATTGGATGTTGTAGTTGTTTCTATTTAAAGAATAAATTTATAAGGAATGACAATTTTAATAACACGTGTTAAGTTTTGGTGCTCTACGTTATGTCGCTGTATAATCTAACAATAATTGTTTGTATAAATAATATAACACCTATAACACCTATAGTTTTAAACGTAAAAGGTACATAAAATCTATTATTTAATTAATTAACACTCCATATCCATAAAGTTGGCGAAAACATTTCAAGTCGCCGTCATTTGAACAAACTCGTACTATTTTATATTCATGATGGGAGATAAGCACGGTCGGCTGGCAGGAAAATATGACCGATTTCATTGTTCTCCGTTGGCTGGCTCTGAGAATCACTTGCCACAATTAACGAGGCTTGTCGATGTAGAATTAGCCTCTATTGAATGATAATAGCACAATTGAATTCTAACAGATCGGGAAATATGTTTCGTCAGACACGCGTGATGATGTGATAAAGTTTTTTTTTAATCTTTGCAATGCATTTGCAATTTTTAACTAAGTTTTTGATAAATTTTCATTATTATTATATGTGACATAAATCAGTCATTATCAAATCACATTTTCTCAATCACAACTTATAGTCAATTGCAAACAACGTTGACTAAAGATTACAAAGTATAAAATATACTCTAAAAAACAGTTTCCTATTTTCGTATAAGGTTTAATAGTTAAAATTAAGCGTTTTAAGCCTTGTCTTGTTTTTATGTAGTGTCAACAGAGTAATAAGAGTTTTAACTTGAAACTAACTTAATGCGGAGTAGATTCTTATTTTATTCTACTCCCCATTAAAATTTTAAAAATTTATCAAAATTTTATTATTTGACTGGCTCATAATTGTTAATCAAGTTTGTCTGATATTATTATTCTAGCGCTGAATGAACGCAACGAGTTAAACATTTTGATGGCCAATTATTTTTCACTGATATCATTTGTATGCAATATATTCGTACCAAGCGTGCACAAGTTGGTAAATCGAATGTGCGTAATTTTTAATGCGTGCCTTTTTTAAGCACTTTGATTTACTTGATTTTTCCGATTTAGATATTTATTTCGCCCTATGGATAGAACAAGTAATAATAATAAACCTTAATATTGGATTTTAAAGTTGACTTACCGATCTATATCACGCGTGGTACGGACATGTGAGCCATATTTATGGAATCTTAATTGTCATTAATTATTAGTCTAAAATAGTTATATTCTTAAGATTGGCGTTTTTATATGAAATACAAAATTAAACCCTATCAATATGCAGTATAAAACGAGCAACGCTGGCTGGTATGACATGTATCGATCGTAGCGTGCCGTCGCCACCATAATGCCTACAAGCGGCGTCCTGCGGTGAGGCACGCACGACGGGGCCCTAAGGCGACGCACTGGCGTCTTTCAATATTCAAGTTTCTTCCTATCGTAAATTTTAAGACACTCTGTCTCCCATTGTATTTACAATTCAGATCTAATTCCCACCTTATAAAGCTATGATCATTTTTTAACAAATATTTATTCTGATTATAACTGTGTGTTTCTTATAATAATATCACAATGATTAACACCACATCTTTAAAATACCCGTTAAAAATAGTCTTCAAAAGTTACCCTAGTACTAATAGATGTGTATAATTAATTGACACATATACAAAGTTTGTAATTGCTTAAATTGGAACTCGCAAAACATTTATATAAAGCATATACGAGTACACTTGCTATCCTGGCGCGGTGGGACATCGTCTGAATATAAATGTGAGTGGTTGTAAGTTTGATTCCCACTCGGGAGAATGATTATATTTGATCCTGGTAAGAGAAAACACGGTGTTGAGTTCTGCCACTCAACACGCAATGTCTCGAATTCTGGTTGAAAAGGAAGAACTTGACTTAAATCTATATTCTATCTCTCTACCCTGCTATGCGGGATAAAGCGTGAAGCTGGTATATTTACTCTCCTACGTTAATTTACGTTCGATAAACTAATAATCACATTTAATTACGTCTAATATGTTGTTCTAGTCTGAGTCGAATCTGTTAGTTGAAAGCAAATTTAGTGTACCTATAGTTACGTGGATGTTACAAATCATCTCTCTAACTATTCATTACAGCAATCTCGAAGTATGACATATTACTTGAACTATACTTTAAGTATATACTGGAATTATTAGTAAAAAGATAATGCTAATCCTGAAGCTACGATATTATCGCTTATTAATTTGCCACATTATATAAATCATTTGAGTCAATCACCATATTTCTACAATCGTTAATTGTCGTAATCGCAGAACCTAAAAAACTGGCAACGTACAAACTTAATCTTCTTATTAAATCAAACACATCACATTAAGGATGTTATCTTGTCAATATTGAAGTCCCTAACAGTGAGGGCAATAGTGTAGACATAAATATGTAACGACAGGTGGTAAAGTGGCCATGCTGAGCAACGCACGCCCGGGCCCCTATCATCAAAACCACTTAAATCATTCAACTTTTATTCAAAATTTAACTTTAACCCTTGTTAAATAGGATCTCGATTAACTATTGACAAAATAAAGACCTTAGTACTCTTCGTTAACTCCGTCAATCGCAACGCAAGCCTGAAGACGGGAGGATTCGAATTTATTGACCATTAATTCAAAATATTATTTTCACAATATAAGTACTCATTTATTAATTTTGAAATATTAGGTTCCGATTAATTTATATGTGTCTTTAAGATATTTATTATGTATGTAAATATTGTTTTTATTTATAATACTAATCTTTTGTTTTCAGCGCAATACATTTATTTTACATTTCATTGTGAACGCTTCTCAGACAAAATCTTCGTTGTAACAATTGTTATAAATACTCTGTTATAGTGTCATTGCCGGAGTAATTTTTGATTGTATGGATATCAATAAATACATCGATCACCAGTTACCTAAAGAATACTTCCTATTGACTCAAGTTGACACAGCTATATATTCTAAATAAATAGAAAAAATAATCATTAATCTAAGTATATGTTAGTTAGCTTGTATAGTAAGACAAACGTCGTATGTTAACATTTTTTTGTTATTAAATAGGAATAAGGAATAACGTAGTTTATTGACAAACACAATATAAAATTTAGTTTAGTTCAATATCTTGTTTTTTTACAGAATGTTGATGAAGAAGATAGAGCATCGGTAAGTGTCGTTTCTAATATTTATATGTAATTATTTTTATTAAAAACTGTTATAAGAGCCCTCGATGATGATGATTTATCCTAGAATTTATATTTATAAAATTTTGTGTATTTTTTAAATATTTTAATAAGAAATTGAAATTATGAATCAAAATGTAAACAAACTTACTAAACCCAAGCAAAAACAAGCGATTATACATTTTATAATTACAAATAGAATAATATTTCAAACAAGTTTCTGGCGCGTTAAATAAACAGCTAACATTAGTATTCGTGTAAAATTGTTCTTTTCTTTCAGTAACACAACAGACGGAATTAATTTTATCGCCTCACGCTATAATTATGAATTTTTGTTTTTTTAAATTAGATGTTATAATATTTTAGGTAAACTAAAAGGCAAAATATTTTTAGACAATACTTCCACAGCTCGTGATTATTTTAAATTGTTTGAATTGAGTTTTGATATTCACACACTTTAACCTTATTTAAGAACTTATAATACTTAGTATTAGTAAGTATTATGGGTTCAATATTAGCGTAGTAATAACCCATAAAATGCAAATTCTAAAGAACTGCGTAAAATTACCTATAAATTGTTCTATCGACTATAAATAGCTTATCTTATTAGCTAAGTTATTAGCATGGTTCAATTAACTTATAACCTTATTGTGAATAAACTTGTGGTCACAGGAGCTTTGATTGATAACTTTCCATGACTGTTAAGTACTTTTTGCACTCGCACTGCTTACAGATATTATTTGCGTCCCTAGTTGGAGTACTTAAAAACTCCACTAAAAGCTTCTACTAGATCTTAATATTAAAAATTACTAGTGACTTCCGGAGACGTTTTTGCTAAGTATATTTAATCTAATCGTATTTTTGTTTTGAGTTGAAAATAGGGTTCGCTTATTTCTGGTTTCCATACGGTTTCTTTCCCTATATTACTAATACAAATACTATATTATTTTTATTAAAATATTTTTTTTTATAAATGTCCAATATCTTTGCGTTGTATTTAAAATATATAGAAATTCGAGTCCAATTTTGTTTACACTATTATATTGGGGCTTTATTTTTCATTAGATATACAAAATTTTGGTACAATTCTAAGATTATATGATTATAAAAACATTTCTAAGATTAATTATGATAACCTAAATGACTACATCAAAATTATTTTAAAATTAAATCTCCACAATCCTACAGCTAGAGCACAAGGAGACTGATCCACTGGACTTGAAGCAAAAGCAGTGGATATTGTGTGCGGCGCGCGGCGAATATCACTCCTTAGCCAAAATGTGCAAAGAAAACGCAAAGCTTGTACGGACTAAGGTATGTATATTATGTATATTATTGATAACATTCATAATTATACTTTATTTTTCTTGATAATAAAAATATAAACTAATACTACTGTAGTTGGTAAGTGTTAAATGTATACAATTTTCTAACGTAGTATTTTCTATAATTTTTATAACTTTACGAAATTTTAAAATACCTACTAAATCGAATGTCTAAAAATAACTAATACTAAATATGCTTCTTCCAAAAATAAAAATCATAAGTGCAATGATTTGTATAATGATGCAGAATATAAAGGCATTTTTTTATTATATATTGACTTTGTCTATTGAATTTCACTGTAAATGATATTTCTATTTAAAAATTTGATGAATCTATATTTTGAAGATAAGAAGAACTATTAAAAGTTTCAAAGCGATTGAATTAAATATATATATATATAGTTTTAAAAAATAAGATACTCTTTCTACGGTAATTAATTATTTAGTATTTACATATATTTTATAAAAGAAAAACCGCAAACGTTAGCTGGTATTTTTCATGAACCTAGTTATGCGGGAAAGAGCCTCAGTATTAACTTATATCTTATTTATAATATAACCGTCTTGTGACCAAGTGATCGTCGCATGTTGCGAATACAACATGATAATAATTCTAATATAAGAAGTTACATCTTATCCCGGATTTAACAATTACTCTAAAGTGTAAAGGAACCATATAGCGTCTTTGATTTTGCAGTGATACAAAAAGTGCACTGATTCTATAAAAAAGGTGATAAACGGTAACGGATGTGGTCCTCGATTTTTTTTTGGCGTTAGTTAGAGCGAGCATGTGTCCAAAAGGTGTGTTTTTAATTGGAAGGTCGGCGCCGTCGCCCCCCGCGATCTATCTTGACATATCTCTTCCCTTGTTTTATTTTACGATCTCTTTTTTTAACTATTGTTTATGGTCTTCCACTTGAAATATAAATGTCATATAACCGCTAATTTTACCAATTGTTACAAAATATTCTGTACACGTTTTCTTTACGTATCGGATATTTTGACCAAAATTTAATATAACAAATATCCAAGCTACACATTGGCAACGTTATATTGTATGTATTGTGCCAAAAATATACATACAAAGTATTTTCGTGTAATTAAAAGAGTAAAAATTAAAACAAATATTTATTTCAAACTAATTACACAGATACTAGTTGCTATAGGTAAAATCTAATTATAATTCTTACACAGACGTTATGTTTTATGATCGGCGTAATTAAGCGTAGTCATTTTCTAAGCAATCTAAGATGACCACTCTCCTATCCATTATAATAAGTTTGCTTTAGGTCTTTTATTTGAGCGTTTAACCCAGGATACGAGTACATTACTTTTATTGTAGAAATAAAACGTAATGATAGCCTTCTCTTTTATTGATACGTTGTAAATCAAACGACGACGCCAATTGGATTTGAGTTTTATTAGCATCGTCGATATGTGAATACTTGTTAAGTGAAGTTAATGAGAGTCGGCCGGGTTTGTCTCTTACTCGTTTTTCGTCCAGATTTATTATCCTCCAAGCTCTTTTACTTAGAAACTTTTATTCTTAATTACTCGTATACCTTGTGTTTATTATTTCATTTCAACAATTCTAATTTCTAACAATTGCTAATCCTTACTTATATTATAAATGCGAAAGTAACTCTGTCTGTCTGTCTGTTACGCTTTCCCCCCTTAAACCACTGTACCGGTTTTGATGAAATTCGGTATGAAGGTAGAATAAACTTAGGAAAGGACATAGGATATTTTTTAATGGGAAAATTTTTTTATAAAAAAAAAAATATTTCTTATAATTTTTTTTTTGACAAATAGTCTAGACCTTGGGAAATACTATAGGCTACTCCTTACACGTCGCGCGATATAACCGAATTCCACGCGGGCAAAGCCGCGGGCGGAAAGCTAGTTTGTTATATATGTATACTTAAATAATATATGTTTTTCGCTGCACACAGATCGGATGAAGTAGACGTTGCATACGGTGCCAGACAGCCCCAAAGTCATCGTTATAAATATTAATTATTTAAATTATGCCTCTAATTAATTTAACCGTATGTGAGAAAAGACGATCATAATTATTAAATTTCAAATGCAAATCACAAGGCTAACTGACCAAGTGAGTATACATACACGTTAAAAACATTCGTTTCACAACGCGTAAAATATTATTTTAATTACACGTTAGTTTAAAGAAATCGTGATACTAATTTGTTTACATTTGCGTTAGTGTTCTACTTTAAAGGTATATAATTAAGTAACAAAATTTATTTTATATTTTGTAATAAAGAAATACCTATATATGTAGAAGGAACTGATATTTTTATATCTAAGTTAAGGCCTAGGTTTATGAACATGTGTAAGGAACGTAATTAAAGAAAGCCTTCGGAAATATAAACATGTTGGTCATAAATATCTCATTTTATTATTGTATTACCAATTACTAACCTCTTCGAACTCAGAAATAAAATACTACTAACTTTAAGGTGTATCAAAAATTCCGTACATTTGAACTTTAAGTTCAAAAGCGTCGTAACAGTTAATTATTCGCCTTATTATTTTGAATTTGTCTCCAATTAGTCCGTCACTGAGTCGATCGCTTATAACATCTGCTTTGAAACGGTTGTTTTCATTTTCTACGCGACTAATAAAGCAACACTAAATATTGTTAGACGGTATGAAACACGTGTTTGCTACTCAGCCACGCTGGTTGACATTTGTCGTCCCACCAATAAAAAACACTTTGATGATTATTTTAGTAAATACCCTGAGTGTCGATGGAATTATCGGTTTGTGGAACCGAGAGTCCTTTTATATTTATATTTATGTTTTATTAGCATACATACTTATATTTTATTTCATTTTGACGACCGTCTATTGCGAAATAAATAAAGAGGACAAATCAACTCTCTTTCCGCCCGTACTTATTATAAACATTGTACTATGTCATTAAAAATCTGTATAATCTACAGTCTAAAGTTAAGTAGCAGTCTTTAATTTCCTGATTATTCCAAAGCAGTTTTTCAAAGCACTGTTTTTCGTAAAGTAAAGTAAACAAGGAAAACGTAGTGTCATGACAATCCATTTTCCTCTTTCAGCCCGAATTCGAACCATTGTGTGTTCAGTGGCGGAACTCAACGCCGCGTATTGTCTCACCAGAGTGAGAAAATGAAAATAATTTAAACCCACTCCCCGAGTAAAGATTGAACCCACAAATATCTTGCTTACAACCAAAAGCTGTCCCATCGCACCACGGCTGTAGCAGTGCTTTTAGTTTCAAATAGTTCATTATACCAAGATGCTGTCTTAAAATTAAGATACTTAAATATGTCATCGCAGCTTCCTACGTAAAGAGATCGTTTATTAATTGACCAAAGACCGCCCGCGGGGAGGGACAGTACCATTTCCGAGTCTTTGGAATTCCTTAAATCGATGTTTGACTTTTCGTATTGATCGATTATTCCTTTTATCTAATAATATGTTTAGATTACTTTTTGATTATTGATGATATGTTTATATTACTTTGAATATCTGCTTGCGATTGGACAATAATATCAAATAACATTATTTATAAAAATTACGAATGCTGTCGTTTAATAAAAGAGGAAAATTAAGCAATTGATAGCATAGCCACCGTAACCATAAGTAAATAATTATAGACTACATCTTGAATAGATAATAATATTTAAATCTTTGCGTGCTACTTTCAATCTATCCAACATTAACAAATATTATATTTGCGTGAAAAATGTAAGTCCTCACGTCATATGTGTGTGATTGATAATAAAATTTAGATTTTCTCCTCTTAACCAACAGCCACATTTTTGAATTAAAGAACTTCTCTTTTAATTTTTTTAACTCCATTTCGTCATCTATGATAACACAGATCTAAGTACCTAAACCCAAATATTATTATTATTAAGAAACCAAAAAAATTATCTTGTAATCCTGGATAGTGACTAGTTAATTATCGATTATAGTACACGAAAAAAGTGGTCGAGACTTAATATAACATCAATCTCAATATCATAGACATACTTCTGCACGACATTACTACATTAAAACATTATAATATTAGTAAGAAAGTTACATATGTACTTACAATATATGTTAACTTGAATTTAAAAACTATTGTAAATTGTAAACAATAGACAGACGCCATCTAATCGTCATATCACTAGACCATCTCATTTACAGAAAAACAACAAAATGTGAAATTTATCCATCGTAGATAAGAATTGCAATTTTTTCCACAACCGATCCCATGGGTTTAGGAACAAAATGCCATTCTCGTATTACAAGTAAGATAACGTGATTCCAGATAAAACCTTTTTTCGTTTTGCAACTTAATGACCAACGTCGTTTTTATAGTTAGCAATTCGTGCAAAATATTTATTATATTCAGATGTAAGGGCCGAATCAATTTAATTACTCCTTAACGGCCGTGTAATTGTGTTGATAAAGGTTTGTTTAGTGAATGGTAAAGGTATTGTTATTATATGTGATTTACGACCGCCCATTTAGTAGGGCTGTCTGATATTATAAAATACTGCCTTTTATGTAAATTATTTTTAAGTGTGAATATAGAAAATGGCGACAATAAAACATGATGTTACTTTAAAATTCCGAGCAGCTAAAGTTGTAGTTAATCTCAGCATGTTCAATCATCATTTAATACAATTAGCAGTGAGAACAAAAGGAGCAAGCTAAACCTATGAATAAGATTATTTATGTCACAAATGTCGTAAAGACCATTTGTTTATTGTACAATAGTGAGTTTTTCAAAATTAAAAAAAATATTAAATCGATATCCTATTCAAAGCTGATTTAAATATCGCAAAATGGTTGTTTTTTGTATATTTATAACAGTTTTTATTAATATGGAAACTCTCTAAATATCTGAAAATAGCAATGGTTAAAATATCTATTTATTTTCTTATATCAAAATCGACCAAAATGCTCTTTAAGCTGAAAACTTAAAGCTTCTTAACAATATCAAGTTAAGCCAATTAATTTCTGCCTATGCTCGCGTTAATTTAAACCCCGTTTCTACACGTGTCTAGACGCCAGTATTCGGTTTCGAAGCAAAAAATATCCCCAAACACGCATCTAATATTTCTGTTGCACGCGCTATTAACGCTCAGTCGAGTGGGTGTGTCCCTGCGGAAAGCAATTTCTTAACTGATTTATATACCATCGTTGACGTTGTTTGTCTAATTAAGACACTACTTTAGTTGGAGATTTATTTGTACTCACGAACGAAACTAAGTTAAATACTTTACAGTTAATAGGATCATGATGTTTGTTTGCGTTGTTCTAATTCCTTCGTTCATAGTAGGGAAAATTGTGTATCTCTCTATTATCTCTGACTTTTAAAAAACATCTTGCTTGTGCAATTTCTTCCTATAATAAATTTAAACAAAAATGTTGGCTGCTTTGATACCAACATCTTAAATTATTGAAATCAAGTTTATAGAAATAGCAATATTAAAATTTTCTTATTACACACTTTTTTTTCCACAAACTTAAATCAAATTACTTAACTGGTCTTCATTATTTATAAGTCATATTCAATTAAAATTAAAAATGTTATAATTTCTCTGTCTTTATTTTTCGCTCATTTAAATAGATTTAATTAATACATGAAAATGATCGAGAAATAAATACTAAATACTTTGTATGTATATAAAATAAAAGCATTGAAAGTCAATGTACCATTGCGCACTCATTGGTTATCAATAATCGTTTAGTTCTTCTAGTAATCAGAAAACAAAGATATAAAAATGTATATAGCCCTTTTTGTTACCCCTGCGAAGCGACCCGAAATGTGTATTGTTGTTAATTTTTTTGGTTATATCGCGGCGCCAACTTGGTGCAATACGAGATCTATGTCTCATTTGGGCCGTTTCTGACATTTTCGTTATGGTTTCAAACGAACGATTTGGCATTTATTTCTATAGAACTAATGAAACTATAATATAAATATGTATATACAATTTGTCTTGAGACATTACTATTCAGCCTAGTTTCACCATAATTGCAATCAATTTAAGGTAAAGTGACGTACTGTAATTATAACATAACAATATCCGTAAACATTAAAATAATATGTACAGAAGAATTAATCAAACATATTTCACTATTATACTTTTTTCAATTTTAGTATAGGTAATAACTCCTAACAACATTTACTAACAGTCTTAAAGTTCGAAAAGAAATTGTACATATCTATGAAATAATCAAAATAACCTATGTATCGTTTAAACGGGGGGTCTGGAACTAGGCGTAGCATAAGACACTCGCATGCAAGTCACTCAATAAGTGATTTCCAACACCGTGACTATGCGATATTGTAATAGCTGTTTGTTTAGACTCTACCTTACTCGTGTATCGACCTAATCATATATGCTGAGTTTTGTTTTTATACCAACTTTTATTATAGCTGGGTGTGTGAGGCTACAATCAAATTTGAAAGACAGGTCTCGTTGCCTACGTAATTTTGAACCTGGCGCCGCTGAGGTGTTGGCACAGCCCGATTGAAACTTATTTATTGGAACGTATTGTTTCTTTTATTATGACCGTTTAATAGTCTCCGACTCTTGTATTTGTTTAGACGTCCCGTTCGTAATACAATTTGTTAGTCTTTTTTTCTAAAGGCTCTCTTCCTTTTTGATCTCAAGTCTTTGAGGATATTGTGTTTGTAAAACGAAATATACACTTGTTTGGTATTTTTATAGTTCTTATATGAGTTCATTTTATTTTATAGCTAACTATTATAATTTAAAATATTGTGTACTATGTGAGATTATCTATGTATAATGTTATAGCCGTTTCTATAACATATACCAGCATCTTGATAAGTTAAGGATAAGCTATTAGTAGTCTTTTGATGCTTATATACGTTAATGACTGTCAATACTGCGTATATTTTTTTACCAAATGTTTTAAAGATTGTGTTTTTAAAATTTTGCATTTCCAATTTTTTATACAGGACAAAAAAGGAATACGCCTGTACTGTCCGATTTATGTTCTTTCCGAAGGATTTCCATGTGGGTGTAGCTCGGCCTTCGGTGCTTGCTTGTCACTTTGGAATGGGGGATAAATAGTGTTCGACCTGACTTTAGATTTGTGTTTCGTGCAAATTAGCCGTTAAAAAGTAGAAAATGTTGCTTTTCCATTTTAAATTGTTGTATTACTTCTAGTTTATGGACATTTTGTTTAAATAAACAAAATCTTAAAGACCTTACCTAGCTTAGTTTCTCAGCCTTACTCAAATATGAGACAATTTCCTATATTTATTTGTCATAAGCACGAACTGCTTTAAATTCACCAAGAAAGGGATAATCAGGGCGGGCAAGCCGTCACTCAAACTATTGGAGATCGCATGACAAACTACTGTTGACTAATACCCGCTAACCTCAACCTAGCTATTTGGGTTAGAACTACTGACCCTTAACCTTTTATACATATCTTATAATAAAATACAAATACGATGCTTTCATAAAAAAATATGGTATATTTTTTTAATGATTATATAATATAATATAACTTACGCTATTATTTTTATAAAAATGATTTGTTTTGGTTATGGCCTTGTTGAGCATTTTTATAAAGACATGTATAAAGTTAGAATTTATATATAATTTCTTGTTTGAAATGTATAGACTGTTTTCGAATTAATAATAAAAATGATATTAAATTAATTTAGTTTAATATAAAACGTCATCACCGATCTTATAATACTAGGTGACGTTTGAATCCTTGAGCGTTGAGTGCCGCCACTCAGCACGCAATGCCTCAATTCGGCAGAAAGTGGGGAACGGAGTGTCTTAACACTAGGTTCCCTCTGCCTACCCTGCTATATGCGGGATACAGCGTGAAGCTATGTATGTATGTAACTACAAATAAGTTAATAATTTTTCATTAAACATTAGTATTGGTGCTTCAAATATTGTTTGAGATTTAATAAATAATACGTTAATAATAGCAATATTAGTTAATATACTTCCAAAAATATATTCGTGGGACAAATAAATAGACGGCCGGTCAAAGAACACATGATAATAGGGTCCAGCTAACACCCTTTATGTGCGGAACCCTAAAGCCAATCCAATTAACAAGCCAAAATATACCGTGTTTAGGCGTCGAGTTTTAATTTGGCGAAATCGTACCATACACCGGGGAGATGGGTGCACAATTTACGCAAAGCAGATCCCACACCGCGCATTAATTAACCGAGGCTCATACGGCCCATACTGCCTGGCCAGCAGATTTACGAGCCAGCTAGACGATAAACTAATTGCAGTGCTATTGTTTCTAAACTAAAGCCCGGAATGGTACTAGCGACCAGGATTTATATTATCGATGGCCTCTGAGTCTATTTGGCTTTCAAAACTGATGAATAGTTCGCACTTGGTGTTTTGTTTTTTCTGGTTTGGAATAATTTGAGAGAAAAATGAATCTGGAAATTGTCTATGTATTATTTCATATAATTTATATTTCTGTTTTGTTAAAATTGTTGAGTAATTTGAACCAAGCATATTATCTGCTATGAATATTATTTATTACGGTTTAATATTATAATTAGTATAACATTAAGGACTATTATACCTTTTTGATTAGTATGAGTGTAGAGTGAACGGGGAGACCAAAACACAGTGTCTAAACACTAGGTTATCACTTTCTACCCTATTGAATGCGAGAATTTAGAAAATATTAATTTTATTTAATTAGATGCAGGCATGCTTACATGTTTCATTCACACAAATTAAATATATTTAAATGTAAATATTCCCTGAATTGAAATTCCATTGCTAGAAGATTTTTGAATCTTGAATTGAACATAAATTCATCTATTCATCCACTGTCCACTGGATATAACGATCAAATTAATGTCGCCTTATATATTTGAACTAGATGTAACCATAATGGTTCAATTAACTGACATAACCACATATTTTTTTATAGAACATATAGTTTTAGATACGTTCGAGTTGGGTTTGACTATTGACTTTAAAAGCTGGCAACAGTTTTTACAATTTACACTATTTTGTTTGTATCATGGTATGCGCTTGTACCTCGCGATATGTTAATTTGATTGAAAATGACAGTCATGGTTTCAGGCGGTAATCAATGTTCCCTTTTAAAGCTTCAAACTGAATTTTAGTGTGGAGGGTGGTTTTTATATTTTGCTATCCGCTATTGCGTATCATATGTGTCACTCGCGGCGTACACGAGACACCCGCGGGCGACAACAGCTCGCGTTCTGTTTCCGATATATTTTAATGTCTGTAAATTGTAAAACATTATAATCGGAGTAGAAACTGAATATCATAAATTGTGAGAAAACAACTCTACGCTAATTAAAGTATGCATTCTGTAAATTTCAATTTATTACCATTACATATTTAGTGTGAATTTTCCAAAAACTTAAAAAAAATCACCTCATGTTTTTTCGCATTCGCATAGTAGGTTAGTCAAAGAGTTCCTAGTGTCCCCTTTCTCTTCCACCTACTAGTAGGAAGTAGTAGGAAAAACCTACTTAAGCAATTAAATATATTCTTGTGACACTATTATTTAATACAAGTATTTTATTCACTATCGTAAGCACGTAAGCATAATTCGTTTAGAATTTATATATCTAATGTAATAAATATATAAACAATTAAGTGTACTAGAATTTAATAAAAAATCCTTACTACGAAGTACGAAGAAACAAAAGCTAACTGGAGACTAGTAGAATAAAATTTTTACATACATGTTTTTAAGACTCAACCAAGTTAATCCTCGCAAATGATACAAGCGTCGTCACGTCTGAATTCACTTTCATCTCGGTCTATATCCGTTGTTACAGTAGCGTCAAGACAAAAATAATTACCCAGCATAGGCACTCCGCTAAGCCACTACAATTCGTTTGCGGCGGCAATGTAAATCAAAGGGATTTTAACATAATTAAGCTAATAATTAATGTAAAGACTCCTTTATTTATAGCCGCACTTATTCTTAAAATTGTCCTCGTTTTGATAAGACGCTTAGAGAGCGTCAGCGTTCAACACATGTGCCACTGTAATGGATGCAGATAATAGCTAATATCTCTACAAAAACTAATACATCATGTTATAAATCAATATTATCAAACAAAATTGAATCGTAAAAATGATCACTCAATTATATTAATACTTCCTGTAGAAAGCACGAACAGGAAATGTGTGTAGGTACAAGTGAAATATTTTTCCGTAAGCCCTTCCATCCCTCATCTCCTGAAAGTTAAATTATGCCGCTTCTACGGGTAGACGAGCACCCTATTAATTTGTTTATATTAGATAGACTCACTTGCGCAGTCAATCAACAACGTCGTCGGGCGGCCGATACGCGATTTGTTTTCGAAAGATCTTAACCGTGTTTCGGTTATTTCTGTACAATTGAAGCTTTTAAATTTAGTGTCACCACAACTCTCCGGAGACGGTAGCATTTGTCTGGGAATATTTATTATAGCGGCACACTGAATATATCATCCTCTCGGTATTGCGGCTATCGATCAGCGGCGCGGGACTGGCCAAATTGATTATTTATTTGAGCTCAGTTAAATCTTCACTGGTTACGTTATTTGTAGTCTAAATAAGCTTGAAGTGCTTAGCGCTATGTGACGCGTTTGCTATTTAATAACCACTGAAAATGTTGTTTGTCGGATATATTTATATGTCACAATAAAAGTTAGCCCAGTTAGTATTTTATTATTTTTAATATTGTAATGCTTTATCTATGTTACTTTAAAAACCAAAACTAGTTTCGTTATTTTTGTATTAAGAATTATCTGATAATTTATAATCTCTCCTTGTCTTAACCTGGCTCGTTCAATACCTCTTAGTTTGTTATTAAAGTTCGCTTTCATTTTTAATCGAAAGGAGAAAGCGAAAACTAATTTAAAACAAAAACTGTGTAAGTATATAATATTATTTAATAATATCAAACTCATAAAGCACTGAAACATTTTAATAAAGCACTCAAACTAGCCACAATAGCTGGAAGCATCCCGAGGTTATTACACCAACAATGCGGACCGGGACAATACTACACGCTAATGAACTATAATATTATGGGGTTCATAACACACAAACGGTATACCGGTAAACGAAGTTCAAGCGTCTCTTTATAATTACGTACTGAGGATACTTGGTCATGACCTCTGGCAAAGGGATGAACATGCCGGGTGGAAATAATAAGCATGTTCATTATTTTAAAGCTAATTGGCAAAGGCCGCTCGCAGCTTGGTGCGAGCATCGCGAGTTCGCCTTCGGCAGTACCCAATTCGCGGTGTGGCGGCCTCATTATGTTAAAAACTAGAGTATAATAATGGAAGTGTTGTGTCTGTTACATATACGTATACCTCTAGTATACCGTGTAACCATATACGGTGTTAATTATTGCCTAAGTAGTTGAGTTTCAGTGTCAACTATTTTCTTCAAATGAAATCGGGTATAACATTGGTTTGAAATATTTATACAATAACTGTTTTAAATATTTTAAAACGTGATTCTGTTTTTTTTTTATCTAAATGAGTTACATTTAAAATGGGATTCAAAATCTAATGCTACCACGTGATCTCTAAGAAGCATTTCTGGGTCTACGTGAATTAGACAGGTACTTAAATTTAATACAAAAATAGTGTCTACACATATATAAGCACTTATGACCTATAAGTGTTAAAGCGAATATTGTTATGTTCTAGACAAATATACTGTTGAGATAGCTGTGTTGATTATAATCTATGATTAGATTCATTATCGTATTGCAATCGTGACCCTGTGTAGTACTCGGAATTACATGCTTGAATAATATTTTATTTTGATTTCTACTTGATTTATTTTAATGACTTAAAGTAACGAATAACGTAAACATTATATAATATAAATGTTTAATTATTTATATTTTTTTATATTTAGCTATTATACTAAAAAAATGCATAAAACCAAGGTATTTGTTAAAGTCTCGAATATTTGAAAACAACACCTTCAACTAAGAAATACAAATGATTCACGCAGTTATTCTTTTATGAGTTAATATAGAATTTTATTACAATGTTAAATTTTAATTATTGAAACAAGTAGCAAGTGAAAATCTTTTTATTCACATTTGAAATAGTTTTATTCCATTCTATTACATTAATTAATAATATTTCTATACTATAGTAGAAGTTATATATTGTTTTAATAATTCAACAAGGCGATCCATTGTTTTGTCATGTTAACCCATTGTTCCGGCGGCGGCTAATCCCTTGAGAGTTTGGTTACGAGATTGCTGTGTTTCGTATTGTAGAGATATTTGCTACTTGCTGAATATCTTTATTATGTATTCTAGATAATTTTTTTTTTTTAGTGCTATAGGATTTTGAATCGCATCCAATGAAATCATGTACATGTAAAAATTATGACAGACACATAAATATATAATAAATGCATATTGAAATCGGTAGAGTATTTCAAATATAATTATTGATAAAACGAGTACACATACCCACTAATAACATATTAAAAAAATATTCTATATATCATAGCCATAATTCAAGTTTAACACAAAATTCAGTCTTTCATATTGAACATTGAATACAAACGTAGTTAAACATAAATGCCTAATTAATAATATAAAAACGTTTTCTTCATACCCCAGGCTAGTGCCTACTGGGCGTTAATATAAATCTTCCATTGGCACGAAATAAGAAATAATAAAGACAATTTGTTAAGAGCTTTGCTTAAGAATAAGTATTCTTTGTAATCATTTATTGGATTATAAAGGGATAGAATATAATTCTTTAGTCTAGTAAATAGATGTTTTGATGGTCCCGCCGCCGCGGGCGTGCACGTTATCGTAGAACTTTTATATTTTGCAACAAAATTTAACATTGTTTCAGTAAAAAACTTTAAAGGATAAAATACAAAGAAGTTCAACCCTTGCTTAAACCTTTTTGCAAAACTTTTAATTAATCAAAAACATTGTCTTGGACGAAAGTTTGTCGCATAGAGTTTTGTTTTACTTATATTTTGTTATTAAATAGCGATAGTAAGAATTTTTATAAATCACTTTAAGTAACTAAATTTGTAATTTCGTTACCAGCGATTCATTGCGTTTTCCTTGTCTTAAGAGGCTAATCTGAGCATTTATTTTTACAAAAATGGAAAATGAAAGAGACTAAATAAGATTCAAAATATGCAAACAATGCTAAAAATAGTTTAAAATACGTATGTAATTATATACAACGTATACATATACATATTTTTATATACATACATCGACCTTGAGTCAACAATTCCACACCTCTGAATTCTGGATATATCTAACAAATAACTTTATTTCGTGACCATTGTGACACTTGCCTGCTACTTCTATTTACCACTCATTGGAGATCTTATGTTAATATATGTATACATAAATTATGAGATTAGACCTTGTCCATCAAGTTTGAAAAACACTACTAAAATGCTTTTTCTTATAGATATATTATTACGACTTTTTTATCCTGATCTTTTATTTCCACATACTTGTTGTGGATCCAGAGAAAAAAATTCTCATGAGAATTAATATTTTTGTAAGGACAAATATCTTGTCACTTAGACTTCGACAAAAAAGACAAGTAGACTAAGAAAACGTCAAGTGTGTCAAGACACTTTGTCTTTCGCTTTTCAACTGAATTCGAGACATCGCATATTGATTACCAACGCCAAATGCCGCATTATATTTTGAAAAATATTTCCCAGAGTGGAGACCGAACCCAAGACCACTGTATTTATAGTCAGACACTGTCCTAATGATCCATTATAAATCAATCAGTTATTTAGATGATCAGGATCAGAAAAATAAGCAGAAAAATAGAAAGAATATATTATTTTTCTTCTCCGCTTTCCGCCGAATTGAGACATTGCGTGCTGAGTGATGAAACTCCACGCCGCGCTTTGCCTTGTTACCAAACCCAGGAAATGAAAATACTAAAATTTTTACATTTCCTGGAGTGGGAATCGAACCCACGACCTGACGCGTTTACAGTCGCACGCTGGTGTCTTTGCGCCACGACAGTACAGTAACACTAGATTCTCTGTTCCCTCTGCCTACCCTGCTATATGCGGGATACTTCGTGAACCTAAAAAATTAAAATATTTTTGTCTGCCGGTTAACAGTCAAAAAATCATTTATTCATATTCTTTTGCTGTTTACTTGTGCCCTTAGTTGTCGTATATATTCAATGTACAGAAATTCATTTTTACTGTTTTAGAGCATAAATTATAAAGGCTGAATGAATTTCAAAAAACGAATAGTGTATGACCATCTACAAATTATACTCGTATTAAATGGAGGCAGTTCTTCTGTAAAGTTTATGCTCTATGCACTACGTTTGACATGCCCCTGTCGGTTCTTGTCAAATATCAATTCAACTGTCTCGTCAATTCATCAATAACAATAGTCTGGGGTGTTCCAATCACGATTATCGGTCAGAGTATTAAATATATACGGTGCGTTCAATTTTAGTTTGTCTTATTTGTAAATTATAACTATAACAAACTGTGGACATCACTGCATTTTACGTGAATCATTGGAAGCCATACTGAATCTTTTATAACACAAAATCTGTAAAACATATTGTATACAGAAAATTTCGCTTGCGTATAAATATTTTTTAGATTAAATAGAATATCGTAAATAAAAGCTTCATAGGTATTTAAATACTAACGTTAAATAATAAATATTTATTCACTGAATTAGTCAGTAAGTCAGTCACTATCAAAAACTTAACCTACTTTCAATGGAATTATATATACTTTTTCAAATGATCTATTTAAAATTTGGAACCAATAACATTTTCAGAAAACATTGATATTTTGTTTACGTTTATTATCATTCTTAAACCGATTTTTAAAAAGTCTTTGTTTATTTGAACATGTACTAACTAAACACTACTGAACTTCAATTTATTTAATTTGTATATAAATTTTAAGGCTTATCTACAGAACTTGGGACCTACTTATATCTCTCAATTATTTTATGGATAGAGTCTGGACCAAGCTTATTCTTAATGTTGAACGTGACTCCTATTTTATACATTTACGTTTTTTATGGGATCAATTTTACTCACACTTTATCACTCATTTTACACTCTACTTTTTATCAATCTTTGTCGTGAATTCTTTATCAAATTTGAATCTGTCAGTCCATAAAATATAATAATATCAGTATCCTAAAATTTCTATACAAAACTTTTATTTTAAAACATATCTATATTTATAGTGCACGGTAATTTATATAACAGGACAGTAATGCAAGTTAAAGTTTACTTATTGTACTGTCCATAATATGCTTTTTAAAACAACATCAACAATGCTTAAGTATATCTCTACTACTTATATATATTCTTATCATTGAAACTTTTTTATAGAATAAAATATATCGCTAAATATAAATCTCATTTAATAACATAACTGGGTATCAATAAACGGTACAAACGTAAAGAAAATAAACCCGTTCCCGAAATCATTTCCAATCACACTGTATGGGTGTGTCGTGGATCCCAACGTTAATCACTATTCGCATTTAAAGCGTCTCCTTGTAATTGCCTTGTGTGTTTATATAAGCTTTATCTCCTCTATATTGAATGCCTATCTAATAGTAAAATTGTTTAACTAGAGCCATTATAAAGCACTACTTGAATCTTTTTAATTCTAAGTAGAATTTGTTGAAATACTAGTAGAATGTACAGTTTTCTATATAATAAAATATATATTTACTGCATTTGTTTTAGTGTCTTATTACTTATTTTATTATAACAGTATACTTAATATATCTGTTTTAAGTAAATAACGGTTTCAAAAATCCAACTTATCATGTTCACTAACTTATTTTCATTGATAAAAGTGAAATTTGTTTATCCATACTTTGACTAGCACAAAAAGCAAAAAAGTAAATATATTATTAAATGTGTTCCAGTCAAAACACAAGTCATTCAAATACGCTGACGAAGTTGCGCGTAACTAGTACACAATTACCGGTGAGGTGCCGCCATGGAAACCTATTAAAATATGAGAGATAAGATCACATTTTTAGTAAGAAGTGGGCTGGGCCGTATAAACAAGATGCCCCTCGCATCTACCATCTCATAATTTCTTTATATCCAATTGTTTCTAATTATCCAAACGAACATTCAATTCTGTATTACTTGTAATTATTTTTCGGTTGTTTAATTTTATTTGTAATTTGTTATTTAATTGGCTCCCTATTATGAATGAAATATCTTGTACGGCCGCGTTATTGATGATTTGTTTTATTAGGTGATAAAAGTTTTACTTTTATTTCGATTCACTCGTTTTTGTACTTTTAATTGCGAAATATAGCAATCTATTAAAAATACAAAGGTTATTCATTATTAACCGTTTCTAAGGTATATGGTGGCTATAAAGAGTAAACGACTGGGAGGTGGTCAGTGAGTAAGGGCCTCAGGCCACCATCTGTGTAATATACGACGGTTGAATATAGTTTTTAATTAGGACCTGCCTACCCGACGAGGCCTCTATTTGTTTAAGCAAATGCAAAGACAAGCGAGATGAGAGATAATCGTTATCACGAAAACTCGAATCGAAGTTTTATTTGCGAGGCGAGCTAATAAAACATTATGGTAGGTGCACAACGCGTTCGTATTTCGCTGCTGGTGTTATTAAAATGTAGAACTTCGTAACTACATAATATTGATCACGTATCAATATTATAATTGATACAAAATAAAATTAAATCAGTTTAATTACATAATGGCGAAAATTAAAAAAAAATATTGTACAGGCTACAAAATAACATAAGTATCGAAACAATAAAGAATCTTTCACATTACTTATGTATATAGAAAGATGTTTATGAGGCAATCATTAAAGATATAATGTTACCAAACTGTATAAGGAGACCCGTCTTTGTATCTACCCCCTTATTAAGATTTACGCTCTACCACTCGAGGACGGGTTAAGTGCGACAATCAATTGATTAAATAAAATTAACTACAGATGGGGTAAACAAAACAATTGTCTCGTCTATTTGAATGTATTTATTTGCATTAATTAGCCACGACACTTTCGTTGGATACAGCTTTAGAGGCGGTAAAATTTCTGTTGTCAACATAATAAATATTATTATTTAAACTATTTTTTCAAGTACTAGTATTATTGTTTCAACAATCTTTTTACAATAGACCTGTTTTAAATAAAGATGTACTCATTATTTAAAACAATCAGGAAGTCTTTTTGCTTTTCTCTGCCTCTCTCTCTCTCTCTCTCTGTATACATACAGAATCGATCAACGCATCACGGAGAGGCGTCAATGTCTCCATTTAACTCACATGTATGTCTATTGCTTTTCACTCAATCAGGATTCAATTTGAATTCACTTCATTCCCATTTTCCCGTTCTGGTAAAACGAAGCGCACCCTTGTGTTTCGCCACTCCAAAAGCATTGCTTCTATATAGCGCGAAAAGCAAGGAATATGCAACATCTTAGCACTAGGTTCACCCTGCTTAACCAATAGCAGAAAAAAACGAAAATTTTACTAGGTTATTTTTTCGTATTTACCATATATGATATGCAATATAAATATCTATAAAATGATAAGACAGTAAAAAAATGCGTCTGTACATAGAATATATTTACGAAAAAATTATTTAGGGAAATAAAAGAAAACAGCAATTAATGATCTCTAAAACTTATATCTGTCTTTTTGTACGTCATTATACCTTTATGAATGTATTAAATATTTTGAATATTTTTGAACAAAATACTACTTGTTGTATAGCTATTATGCCTGACCGAAACTTCAGGTGTTATATTTTTGTTTTTGTTTGTAGGTGTTGATTTTAAAATCTATGATGTAGAGCTATAGCAGACCAGCTTAACTATAAGAAATAAGGAAAAACCACCTTGATAAAACTTGTTCAGCGTGATGAACATTTAATGTTGTCATCCATATAACCATAAAACATATAAAGAAATACCACCTTAGCCGCAGAAGCTATTTAGGGTGATGGATGTTTACCATTAACATATAAAAATTAAGAATGTAGAAAATCCGAAGAAGAACCACAAAAGAAGAGCTAAAAACCACAAAAGCATATGACTATAAATACGACGGCCGTGGGGTTGCAGTCCCAACTCAGAGAAATTATTATTTTAAAATTGATTTAATTTTATAGAGGAGCTCTCAATCTGGTAAAAAAATAATATATAAATTACGGCGTTATGTCCCTTTATTCAACATACCTCGAATTTGAGTGAACGGAATGTCTTGTGTATCTATTTTTCACTTCTCTATCTATTTTCTATGCAGGAAAAAGTTAAGTGAAAAAAAAAAACAGTAATTGTCTTGTAAAAATATTTGATGTGCAAATAAAAGATTGGCACACTAACATATATAGGAAATACCGTCTTATAAATGTTGTTCAGCGTTATGGACGTCTTCCTATCTCCGTAATATACGTATGTAATGTGGTTAATACGGTAAAATTTCGGGTCCAAATTTCTGTCAATGGATGGTAAATGAAAATATTATGGCAAAGTCCATCCACACAATCAGAATTGCGGGCATCAACTAATAGCTAAATATACTGAAAATATTACATATTATGTGTTGTATTTTTTAGAACTCTCAATAAGTTACCTACAACAACACAAAATAACCTATTATAAATAATTGTTATTATTTTCTTACAATTTTTTGTCTTGCGAATATTTTATTGAGCCTACATTTAATATTAATTTTGCCATCAAGTATTATAGTAAATTCCTCGACACATTTTAGGACAATAGTTATAAGTTAGAAATTTTGTTAAGATTAATGATCAGACTGCCAACTCAAATTAAAGTTCTTTTGGAGATTTTAATAAGACCTTTGTCAAGAAGTTTGAGCAAAGTTTCTGAATTGTCTTGTCATGTATTGCGTTGGTAATTAGCTAATGAACTCAGGTACGTTGAGTGATATGAAGGAGAATATGTATAATGATATTATTTATATCTAAAGACTTTTATTTTTTTAAACTAAATATAAATGCTTAAACAAAAACTTGTATGGGGTTTCCTAAAGACCTACGATATATTTCAATGATGGTTTTTTATACTACAAGATACATTCAGAGTCATTTGAGATAAATTATAGTTTAAAAGTCTATATCATCAATAACAAGAAAATAAAACAGGGTATCAACACGAGGGTTCCGCCATAGTTTTCAATTACATACCCGCTACCGCCATTGGATTGTCCCGTTTTGCATAATGCCCGCCAGCTGCTTATAATCGATATGTTTTACCTTTTCAATTTATCGATATTCATTCCTGTCCATACAATTTATTTGTATTAACAATCCGACTTCTGTTTGTTTTTATGTGATGACGGGTTTATGAGCCGAATTATGATGATATATTGATGTTTCAAACTTTGAAGTGGATATTGTGGGATAATGTTGTAGTTTCATATGGTATTTCATCTTGAATTAGAAATATTTAACACAGCTATGTTATTTAAACAAATAATAATAACAAACCCCTACAAATAGATATAAAAAATATTAATTTAATTGTCGAGTCAGGTTTAATGATAAAATGTCAAGTCAGTCAGTAATATAATTTAAATTTTCATAAAAAAATATTTGGACATATTTAACAAAAAAAATGGAACATTTAATTTACTTAAATTGAATTTTCTCAGATTTCAGAAACTATCATTTTATATAATTAAATATTATATAAATATATTTATTATAAGTTTAAATGAAATAAATATTTATTAATTATCTAGGTTACTTATTATTTATGCATATATAAGAACTTATTGTTAGTCGAAGTAGCTTATAAGATCATTTCGCTAATACGTAGCGTAATCCACGATCAACCTAACCAACCAACCATTAAACCGAATCGAGCGGTAAACCAAGGCATTGACGAAGACAATGAAAAATGCCGCTTCTTAAAAGAAATTTATTTTCTGTAATAGTGGTTGCTGAGCAATTTACAATTTGATTTAGTTATATTATTTCTATTAGTTAGGTTAATAAATATTATAATTTCTTTACATTAATATAATATAGAATGACCATAGAATCAATACTATATGAACTAGTCCTCAATCCATATTCTACTTAATTAAAAGATTTAAAAAATCCACTTTTCGATGTTGGAAATTGATGTAATATACTAAGGTGACGTTGAGTGGTTTTGTTCTTGATTACATTGACGTATAAGAATGAGCTTACAAAGAGAGAAAAGTTCAGTTCAACAAATGACTAACGACGGCGGACATTGAATGTTATGTTACACTATGTAAGTGTATTTTTTTATTAATTAGTATTATTTTCTAAGAAAATACATTGTAATATTATTTTTGTATAGATATGTAAGTTATTTAAACAGTGTTCAGTTATATCTTAGTAGACTTTTAATCCCTTACTCAGGTTAATTTCTAAGGAAGATTGTAAGCTTGGCGCAACTGACCAACGACAGCGGCCAACAGTTTTTCAGAGTCCACTACATAAGTGCATTTTCTTGTTTGTTTCGGCGCACCGCGGCGATCGCCTCGAGCCTTCAATGGGCGTCCTTTATTTATATATACCTTTCTGTAATTAACGATAGTAAAAAGAAATACATATCTCTGATTTATATCGGTTTTTTGGTCGCTTTATGGAGATTTGTTATCTTCAGTTCATTGACTTCTACAATCAATATTGACTTTACGTTCGAGAACTTATTATTTTTTTAATAACTGATGCGTTAAGAATTCTGCGGTAACGGTGAAATATTTTGTGGGTGCGTGTTGATATTCTCTTATTCTCATATTTTATGAGAGGTACACTATACTACAGGTAAATTGCAACATTCAATTTATGTAATTCAATTGATATATGTAATAGGTACATAAAGATAAAGGACATAGAAATTAATTAATAGAATAATAATAAGGTATTTAGATACGAAATATCTAACTCACACTGTCTCACTTTTTAATATTTTTCCTCCATAAATGATAAATAAGATATAATGTACGTGTTTATAATTTTTTCTTACGAAAAATTCTGTTAAGATCGAATGAATGAAGAAGATACAGTAATAATTAATACGAGTATTTGTTTGAATAAACAAACATAGTAATTTTTTGAGACAAAGGAAGCTAATAATGACTTAGATATTTTAGTTTGCGTAATATTTATTTAGTTTAAGCCTCTTTTACTGAAGTCGTAAATATTTATACAATATTTACGACTTCAGTAAAAGCGGCTTAGACTTTATCGGGTATATCAGAAACAGTCGTCGCTAATTTTGTATAAATGTTTAAGTTCAATTGAATGTAATATATCACCTACTACTACGAAGGTCAATTTGAAAGTTCTTAGAAAATTAAAATCTCAGCAAATTATAAGTAGGTATTATGAAACGCACTGCTTTCTCGACGTCCATATAAGGTTTTCCTCGAAATTTATGTTTTATTTTCGGGAATAAATAAAAATGTGATTTTTATTTATTGCCGGTGCGCGGTCGGGGGATCCTTGAAGGAGGATCTTACTGGTAGAGGATCTTAGTGGTAAGTGGCAAACAAATGTTAGTATACCACTTTGCAGTAACCGTTTTCTGATTCTCTAAAACAATCGTCGCGTAATTACTTGTCCTACCGAAGAACGAATCCACCATCTTTTTTTCTATACTTCGACGCCTCAACAGACTGTATTTTTGTTTCGAGGTGATAATAGTAAATTCTGTTTTCGCCGTGACATAGCAAGTCACATCGTTTAAATTTTGGTACTAATACTAATTTGGTACGGCACTAATCAACACAGTACATGTGAGAAACCCTTAGTTCACAGTACTTCACCGATAAGGAAAGTAGGCTGCCGCGGTACGGCTACTTACAGAGGAGACGACCTAACTATTTTGGTGATTTAGCACTAGCTTAACATCGCTGGTCGAAGACTAGTAGGTAGACCCATGACGAGGGGTTACAAAGTCACTGATGACGAAGTCCTGGACGAGCAAAGTGGAAAAGTAAAATAAAAAACCTGACCCCATCTTCATGTGGTATCATAACTAGGAAAAGAGAGAGAGAGAATCAACACAACAGAGTTTTTAGTCCTCGGTTAAATTATGATAGGCATCCATCGGGCACAAAGCTTCCTAAACGTTAAATATTCATAAAGGATTTTGAACACTAATACCAATTCCTAAGCTTGTTCGAATGTGCTGATTGTTCACTCTTGTAGCAGTCTCTATCATACGACGCCCTACACTGACGTTATCATCAGTCGTTGCTGTAGTAGGCCATCCTTTATCATCGGTGAGATTAGTGCGACCACGCTTAAACTTGTTAAACCAGTTATAAAAGTGGCACGAGTTGGGGCTTCACCATGAAAGACCAATCGAGGTCTATTATGATTTTTCTTGATGACTAAAGTGACACCGGAAGTCATAAAAAAACATTGCACGAAAATTTTCTCGTGCTAAATTTGTGCTAACGCGACAAACTATTTATTTTCAATTGCCGCCAAAACGTAAAACAAATGACAAAGGAAATTTGTTTTGTTGTTTTCAATAAACAACAAGAATTCTTATTGATAAGTGTACATTGTATTCAGTAAACATATTGGCTAATATTACTTTTCATAATAGAGTGTAATAAAGACCGCTACATTATAAATAATATGATCCATACACCTGCTAATTGTACGCTTATTAATTTTCCAAATGTAAAAAATAGAATTATAGTAAGCGTTGTGTGGACTCATAATATGTCAGCGGCGACGTAAATATCGTGTTTCGCAAAAAAATAATTATTTGTATTTGATACATTTTATATATCATAGAAATATTAATAAATTGTAAAGCAGTTTGACTATAAGTTTAATATTAAATTAAGTTTATTAAATATTTTTTAATACTTTGAGATACATTACTTTGTTTTTGGTAAAAAGATCCGTTGAAAATAAGTTTTTGCAAGCATGTGTTTTTACTTTGCCAAGTAAAGGTCTGTTGTATTTTTTTATTTCTGCTTTTGCAATGGACCTTATGAATTTATATGCATAACAAAATATATATAAAAATAGTTAACGATTGAAAAATATTAAAAATCTTAACAACTTCCGCGTTTTCCTCGATACTGTCTAAACACAGAGTGTGCACAAATAAAAATACGCTGGAATTCATTTCAAGAACAAGATATACTTGAGTTTAAGCATAAAGATAAAGCAAACAAATAGAACGACGAGAGAACGAAACGAAAATTGAACGTAGCGTTGATAAAATAAGAGAATTTGGAAGCAGAACGTGAGGAATGAGACATCGACGCAAGAGTGCAAAGGCGTTAGACCAGCTGACACCTGTCATCGCGCAATTTATTAGCCGCTCCGAAATAACTGAGTCAGTGAACGTTCAAACAAAATGAAGAGACAACGCACTATTAACGACACGTCCTCGGGGCGCTAACAGGCTCACAATTAAATGCAAATGTTCAGCAAAAAAACGCAATCTTAATATGAGTCCTCTTTACTATTAAGCGACACCACGACAGTAATTTTTGTGTCCATTCCTAAATCGAAGATGAGTATAATAACGGGCAGAAACTTTATAAGAATGAACGTGTAAATTATGGTTCTGGCTATAAATATATACTTACAGCATTATGATCGGATAGATTTAAACTCAAGATAAATAATTAAAGCTCCACAACAACTGCTTCTAGCAGAAGGAAAGAATAATGTGAACATATTTGTCAACAGTGTGCAATAGTTTCGAAACGCAAAGTTATCGCGTATCGTATTCAGATGCAGTGTCCTAACGCTTAATATCTGTCGACGAATGTTTGCGTCACTGCCTTTACCGCTCTATAATAAATTATATCTTATTTTTAGAAATGCTCATTCACATATGAAAGTATCATTTACACCGCTGCAATGACGGTCTATGACTAATTACTCAGTGTTCCTCGCTGTGTGATTGAGATTAATCGGTTGCAACTCCTTTTTATCACTTTGTGCGTTTAATTTAAAATTTGCAAATAATTTATATATATATATGTTTAAACTAAAACATAACAAAAATTCAATAATAATAAATATTAAAGTGAATGATCTTTGTACGAGTATCATTAACATGTATCTGTTTGTTATATGAAAATCAAACACGTGTGCAAATTTTCGTACAAATCGGACAGCACAGTAGGAGTGAGCAAAAATAGTGTTGTAGAAAATGATAAATAGATAGTAAAGCCAAAACATATTAAAAATAAGTAACTGAGTGCATTCTTCTTTTATGGCTGACACTGTTTCAAACAAACTAAGTTCGTACATTTTCTTAATCAGGCTTTAAATTTACTGAGTACAAATAGTTAGTTTGTACGTGCTGAATATATTATGATATGCTTAAGCCTATAAGGCCAGTAAGTGTAAGTACAACTTACTTGAAATAAGTCTCAGGATAACGTAGCAGTTAAAAAGCCGTGAACCATAACTATAATTAAATTTAAAGATTACCAAAGTATTTAGGATCCTACATAAGATTCATATTTTAGTACGTCTTGACGTTTTTATTTTTAATTTTTTATTTACTTTAGCTACTGAACAATTTGTAATTTTAACCAAATGTCAATTCGGCTCTGGTAATGACAACATGACAGCACTACATATATTGATTGGTCGCTTACAAAACAATACATTTATTATTGAATTGAAGCGCATAAAATAACGCTTGTGGGGTAATCATGCGTCTTTACACATGCACATAATGGTTCTATTATGGTTATTACCTACAAAATTGCTCTAACCGCTGAGGAAGCTCTCCGACCTATTAACTATGTTTTGTACGGGCGATTTATCATGATTTTACTTAAACATAAAAAGATCAGGTTGATTTCAATACAGTTAATATAATTTTATAACATAATTTTAATTATTTATTTTATCACCAAAAGAATTTTTCGTATTCAACTATTGGCAGATTGCTTTCCACATCGTCTCCAGACCTTAATACGTCGATCATCGCTAAAAAAATTAATTTACATTCTTTTGTGAATAGCATACTACTCCACTTATTTATATCTAAGTCCAAATGCTATTTCGTAAACATAAAGGGGTTGCACGATGATCAAGGGTATAAACGCCATTTGTCATTTTGAGCCCCTGACGCGATTGGATGTAGGAGATTTTCTCAACCTGCGGTAACAGAAATGCTAACCGAACCAGGACTCTTTGCAACACTTCACTGTAAAAACTAAGCTACCGCTACGCTAACCAACTTACAACTGCGATCGTCCTTCTTGTTATTCGTTGTTATTACTCTGATTGGAGTAATATTATTCATAATATTTAGGGGCACGTTGCACTATTATTGCACGACAATAACTAATCAATTTGATAAAAAAGTACTTTTTTGTTCTGTGAATAATAAACAATTCTAATTCAAATAAAATGTACTATAATTATTTAATCTGTTAATTTACAGTAAAACAACTTATATTACGTTTAAATATATGTGCATGTGAGTATGTGTGTGCGTGTGCATGTGCGTGTGTGTGCGTGTGTATGCGTGCGTGTGTGTGTGTGTCTTCTTGTGTGTTTAGAAATTACGTATGTGACTACTTCACACTTTTATATAACAATAAAAATAAAAAGTACTTATTATTATTAATATTAGTATATATTTAAAGGAAGTTACTTATGTTACATAATTTGAACATTTAATAAATAACCTGTGCATAAGGGACACATTAAAAGGCAAAACACCATTATATTCCATAAAATTACAACTTTAATACGTGGACCATGGGAAAAGTATTTTTTTCACGTTTTTTACAGTTTGCGCGATTCGGTGAGAGCTCGGTACGTTATGGGCCGAGTTAATGGGCGATTTTTGCTTTTATTTTGTAGGGAGTAAATTGCTAATGTAGCTATTATTTTGGAGTTTTGCTATCCGTTCATGCTGTTTGATGATTTTTTATTGAATATTTTTGAAATTAACGACTGTAATTTTGTAATAACATCGCGTTTATTATAATAATCGTTGTATTCATTTTATATAATCCATTTAAGAGTTGTAAGTGCTTATATTATACTAGTTTCTGCTCAGGGATTTTCCCGCGTAACGTATTTATTAATTAAAGGAAGCTTATGCCCTAGGCTGTTGCTTAGGAGACTATCCATATCAAATTTCGTCATAAACGGCTCAGCGAATTAATCACAAAAAAATTTAAGTCAATCTTATTGTGGCTCCTTTTAAGCTAATCATGCAAATTACTTCGTGCAAAATTCAAAGTTCATCTACATTTATTATATATAGTAAGCGACAAATGTATCAACTTCGTAAAAAATATTTATAAATACTCTGTAACGTACCAATTGCTCACTATTGAGGCTTTCACATAACTAAAAGATAGATATACCATACAACAACCTCTACTAGTATACCATATACCAACTTTCGTTGTGTAGTTGAATAATATATTATCCATACAAAAATACGAAAAAACGTATAAGTTAGAAATTAGTAAAAGCAAAGTTATTATACTACTACTAGTCTATAGTTACATAAGTTAAGTTTCTATTTATCATATTCTGATTACATTTTTTTTGTTTCAGGATCCTTTTACGGTAAGGTTTACATATATAATAATTAGATATTTTTTGAAATTAAGTAACACACATACATACATAGCTTCACGCTGTATCCCGCATATAGCAGGGTGAGCAGAGGGAACCTAGTGTTAAGACACTCCGTTCCCCACTTTGTTTAAATTAAATTGTTCTACAAATTATAATTTATTCATTGTAATTAGATGTAAATAGCAACAACCAAGTTATTAAATTTTTTTCAAGAAAATATACTACTAGAATGGCTAAAGCGTAAAGAAATACACGTTTACTTTATTAATTAAGCAAAATAAATCTTTCTAAATTTATAAAATTTCATGGCGTGCTTCTTTTCACCTAAAGAAAAGTAGTAATCACGCATAATTGTAAAATATACCTCATCACAGTGTCATAAAATCAGACTGTATATGTGATGGGTTCGATACCCACCTAGTAAAGATGCTTTAAACTAACTAATAAACTAGTCTAGGTGAGAAGGACAAACTGATTAAATTATTTTATTCTTGTATTTATTATTTAATTTCACTCTAAAATAATTTTGTTTTCTTTTCATAAATTCATCATGGCTGTTCTGCAACAGGGCGTAAGTATTACTTCACATGTTCCTAATTCTGGATATTTATAATATATATACGTAAAAAATTAAATGATGACGTCTTTTCTGAAATTAATATATTTTTTTAGTCTTATAGAACTTATCATTCTTTTGATATTAGTATAACGTCCAATTAAAAATGAGATGTTCAAAATAAAACCTATATACCATATTATGCATTGTACATATTTAGGTCATACGCAAATTTTCTTAAAAGAAAAATATTTAAAATACAATCTTGACCTTCAAGAATAAAAATTCTATTATCTAAATAAAAATATCATGTTACGTAATATATAATCACAGTTATTAAATTAATAATTTTTCATACGAATAGAAAGGCTTATTCGGCCATTTCTAGCCAAATCCGATACGCATATCAATTGGCTGTCAAACAACACAACTATATAGTGACAAGATGATAATTAGCTGAAGACGCATTGGTCCGTTTATACTAATTGACGTACAAGTTAATGCAATCAATATACCTTGCTTGAACGCTCACACCATAACCAGGTACTAGGTACTACGTAATTATTCGATAATCCTGTATACTGTAGCTATACGGATATGGATGTAAAGAAAAAAGAGACTATATATAATTTATATATAATTAAGTTATAAATAGAGACATAGAAGCTGCCAACGTTAGGGGGGAGATAAAGAATTTAAAAAAAGAAAACGGGTTAGTACTAAAAGAATATTATGCTAATGAGCTTATAATAATATTATTAAAAACTTAGTTCATATTAGATAGGTTATTATATATAAATATAAAAAAAATATTGTCATAATATTAAGTATAATTAACACATGAATCATGTGTTCTTTGGGAGAAATGAGCAATAAAAAATCATACGATGTTAAGTTAATTTTATCATAAAGAAATAAACAAATGAATGATATCAGTTAAGAGTATGACTAATATGCGTTAAACTTAAAAATAATTAAAACAAGTTTCTGGCATAAAATTTTAAAATGAAGTTGGTATATTATTGAGTTATCTGTATAGGAAAATTACTAATTTAACCGTTATTTTGAGAGTAAAGAAAACTGACACAACTCAGAACCGAAGCTTTTAAACGAATTCTTTAACGAATTTCCAAAAGAGTCAACCCGAGTTAACACAGAAATTCCCTGCCCGGTCAGAACACAACATTGCTTTTTAAAAAACTAAAATAAAATAACAAACAATTTACACTTTAGAATGAACGGAAGTCGAATGATTTTATTGACACTAAAACTGGTAGCCGAATTATAAATTTGTATCTCAGCTACAGCTTTCTTATGATAGTTGTGTTCACTACTTTTGATATTGTCCTTATATAGCAACACACTATTACGTATATGAATATACGAACAAATGAAATAAAAATGAATTTTATACAAATAATTTGACAATTTCTTTTTCTGAACTCTGGCCTATCTTATTTGGTAATTTTCAATGTTACATAATATAATAAAAAAAATATAAAATATTCTTGTGATATTTTGTACATCCTCATTTAAATCTTGCTTATTTTTAAATAATGTTGTTATATTGATAATAAAATTATAATACAACAAAAAGCTCCACCAGAATTGTATTATTAAAATAGTTTTACAAAACCAAAATATTTCGCTGCAATCCAAACAATTATTAATAGTGTCTTATATCGGCAGGCCTCTGCTCTGAAATGAGTCTAAACTCCAAGTCAAAAGAGATTTATATTGGGTAAATTATAAAGCGTTGTTTTATACACGAACCGAGTAATCTTGTAAATTTATTAGCTCTCAGGGCGATAAATTAGTAAATTCGACCCGGAAACGGTGTCGGACTGAGATTTTTAAGGACTTTAAGGATTACGATGTCGTAGAACAGGTTTTTAGTGACTTCTAAAGTTCGCTTGACTTTAGCTTTTGGCTTACGCTAGAATATTATCTTCAAATGTTTTTTACATTATGTAGGCTTGCGTTTGCTTTCTTTATCCTGTTATAAAATAAAACAATCATTTTATAGTGAATACGTAGCTATACACTTTTATGTAAACGATAATAAATGATTCATGGTTTTTTTATTAAAATTTAATAACAAAATAAAGTACCTGGCTCGTCAATTTTCTCTGTGATGCAAGTCAACATATACCTGAATGTTATTAAACAAAATTATCTCTAACATGTTGTATTTTAATCCAATTACTAATAGATCTATGTTTTTTTTGGTAATTAGTTTTATAAAAAGCAGATGTCTTATCGATATAAATAATATTAGCACACTAAAATATTATAATATAGGCGTTAAAGTTTAGGTTAAAGATCTGTATCGCTAGGGTGAACTTGTTGGCAGGTGCTCGGAACTTGACACGTATAACGATAAAATGCGAATGCGTAAGGGAAAGGACGATATTATGTTACATTGGTATAGATAAAGATTGTTCATATCGAACGCTTTTGAAACAGTTTTCTAACAGACTTCAAATATACTAAGACATTCGAAATTTCTACTTTAATAAAAGAAATAATACACAAGGCAATAGTACATAACGTCATCATTTATTTTTTTATTATATTCAAGCACTTAAAAAAATCATAATTTTTTTTCCACATACAATTCAAGCGTTCAATATAATTCTAAAAATTCGCTAATGGACAATCATTCCATCAAAGCTTGAACATAGCAGGATACGAACTCGAAACGACTGTTTAAGTGCCTTAGCTTTCTTAGATATACTTATTTCTTGTTTAGTCACATTTAAGTTTTTATACAACTTTTATTATACTTAAAAAAATTATTCACAAATCACACATTTAAAATTATAACCACATTGCTTGTGAAAAAATGCATTTGCTTATAATTTTAAATTTGTCAATGTGATAGTTTTAATATATTACAAAATTGTGGTTTAAACATTTTTGTCTTTAACAGACAACTGCGCTTATGCCATTGAAGCGTGACGCACTTTATTCTCTCTTAGTGTACCTACTCTTTTAGGAAATAGCGTGACAATAAAACAATACAACATACATAATATTGTTTAATTTATTATTGTACCAATGTTATCGTGTTTATAACCTAATCGCTTTATGTTCCCTATGTCGCGACGCCGGTGTGAACAACAGTACGTGAGTATACAAATTTATTACTTTTTTAAATTATGTTAAACGCTACACCGCTGCATTGTATTCGCCCCCTGCAGTACTTTCTAATTAGTACGAAAACCAATTAAGTAACTGCCTATGCATAAATCTGGTGCTATCTTGCTATCAGTTTTATTATACTGTTAACTGATGTAAAGCTAACAACTGCATTTCTTATATTGACTTAGATTTGTTTCTACTAGATCATGATGATAGTGATAGATGCTATAATTTTGTCTTTATTAAAGTCTGAAGTCGCTTTTAGTCAATTTCTCATATTTATGCATCTAAATATTCTAGTAGAAGTAAATATATGTTATGTATCTCATAAAATATATACTATAAATATATTTGGCTAACCAAATTCATAAAGTTAACTGCATTGGTGCAAGGCCATGGTTACGTATGAAAATAAATTTAACGTTTAAACATGCTCAAAAATGTCTGATTAAATCGTACAGAAATATTGTTAGGATATTTTTTTATATTAAAACGTAATTATCCTATCGTGTATACATTTTCAATGACAATAAATTAGTGTAATAAAACTTGCGATACCTATACAGTGGTTGTAAAATATCCTGACTTAATCGGGTTAGACCGTTAGACGGTTGAATTTCCTTACTAGAATGACATCAGTACTGCGGTTCCTAGATGTTAAACTGAAACTGGTTAGGTATGAACTTAAACTTATAATGTATAGGAACTATGGAAAATGTAATATAGAAAATAGTAAAAAATTATAACTAGGTTGTACCCTGTGGTTCTAGGTAAGATTATTTTTAACCGACTTCAAAAAAGAAGGAAGTTGTCAACTGAACTATTTTTTTTTACTGAGTGAACCAATTTAGGTGATTCTTTTTTTATGCCACCGCATATGATAGCTAGCGCTTCTGATGGGACCACCATTTAAATTTAATTAAGATCTGGCGCCAGTTTTTGAGTTCATAATAATTGTACTTATTCGTGCATTTTGTTTGAAGTCGTTTTTTTATTTTTGTTAATCTTAATAATCATTCTCCCGTATATTGTTACTTGCTTTCCTTACAATTGATTTGTAATATTATTTTATATGTAACTACCAATTAAATCCTAAACTGGTATTTTCTTGTATAATTAGCTAATATAGTTATACAAAAAATAGATATAAATAAAACACCTACAAGTCTTTAACGGTACAAAAATATATTTTCATTGTTATTTCACTGGTTGAACGTCGTAAGTTGGAAATATTGTGGAAAAATTGAGCGCGTTTAATAAAAGAAAAGGCAGCGAAAGGCAGTTGAAAAGGGAACATTGTGTTGCCTTGTTTAGGAAATGTCTCGAGAGGTTCCGGCAGACGCGAGCAACCTTTTTATTATGTTCATATTTTACAAAGTTTATATTGTATTTCGAAATAACGTTCCTCTTCTGTAATATAAAAGTAAAACTCACTAAGTGCCAAATGAAATGATTATGTTTTTGTGACGTATAACTATTTTCATTTATATATCTATATGAAAACGTAATGTTATACACATTAACATCTTCCTAAGTAGCTTGGTATGGCGGTAGTGAGAGATGCCTATTCGTAACCTGTAAGGTCCAATTCAAGTTATTTTTTTTATTTAAATGAAAATGCTATCTATTGAACAATATTAAAATATTAAGCTTTGAGCTTTCGCTAGAGGTATTATATTAGTACCAAATAATAAGTACAGCAGATTTGACAGTCTCACTATACGTGTATACGTCATCGTTGCTCAGAGGCGCTTCTACATACCACTTGTTTCAATCGATATAAATACAAGCTACCCTACATTTTCAATGTAAATGAAGCCACTCCCCCGCTCGTCTCTCATTTAATTTCGGGCTTATACAAATAAAATCATTGTTTCAAGTGTTCAAATATGTTAAAAGGTCAATAATAATTATGATTGCTCGCTCGTAAAATTCACCGGACTTTAAGAATTTTACATTCATCAAGTATTTTATAACCTAAGTTCCCTTATTAACTAGTTACGCAGAATTGTAAGTTAATAATTTTCTCTGTGTCATTCTCGACGCCGCTGCGGTGGCGGAAGCTTAGGCATGCTTAATACAAATAAATAACCGCGATAACTGAACATTCAAATTTCATATGCTTAAATAAAAAAATATAGATATGCTCTCAATGTGCTTAAAGCAAAGCGTACTCTCTTTATTCCAAATAACGTAGTTTACGGGGTAGTTATTATTCATAACCACTTTGATTGAATATAACAAAATAATATTAGTTACAAATATTTTTTAAGTATAATAAAACATAACTTTTACTTTTGTTTTAAATTTCAACACAAAAGTAAAGAAAATACTAAATATTTAATTTTCAAATCGCATATCTTTGCTCAAAAGGAATCTTTTTACTACAAAAATAGCAAGGTTTAGTCTACACAAAATCCTCTGTTACTGAAAATTGCGGGCCACAGAATATTGGCGACAGTTAATACACGAAAATGGCCGCCAATTTTGGTCCTCGTTTTGAAATCGTCGCTGTAAATTAACACCGCCTCCCTCGGGTCCCATATTTCTCCTAGCACCGAACCTAGGTACAGGCTGCTATACCACTGAATCAGCTCCGATCACGCCTACAACTTGTACGTGCGATTGGTGACCTGCCCCCCGATAAAGCCACGCTCTGTTTACTCTGGAAACCGGTATAGACGAAATCAGAACTTTAAAACACTCGATATCGATCTCTAAACCAGTATTTTGTGGAATAAAAAATGTTCATCACACCTTTTAGTTACTTAATTCATCATTGCGGAAACAAAATGCCCGATTAAATTTTTTGTATAAAACTCAAATATA
Source organism: Philaethria dido (assembly GCA_033558755.1). Taxonomy (NCBI): domain Eukaryota; kingdom Metazoa; phylum Arthropoda; class Insecta; order Lepidoptera; family Nymphalidae; genus Philaethria; species Philaethria dido. The sequence goes on along the minus strand of JAKGSA010000005.1, from coordinate 5,009,851 downwards.
AATTAAAGTTATTTCAACAGTATTATAAGATAATATTTACGAAACTTTCAATTATGCTGAGTATTTAAATTATTTGTGGGCCTTTATTAAATTAACCTGTCCTGCTGCTTCGCTGCGGGTAGCACAAATGTATACGTTTTCGAATTTATTTGGAGTTGTACAACTTTTTTCACAACCTTTCGACAGATCTGAATAACTTTTTACGTGCATCTCTTACTCGCAGAATTGAGAAAAAGATTGACTTTTCTTAAACCAGCCTTATTAAGAAACTGCACATTAGATTGTATTATAAGAAACCAAATTTAGCTTAGCAATCGGTAAGCCTAAAACAATCCGTATTTTTTATAGCTTTTTATGGTTTCTCTATTGATTCCTATTTACATTCTACTTTTGCACCAATTTTTTAACTTCAAACAATCGTTTCGTAATAATACAAAAACTGGTATTACTTAATGGTAAAAATACTGTCTGTACAGATACATTTTCAAAGTAAGGTGAATAAGACCCCAATCTAAACGGTGATATTAGAGATAACAAGTATCGACACCGGTCGATACCGCTCGGTTAAAATTAAAATGAACACTTATGATGGGTGAGTTAATTCCTATAACTATGCTAATAACACCCTCGAACAAAATATAATCTTTAATCTGGATGCAAATCGTCCTAATACGATTCGTTTATCATGAGCCTGTAATTTCGACATTATAGCGTCCGTCAGCGTTTTACATACAAAATAAAAGGCTAGCAATCAAGCAATTTGTTTCTACCTACTATCGCGTTTGGAAGTTAGGCTTAGATATTTATATATAATTTGATGTTTTTTGGTCATTATCTTTGTGAACGGTGTAACGCTTCCGTGCGAATTTTAAATGTATCAGATAGGAATATGAATGGGGCTCGTTTAGTGTCCTGTTGTGTTGTTACTCGATGTGTGTATGTGTGTGTGTGTTTGTGTGTGTTCCTGTGCGTGCGTGTGTGTGTAAGTGTATGTACAATAATTAATCAAATTACTTGCGTCAAATTATTCAAGTCTTATATTTTCCTATTATTTGAATGTTTTTCAAATAATCAATGATTTATTTATTTTCAGTTTGCGGTGGTTAATCTCTTTTTGTTAATTTTTAATTGTAATAGAGCCGTTACAGCTACAGTAAATAGAGTTAGAATATACAATTATAGAAAACGGGTTTTTTTATATATAAATGAAAGTGGAAGTTGGCTAGGTATGTAAAAATAGTACCAACGTACTATTTTTACATAACTACGCATTTAGCTTACAATCTCTAAAACACACGGCATTCAAATATCACACGGGACTTATACTCGTATGTGATACATTAAGTCTTCTCTACATAATTTTATAAAAAATAGAAAAATAATTTGAATTAGATCATTATAAATAACAGCTTAAAAGCTAATAAGTTCTGTGATTCTTATTAGCTTAAGTAATAGTCAATTTTGACACATTTAAAATGAAAATATTTAACCTTTAACCGGTCTTAGGTAGACTATTTGTGACCACAGACTTGTATAAACTGTTTGATACGTCCAGTTGTCTAAAATGTATTTTCGAATACCAAAATATCCGCAGCTAATTCGGTTAAAGTAGTTTCACCTAAAACTGTCTTAAAACTATTAACTCGTACAGTCCTCTGCATCGTCACTGTGCGATGAACACAAATCGTCATCATTATCTTAAATGTAGCTTAAATTGTCGCATTTAGATACATATTCACTTACAGATATGCTTTATGAATGCGCTTCATGCAAGCTGAGTACGGGTTCAAATTATAAGTTAATGTATTTGTTTAGTTATAATAAGACATATAGTTTTTTTTTTTATATTCCTTGAACCTTACAATATTTTACTGTACCTTTGCCTTTGCACCTTTGACACTATAATAACTTTTTTTGTATTAATATATTAATACTATTAAATAAAAGAAGTGGAAAACTACTGTATATAGAATTTGGTTGTAAAAACAACTGTTCACAGACAGCAATGCATTGGGCATGTAAGCGTGGCGATGAAAACCTAGTAAAGCTTCTAGCTGGGATCCATCGGCACATCGTCAATGAACGATCGGTGAGATATTTACTTCGCTATAGGTGCATAGGCTTATTTTAACTTAACAAATTTTAAGGACACTATCGTGTCAAAAAATCAATTATTTATATTAATATAAAGATAATAATTAGGTATGTTTTTACTTACATTTTTAAAATAAATGTCAACCTTATGATGTGAGTCGATTGTATTACCTAAACTTTAGGTCATCTTATTTTTTACTTTATAACATAATCTTATTAGAGTTTATAATATTTACACTTTTATAAAAGAACAAACCTATCTAAAGTTAACAATCATTCAAATCAAATTCGTCTGTTTTACAATATCATTAAACACGTTTACTTTCTTTTTCATGTGCCATCGTCGAGCAGAATGGGGTAAGTTTTACGACAACCTGTAGAGTCTAGCTTTAATTTAGTGAAAAGAGCGGCTACGTTTCTTTTTATAGTGACACGTGCCCGCTATACCAGTAAGTAGTGTACACGAAAATAGTTAAAACTTTATAATAGAAGTAAAAAAGGATTAATATTACGTAATGCTGATCGATTTCGCTCATGTCAGACCTTAAGTCAGCTATGCTTACGCTGAGTTAGTGTGCTATGGTATTGTATAAAGATAGATTGCAAAAATTACAGAGGACGCATTTAAACAAAATTCATTCTTATTTTTGAAATACAGTAGTCTAAGAGAAAACAGTCTTAATGCTATAGCTATGAATATAATGAGAAGCAAATAGATTTATTAATAAAAAATAAAATAATTTGGTGCGCTACCCTTATTTTATACAAATAGATCTTTATACTTAAAAATATAAGTCTAATAGTTTTGTAACACAATATTCCTTCCTTCAGAACTCTCCCTTTACAGCTGTTACATTGTAATATTCACTCAAATTTAATATCAACCCGTTATTAAACAAATATAAGCGTTATGAAATAGGAGGCCTGTTACGTCCATAAATATATATGTAATAGAAAATATTTTCTATATAAGGAAAAAGTTAAATGGAAAAATAAAATTTATTCTTAAATAAAATGAATGGGCCACGTAAGAGTTCGATATCGTTGTACTTAAAAGATTGTCTCGTCATTTTAATGTTGACAACTATTGTTTTAATTTATATATATACTTACAGGGCTATACTCCATTGCACATCGCAATGCAATTCCGCCATGAAAACGTCTATAAATTACTAGTGGACGTATACAGTAAGTATTTTTATATAATACATACCTTACTTTCAATTATGTTTTAATGTTGCTACATGTAACAAAATATACTTTTTTAAATATTAAAGACATTAGAATTCTTATGGTGTGATCACTAAATAAGGAAAAAATAAGAAAAATATCACTTTTAGGTAAATAAGTAGTTGATTAACATAAAAACATATTTGTTTTTAAATATATATTTATATTTAAAAATAGATGTCCTGGAAATTGTGCATTTTTGATTTATCGACTTATTGGGTATGCTGTTATGGTACGTTATGCTACTGTTACTTTTACAGCTAGCATTTGATATAAAATTCGATCGACATTATTGCGACAAAGTCGAATTATGACTGACTGCACATAATAGCTATGGATTTAAATCTCATGCCAAAGGATATTTGATATTAAATGTCCAGATTAAAATGAGACACGGTGAGAAGGACCATCTATCAAATAATGTGTACAAAACGTAGGTAGGTAAATTTTTGTTCTTTTCAAGTTACAGATTGATCGTTAACTATTTATATAAAATTATATATCCGATCACATTTTTACTCACACATTATTCTACACAGATCTCTATTCGTATCTCTACCGCCCATACAGCAGTCTTTGATTCCCGTTTTAATTAACTAACTCTGCCCCCCTACTCTATTTGCGCGGTGAATAGGTTTAATATAGAGCCTCTTATTAGTTTCATAGAACTAAAGGACTGATGTTCGTCTGTCTATCTAGCTATATGTCATTCAAGCGATCGAAGACACGGGTGATGCTGATGATGAACATAAATAATTAAAAATGGATATACTTGTATATAATTAATATATGTTTTTTCTTATTATTAATCTTTTATGATCTAAGTAAAATACACAAAAACTTGATGCAAAAATTTGGCTAAGAAATTATTTGTAATTCCGTACACTTTGTATTTATTTTATCATTTTATTTTATTTTATATTATTTTTTAAACGTAGTAGAATATTCTACAAATCTTTTTTTTATCCCCTATCTTATATGAATATAACTAATATAAGCATCTAGTGAAAAGATAAGGAAAGTATTAAGGAATGAAAGTATTTAGGAACGCCATCTATGGTAATACTCGCCCTCAAAATGTGTCATTGTCTTTTGGCAGATGGCGTTCGACGTACAATTGAATAGATTGCATTTCAGTTCTTGAATAATGATTTGTTGCCCACAACTGGGCCACAAAACGTAAAATCCCGCCATTGCCCGTTACCGCCGGAATACGACAAAAATCAACAAACCACCTTAGTGAACCCCTACACTCTACCAGGGGGAGCTGTGTACAGCTGTGTACTGGACACAGGAACCTACATTCTTAATTTCAACTTGTAGACAGTTGAAATTTGGCCCTATATTTTCAGCTGTGTGTTGTGCGTTGTCCGTCTTGTCCGTCGCTTGTAATGACTGTCTGCAGTCACTCAGTATCTGAAAAAATTGGTATATTTCTATCGTGAGATAAGAACTAAATATGATTAATAAAAAAATTTACTTTCCTATTCTAAAACCGTCTTATATATCAACTTTCAGGGATGTTCTTCATTCATATCTTTTGTTCTTCCTTATGAGGATTAAAAATGTATACCGGACTAAAAAGTCATACTAAAAGTACGACATTTTCGTCCGGTTATCACTTAAGTATATAAAATTTACTTGATAACTTAATAACATATATCTAAGAAATGGTAAATAAGTTTTATGTTTCATTTGTTTTTTCAGATGCCGATGCCAATGTTCGTGATTGGTCCGGTAAAAAGCCAAGACAGTATTTAGTGCACATGGACACGTCCTTATCTCCCGGCTCTTACAGAAGTTGGTATTATTTGACATAACAACACATACTTACATAATTTATTATATTTATACATAATTAAAATAGTACATTCAGAAGTACAAAACAGTAAAACAGTTAAAGTTAAACATCAGAAGTTATTATAGACTTACCCAACTAAAACGTTAATACGTAAGGGAAAAAGTATAGACCGCTTTTTACAAAAATGAAGTATGATTTTTGGCATAATTTCTATGAAAAAATAGCAGTAAAATAAAGATATGATGCATCTCATCTACAAAACTGCATCGCTAACTTGCTAACTGGTGCTTTTAATATTAAATATTATACATAAAATATTATATCGTGCATACGCACACAATTTTACTTTACGGAAGTAGCTTTGATATTCATCAACAACTATTTATTCAGTATTTTGTTTCGTTTTGACAAACATTGTTCAGATGTACATATATTGATATGTACATAGATATCAGTTGCGACATCATCGTCTAATTAGGAAATTGTTAAAAGCCAAAAAATGACAATCAAATACGTCACGTGGTTCTACAGAATATTATTGATTTATTTCAGATTCATCAAATAATAACAATAATATAGTACACCACATTGTTTCTACTCCCGTTGAAATGGTACCTCGAAATTTACATCTTTCAGTCAAAAACGGTATAATCTCAACCATTAAAAAAAACTATTTGTTTATCTTATTGTTTATTGGGTAAAGGGTATTATTGTTTTGTGCATGTCTCTCAAATAAGAAAATAGGTGTATGGTAAACGTTTTTTGTGTACCGGTGTCTAATTAAATTATTGTGTCGTGTCTTAACAATTTTCAACGCCATATTATGACTAATTTGTATAACTTTATGTGTTAATAAAATGTCTGTCTGTCCTTCAATAATGTGTTAAAAATAAATTGTATGTGATCTTTTAACGGTATATATTTTAATTAATGTAATAATGCTTATTTGTGTTTTTAACAATCGATCGTTCTTGTACTTTTTTTAACATCTCACTATATGACTCTAAGTCATAATTTTATATTGATTTTAAAAAAAATATGTTTTCCGTACAGTAAGATTTTTAATGCTGTCTATTTTTTATCCATCGTATTATATTTCATGGTAATAATGGTAGTAGGTAACATAATTTTTTCTGAAATCGGTCTCGTTGGACTGGCGTGAGTGAGTTTTGAATATATGACCGCTTTGATCCAAATTTGTGTAATTGAAAATTTATTCAATAATAATCATCATTATGTGGATTTTTTTAATTTGCTATAACATTAATACGTGGCCCGTTACAAGTTACTACAATAGCACCATAAACGTATGCATTTCGACATAATGTAAAAAAAACTTTTCTTGTTTCACAGATAAAAATAGTCATAGACATCTTCACATGGACGTTATTAAATGTTAAGCAATTTTATTGTATATTACAGAAAAGGAAGGCTTTCTGCGCATAGGATCACTTAATGTGCGCGTTAAAAAGACCACTGAGGCGTTCAGCAACTTTCTAGGTGTTGGTGCTACTAGGTCTTCAGCGTACGTACCTAAGTCCCGGGATAGGGACCTGGACAGACGCTCTGAGGATGGGGATCAGTTAAAGTCGTGGGGATCAGCGGACAATATACAGGTATGTATAGTGGCTTCAAAGAAATCTTAATCTTGTTTCACTGATTTGCTATTCATTTTTTGAACTATACAGTTATCCTAAAGAATATTAATAGTACCTTTTTTTTATTACCACATAACAAAATATACAAAATAAATACAAAAAATCTCTAAAAGACATCTCTTCAAGGAATCAAATAAACTACATCCAAATGTATGAAAGTTCGATAAAAAAACTGTACGGATACAATATCTATGTACCTATGCTATGTACCTATTATGTTATTAATATGCATACAAAGCCTGTCGTGGCGCAGAGGCACAATCGTGCGACTGTAAACACGACAGGTTGTGGGTTCGATTCCCACTCCAGGAAATGTTAGTATTTTCATTTCCTGGGTTTGGTAACAAGGCAAAGCGCGGCGTTGAGTTCCGCCACTCAACACGCAATACCTCCATTTGGCGGAAAGTGGGGAACGGAATTGTTGTAAGAGAACGAAGTGTCTTAACACTAGGTTCTCACGTTCCCTCTGCCTACCACGCTATATGTAGGATACAGCGTGAAGTTAAAAAAAAAAGACAAATATACTTCAATTCATAAGTAAAACCATACCTGTGAAACCTTGTAATTTAAACATACGTATGTTTTTCATATACAGCAGAAGTAATGCAATTTATGAGATTGTCATGTGTATGTTAAATCAAATGTCATACTGTAAATATATAAGCTAATAGTCTTAAGTCTTATACAGTACTTCAAGCAAAAGACGTATTTATATATTTTTTGATTATATTGTTCATTTAATTTTTTTCGGCGACGAATATCGTCAACATTTTTATTTGCTTATAAGACATTCCCATAGGATTTCTTTTTATTTTATGAGAGAAGACAAAAGAACTTGTGTCTATTAGGTCAGAGCTATAATTATATATTAAATATTTAAATTTTGGTATTTTGTTTCTTTAGCAATGTATTATTAACAAATTATTTTTGTTAACTTTAAGAATTATTCGTTGTTTTATTGTAGTCTTTTTATCATAGGTCTTGTAATTAATTTCATATATCTATTTATCTCTTAAATGAGCTTATTTTTGCTTGTTTCTAGAAGGATGATAAACTAATGCCGCCTCCAATGAGTAGCAAAGTGAGGAGGCGAGCGGCAAATGGCAGACGAGGCGTGGGGACTCAAAGCAGGAGTACACCCTCTACACCTGATCAGGTTATTATTTATTAATATTAAACTCCATCGGAACGCACTTGCGAAAATCCAACTGTGCACCACTGGCGAGACGTCCATACAACACTGTTCCCACCGGCTTGCTTAACTTTTAAAAGTACAAGTACGAGACCTAAAAAAAACAAAGTCAAGCAAGTGATGAGGTCTACAAAAAAAAGTCGCCAAAAAAATTTGGAGCTTAAATTGTATAATATACGTAATGTAAATAAATCAATTGAGTTCTCAATATCTTTGAACATCTATTTAATATGCTATTTATATATAATTTTACAAATTGTAATTGAGTTTGCAAAACCAAGGTCAAGAAAAGTGGAAAGCTAAAAGTCCAGGAAAAAAACCAGGAAAATATTGGCTATAAAATTGCAAAACAAACAAGCTCTAAAATCTTAAACACCCTAATAATCAATAATCACCAAAATTCGATAGTGACATAAACATGATGACATATATACTAAATACCTTAACATCCTATACCGGCTTCTCTGAATTTACCGACTTGCCTAACTAAAATTTTCATGCCTCACCACTGCTGTACACTCGATAGTTCTTATCCCGGTCTAGAAATCAAAAAATATAAGGTCTTTAAATAGATTTTAAATAGTCTCTGCTAATCGGTCGAACTGCGTGGAGGTACAAAATTATCGCTAACAAGCCATCCTAGCGCAATGCCTGAAGTTAAACTATATGTTCATTCGTGCTACTTTGGTCTTATCAGTAGATATAACAAGTGTGTTACAACTTATTCTATTTTTAATATTTTTTTCTACCACGTACGTTACAACGTAATTTAAGGCAATCGAACTATATAAATATATTTAAATACAAAGCCAAAGATCACAAACATCATCTCAATACCACGCTTTGTCTTACCAATGTGAAATATTTAATAATGTTTTGTGTTGTAGCCTCGGGCTCAAATCGGAGTAAGTGAGGAAGGGGACTCCGATTCGGACTCGGCCGCCGGCTTCCACTCCGCCTGGAGACAACACCGAGCCTCGCACACTTAAATATATATTGATTACATTTTATTTAGATATAACTCTTAAAATGGCCTAATGTCAATTATTACAAACTTTTACTACAAAATATCCTGCATACAGGGGGCAAAGTCCAGCTAATGCACTTTATAGTATTCACAAAAAAACGAATAACTATGTAAAGATACTATATTTTTTTAGTTGTATTTTTTAATTATTCAATATAGTTTATTTAACTCTATATTTTTATCCTAAGCTATGTCGGTTAACTTGAAATCTTAAAAAAAGTGACGGACTGCCGCGATTTTTAGTAATAGATGGACTTTGCCACCTTTGTTGTTAAATTCCTGATATCATCTATATAGATCTTAAAAGTTAATGTGGCCAAGAATTGTTGTATAATTTTTGTGCCTGAATGAATCCTGGTTCATAAAAGAGATGGGGGAATTTTATATAAGAAAAAATCTTGCTTTTTTCGACGTAAATCTGGCCGTTTCTTACTTGCCAAAAAACGCTTCTCAAGAATACTTGTGGTTAACGCAAGACGCTTACTCGGTTTTATACTTAAGCGGCCTCATCTAATAAATTCAATTAAAAAAGTATTACCAGGATTTCATGCAATGCAAATGTATAAAACTCTTGCACTATTTTCACTTTCCACACATGTCTAGAAATAATTTCATGCCTTGTATTCTAATGTTTATTCTTAATGAATTCTTCAATACTTTTGAGTTAGACCATATTTAAGCTAATTGGCGTTGTTATAATTAAATTAAGGTATATTTACATTATTATATTTCAAACAAGTAACTGAAACTTGTCATTCCATTGATTTTAATATTTATATATATTATTAATTAGGACATTTTTTATAAAAAAAAACTTTAGATCGATCTTTTACATCGGTGTACGCACTTATTATATAAAATTTTACATGTATATCCATATTACAATCAGTATTGTATTATAGAAAAACAATATGATTTTTTTTAAGTTATAAATTCATAGTTGCTAGTTATATAATCCTATCTTTGATATTGTCATTCTATGTTATCATTATATATATTAAGTTTTATCATTAATTATATTATAGACTGGACATAAAATCACACAAAAATTCTACTGCAAATTAGTAGACTAGCCCTCACCTCACCTACTCAAAGATATATTTGACAATAATTATTGTTTTATATCATTATCACCATGAAAATTTTAATATTTATGCTTAAAAATGCAGGAAAAAGCTCAAATCAATTAACATAAGCTACTTTTGTTTCATTTTGTTATCTATTATTTATCTGTGTTAATTTACATTACATTCCAACATGTTGCTTTAGCCTAATTGGAATATAAAATATAAATCATAAATTATTTTAGTTATTATTATTAAGCATATCTCTGTACTTTTTGGACATATTTTTCTACACATATATGTGTATCTCATAATAAGTATAATTTTATTTGTTTTATTTAACATCTGTAGTCCACCGAAATGTACTATTGTATTTTATGATGAAATTTATTAAAATAGTAAATATAGAACATAAAAATTGAATTTAATGTTCAAAGAACAAATATTATTAATAAAAATAGTAAAGAAATGGTATAAAAAGTTACTTCGTTAATTTTTCTCTTTTCTCCTTAACTAGATTTAATACTTGTATTTTTCAATAATTCAGCGAGTGTTTTTTTCTCTTTCCGCCTTTTTGTATTAATAATTGAGATTCCTTCTTTAGCTTTAACATGTCACAATAATTTTATGGTCACATTTACATCGCGTATTATTTCTACTTTTAAGGTTAATATGTATTATTATTATTATTTTGTTGATCTTAATAAATATTAATTTGAATTTGCGTTTTACTTATTACAATGGTAAACCAAAAAAATATCATTGGAAACTTCAGTTTTAACAGATATTCTGCCTGAACTCTATTTTTATTATAAACATCCCGACTGCCTGAGACTGTCTAACTATTTGTTGTAGCGCATTCCAGCTTTACTGGACAGTGACAGAAAAGGAGTCACCATAGTATTTCGTGCGAAATAATGGCATTTCAAGGGAGATTATTTTCACGGGAATGGAGGTGTTGGAAGTGAAGGGTGTTCGACCCCAAGAACTTGAAACGTTACGGGGTACGAAGAAATACAGGATGATAAAAGACCGGATAAAGGAAAGTAAGGGAATGTAAGTGACGTCTGTTTTATTATCAGCCAAATCCGCATAATCTAGGATAGGAAGGTGAAGTTGAAGTTGAGTTGAGTTGAAGCTGAGTTTCTTGCGCCGGTTCTTCTCAGGTCTGAGGCATTAAATTTAGTGAACCGGTGGTAAATTATTTGACGTTCAAAAAATGAAGCTTGTAACTTCTTATTTTGAATAAAATTATTTGACTTTGACTTTGAAGGGTATGGGCCGAAATATTTTGGTTTTTAAGGGTAGGATATTTTTCCATCTTCTCAGTCCACCTAGAGCGGAGAAAATGACTGAGCTCAGAAACGGGGCGACCACGCAAAACATACATTAAGCATAGCAAGTTTTTAAATAAGAAGAGTACAGTATGTCAATAATTTATATAATAATATCGCATCAACAAGTCTACTAGTATAAAATAATAAAATCAACTGAATATCAGATGTTTGAATTACTATTCAAAAATAAATACAATTATTTAATGTAAAACAAGAAGATTCAAATGAAATGAGTAATTATATTGTTTAAAATATATTTTATTGAGTATAATTTGGAGAATACAAAAAAAAACAAAATAATCCTAAAATAAAAAATAGCTTATACACATTTGTTTGTAACACAATCAACATCATGATAAAATATTATTTTGTCGGTGGATTCGAGCATTATATTTATAAGTTATTTTGTTCAAAAATACAAGCTAGTTGTGACTACACGTATGATATAGGATACAAGACAATCGTCTCAGCGTAACAGTGGCAAGAATTTATACCAATATATTGATTACTTTGAATAGATAACTTGAACATTTATTAACTGTGAATTACTATTAGAACATACATATAGGTAAATATTTTGTAAGCGAGTGCTGCGGAACCAATTATAATATTACTTAAATATTTACATGATACTTTATAGGTTATCAGATCACTTTTAATTTGTAAACACAGGATGAGTTGGTGGACAACCGCGGATATTTTCACGTTTTACTAAAATAAAAACCGTGAAACCAATAAAAAAGAAATTTTATCAAAAAGTTTATACTTTTGACAAGGAAAACCAAATCCGCGTTTGTTCCCCAACTCCTTACGAATACTAAGAGAACACAGGATCATAGCCTAGAACACCCGATTATACAAATATAAGGGCTAAAAGTCTGCCGTGCACCAAAAAGCGCCACTCAAATTCAAAACGTTTTCATTCACACCAAGAATGAAATGTATATAATATAAATAGTGTACATAATTTATGTATTATATTATAAAGAAGACAATACTTATTTCAAAAACCTTCAAATTCAGTGACATTTCTATTGTAATACACGATACATTTTAAAAGATTAAAATTAGCATTAAATCGAGAAGCGAGGCGTTGCGTTCGCGTCGCCTTTGAAACTTGGATATATCACGCCGATACATAAAGTATATAAGTTAAAATCAGATCACTCGATAGATTCGATGATTATTCGAAAGACATGAGATTGGCAGGAAGCGGCTTTACCATTTTGTCAGTGATGTCATTTATTGTCGTCACCCATTGCTTGGCTGTTGACTCGCTGCCAGTCCTGAAATAGATACACAGTACATCTCACTTACTATTGAACTAATCAATTGTATTAATAACATAAAGAGAATAACAATCATTCATTTAATATTCAATGAGTGCTTAAACTAAAACATTGTATCGTAATTTGATTCATATTTCTTTAAAAGATAAATTTACCGATTTCAATTCTTAGAAAATTTTACTCAAATGTTAATTAAATATTCATTAAATATGAATTGCATATTGACGTAAGAGAATAAATGGGTAAATTCCCAAGAAGCTGCACTTACATATAATAATTTACGATTTTAAAGTAGCCACGTCGAAGTAGAAACAAATATATAATAATTAAATGACATTTACTAATTTAGTTTTAATTACTTTACATTTCGTTACTAAATGAGATTTTGGAAAAATAGTCTTGTTATCTATCAACAATTTTTGTTGGTAACATACCTATTTTTAGCGGTTATTACGTAATACCCTCCAAAAACTCTACTTTATATTTCTTATGATAACTACAAACCCCAGTTCAGCAAACATTTTTTTTAGTCGTTTTTGTCCAAAATCAATAATCTCCAAAGCTCACTTAAACTTATAGACAGTAGTGGCGTGGTGGTCAACAAGCTGGAAGACGTCGCTGGGCTCGCTGTCCGTCCACACCGCGCGCCACCCGTCGTGCAGCGGCAGCACCTTGCAACGCTGTCTGCTGAAGTCACTCCTGTTCGTACTGTTCAATGCACCATATTAATATCGTAGTACATTTAACATATTTAGAAAACGTATAAATATATTCACAAAATTCAAAAGTCGAAACCCTTTTCACAAAATTCTGCTATACAAAGAATATTTCTTAGAACATTCGTTTGGCAATAAAGAATGCTGTTTATTAAATATTTTTGAAGTAGAACTCCAAAATGAATGGAACATTTGTTTATACGATTTATCTATTACTCACCCTTTGAATGTTTTGGAGGCATAGAATATGAGTATGTTGCTTGATATTTGCAACCAATATCGCTGCCACGACGACAGCGATATCTTTCTTCCTTCCTTCAATATAGTTTTTCGTCTAACGAAGCTTTGGAAGTCACACTCCACCGGATCTATTACTGACAGTACGTCGCTAAAAACAAAATAACACGATATGAACAAGTTCAAAGAAATATATACAATTTTTATTTAATAAGTAAACTATCTTCTTTCTATGTATTTAGCGAGAAATTACTACGTTCTCCATTTTAGTTTTGGCGACGATGATGTCCATAATATGATATATTATTTGCTTCTTTTTAAATAACAGAGATTGCGTCGGGATACAAAATAATAATTGGCGTCTGCTCAGTACACTGGCCCATGTGACATATTTATAATAAAATAATTATATCATTTATGTTCATAGGACATATACATATCTTAACGTAATTTTACGTTACACTAAAGGAAATGAAATTGTGCCAGGGTAGACTAAGAAATATTAAAAAAATATGAAAATATTATGACGTCACAGGAAACAGAAAACCATTAGTATTTTAGGACCCGTTATATTTGATTATATTTAACATAAAATAATATTTACATAGTTTAAGGTTTGTTACCTACCACAGGTGTATGACAAAAAATAATAAGCTTATAAAAAATAATAAAAATAGCATTAAAAGCCAACATATACATACAATGAGTTCTGTACAGTGTGAAATGATGGAAAATGAAAGGCATCATAAAATTTCCCAAAGTTAATACGTATGTACGGGTGTAATGGGCAGATTCCAATGCTTAGTAATTTTGTTTTTTATAATATAAATCTCACAATTTACACTTTTGTGTTTTTAATATAGTTATGTTAAAGTAAGTTATTACCTATAGGGCAAGGATTGCGATATTTTAGTACCAGATACAGAACTAGGGGACTCTAGTAATGTGTCATCCAGCAAGTTCACCGACCCAGCAGGAGTTTTTTCGTCTTTGTCTTCACTATGGCTCTTACCGAATATACTACAAATACAATATAATATTAAGAATTAAGATAACTATATGAATATATTTTGTAAGTGTTACTTCCCTATCTACAATAGTATTGGAATAGATCAATTTAAGATCAAAAAAATCAGTTCTACAAATATGGAGTATTCTCCTCTCAATTTACCTTTTATAACGGATTACTTCGCTTTTAAATACTTCACATGTGGACGAGTAAATAAAACATGATAGTTGAAATAGCTGAATAGTTTTAAGGAATAAAAACAAAAATCATGACAAAATTATAGCAATTGCCTGTTAAAAATAAATAAGGAATATTTTATCCAAATGAAATCAAATAGTGATGAATATCAAATATTTTGGAATCATGTGATATTCAAACCCATATCGGTTAAGTATGTTTAGATAACTATTATAAATTAAGAATATGATATACAAGGTGTAATTCGATCGACGGATCAACGATAGCCCACGGAATGAGGACTTGAATGCCTATCCATTAAAGTCCAATATTATAATCAGCGATTTTAAGTGATTCAGCAGATATTTAAAAATTTGTTTCTTTTTTCATGAATTTAAAAAGAATAACATTGCTCTTTCTACATAAGTGAAAATATTCATAATTAAATGTTCACAATAATGTTTATGAACAGTAGGCCCTACTTTCGAGCTACATAAAGGAAAAACATCTTGAGCACAAGACAGTAAGGCATATATTTATAGATATATGTCTTAACCTATTTCGAGAACATCTGAAATTTCGAAATATAGGATATATTTGACGATCCACTTGAAATTTGCTGAACATACATATATGCAGGAAATCGATAGGTATTAAAGTCTCCCGCATGACTCAAAGTTGATCCGTCGACCGAGTTACTATATAGTCATTTTTAGCAAGAAACCAAAGCCGACATAAAACTAAATAATTAAGGTAATTGCAATGCAAAGTGATAACATCTAAATAATGCTGATCAAACAACATGCTTAGTCTTCCACTTTTACAACACAACGTGGTCATATAATATTGATGTGAGTAAAAAAAACAATTAACAAGAACATGCAAAATATTAGTAAGCAGTGAAACATTTACACATACGAGTATAAAGCAACTAAAGAGCTAAGCTTAAGTGAACATACTTATATACTATCCTGTATGACAGTATTAGATGCAAATGTTTATAGAACGTTTTTCGAATTGTTAAACGCAATGGGATAGAAAACAAATTAGTGTACTCAAATAACAACATATATTAAACATGGTTATGCGCGGGAATTGGTCCCGCACTTCACCGCACCGCAATCAACATTCATTACTAATAACAAAGGAGTTTGACAAATTAAGCAAGATTTGAAAGTATAAGACAGGAAGCGAGCAAAAACATGGTAATGGTTTTTCTCGCAAGACATAATCATTCTCTTTGTAAAAAAATACCAGCAACTATTCTCACCTACAATGTTGATATTAACAAAACATTCCGTACCTACCAAAACACTTTCTTTTTTTTTAGTTAAATTTGTATACATTTCCTTTATATATTTTATTATGATCGCTATCATATTACGTTGTTAATGTTCTTCATAAGTTCCTGTACTCACTTGTCTAATTAGTAGTTGAATGCTAAAGCAAAATAACAGAATTTTCAAAAAGCATAATGATGCCTTCTAAAACTTTAAAATTGAGAACTTTAACAACCAGTTAATTATGCAGTTAGACAAGCACATATATTATTTTGAGTTACTTTGCCGATTTGTGTTAAATTTTCTGTAACTACACGGTCTTGATTGCGAAGAAGGTACGTTAGTTTACTTTAATTGAAATTATTCAAAGGAGCCGGTAACGTCCACGTTATAATAATAAGATATATTTTTTTATCTAAGAATACTTACTAATTATCCTCATAAGACTTAAAGCTTACAGTGCGCAAATGCAAATATAATACAAAACTATAGTTTATGCTGCCGCTTATTAGATAGAAACAAATACTTGTTATAGTATCAGCATATCATTATATCTATACTAAATGTGAGTATGTCGGAAATATTCACATTAACATCAACGCTATTCTAAATTGTAATTTGATACACTATTCTGCACTTGAAATGTTACCAACACGCAGGCGCTACCGGCCCTTTTGATGACTCTCTAGGTGTGCGTTGTAGATAACAACATGCAAAACTTGTACAAAGTCCACAATATATATCAAGTTCTGGAACCTTCTTCATATTACGTGATGCGCGATAAGCATGCATTTACTTATTATATATATATATATATATATATATATATATATATATATATATATATTATCTACAATACACCAAAATGCAAGCCGTTATCCATTTCACCGTTAGGAATTTAATACACTCACCCCACACCGAAATTGACCTTGTGAAAATTTCTTGGTAAGCTCGCGCTTCGAAACCTATATTTCGATTGCATATGTGTGAAAATATCTATATATGTGTACGATTTTTGTGCACAAATGTCATCCCATTAAAGGTTTTCCCAAAATTTATTTTCGTTTTAGTTATAGAAGAATGCTAAACGTTTATAAATGGAACGTTTAACAGGAGGACACTCATATTGTTATGTTTGTCAAAAACGCACACACAATAAGCATTTTAATATACTAATATACATGTAAGTCACTATGTGCTGTTAGTCATATTATATTTATCATTACTACCCCAGTATAACGCGCGATCATGATTATGTCTCGGTCCCACGACCATTCAAATTCGAAATCCATACGTCGATTTGAAAAATATATGGAAAGGCCATTTCCTGAACCTTTCGCTAACAAAATTACATATTTGAAAGGAATACAAATGAAATTTACTCGTAAAAGCAGAAAATACAGTTGACTACTTGTAAACATATATAATTAATATTAATTAATAATTAAATGATTGACCTTGATGAATAATTGAATGACGTAAATTTTATAATTTGTAAATTTCAATTTACTTCCAAATTTTGATAGAAAAAATAAAATTATTTAATTAATTTCAATACCAATGACGATCTAAACTGTGTCTGACAAAGATATGTCTGTTACATTTAAAGTAGTCCACTGTACACCAAGATAACTAATACCAATGACCGAATACATTTATGTACTGCCAATGACAAAAGTCTTTAAATTGTTATATAAAGTTAACTTAAATAGATATACATTGAGTTTAAGAAATTAAGAAATTAATCAGGTACTTTTATATTGACATATTTTGTATAGGTCAAATTAAATTACACAAAATTATAATAAATACTACACCGATTTACTATTTTATTTAAAAATAAATAATACAATATTAAGAAACACTTTTGTCATAGGTTGTACGCGATACAACTCCAAACTAGTACGAGGGCCTTGAAGACAGCAAACATCTAAACAAATTTGGTATGTAGGTAAACAACCATATTTGTTAATAGATTTGAAATGTACAGGAATAAAACATTAAAAAGTACGACATTTATTTATAAAATACTAAATATACTCAGTCGTTTCCAATTCACGACTACTAACCAAGACTTATTACACAGGACAACAATTGACAAGCTTTTTTAGCTTTTAATAGCTTCATATGTTCTTTATGATGCGTGAACATGTAAATAATAAAGACTGCAGGCATATTTTCTCACTTTAAAATTATCTTATCTCATTATAATATAAAGTATACTTCTTTTACTTTTTAATTTTTAAAATATTGAAGAATAAATTAGTTAAAATATAAAACTTTTCCTATCAGAAATATTTTTATCTTTTTAAACGTTTATAAAATACCATGAATTATTTAAATGTATATAATTCAATTTCTCGTTATTTTTTATTCATACCCCTAAGACTTTCCATATAAGTATCCCCATAAACAAATATATCCATTATTATAAATAATATGAAAGAATGTGTTAACTGTTTTAGATATCTTATTCTGAGAAATATTCTTATATTATGTAATAATACTTTTTTTTAATAATAGTTGTATATCATAAATCGTTATATGAGTAAGATAAAAATATATATCAAATAATGCAGCACCCAAAGATACATAAAACTTTTGTAAATCATCATATAATTTTTTGTTGACCTGTGCAACTTACAAACAAAAAGAAATACTTACAAACAATAACATGATTACAATAACAACAATTATATCGTAATATTTGGAAAATACCATAATTCTTATTCAATTTCAATCATAGTTGACGGACTTCAATAATAAAATTTTACATAGTATTATAAGAATCCGACAATAGCACATGTACTAGAATATGTAAACACATACAAGATATAAAACTTACTTAGATCCCAGCGACCTGCACTTCCTGTGTGTCGGTATAAACTTTGCTTGGGTGTGGGTGCCCTGCAACCTGAGAGAGCCCGACCCTAGTCGGTGCGAGGGAGACAGGGTGAAAGGTGTACAAGCTCCTTGCATCTGTAACTCCTTCACAGACTCCTTGGACCCACCACAGCTGCCCACCGGCGATTGAGGCTCTAACTTTTGTGACAATCTGGAAATTTTATACTGAACTAACGATTTTGCATGATTATAACACCTAATATTAGTAATCATTTTAAAATTAAAATTATATATATAATTTAGGTATAGATATAATTTATGTAAATAGACTTAATTTTTGTACTGTAACAACAAAAAAACCTGCGTTTATTGGTTTTGTTGTCTCCAAGTACGGCATTCATCTGCCCTGTGAAGGAACGTTGTAAAAGTCGTTTTTCTGCCTGCTCAAAGAACTGAAACCACTAATGCTCGAACACAAAAATTGTAAAAATGTAATGTTAAACGAATGCTGTCTTCATCTAGACATAAATGTATACTATATCTAATCCCATTTAACCATTAATAAGGCGCATCAAACAAAAAACCCAAAAATAAATAATAT
The DNA here is from genome assembly GCA_033558755.1 of Philaethria dido. NCBI lineage: Eukaryota > Metazoa > Arthropoda > Insecta > Lepidoptera > Nymphalidae > Philaethria > Philaethria dido. The sequence continues at coordinate 4,990,295 of JAKGSA010000005.1, read as the reverse complement.
AGCAAAAATTTTTATTTTAAAAACAAACGAACTTATTTATTATTCATCAATAAAACAATGAAAATTTCGTAACTCTCTTACCAATACAAAATTACGTAATTGGTCGCATAGGTCGCATCACTCAAGGGAGCAGCGCCATATCCATCCATGTTGATGTTCTGGACATGGCTAATTTGGGTAGTTCCCAACACAGTTGGGACAGTTAAGAAGCTAGAATGCGTGCGAGGTCACTTTTTTTTTTTTTTTTTTTTTTATGGAAAGGACAAGGCAAACGAGCGTTCGGGTCACCTGATGGTAAGTGATCCCCGCCGCCCACGGCCCCGTGTAACACCAGAGGAGCTACAGGTGCGTTGCCGGCCTTTGAGGTGGGAGTAGGCGCGCTTTTTGAAGGTACCCATTTCGTATCGACCTGGAAAAACTGCCGCAGGTAGGCCATTCCACAGTTCAGTGGCACGTGGAAGGAAATTCCTTTGAAACCGCACAGTACTGGAGTGCCACGCATCCAGGTGCACTCAAAGCATTCCAAGATATTTTTTTTCAATTTAAAATAGACTTGACCCCATGCGACTAATTAAGGGTTAATAAGTCCATAAATTTCCTATATACTAATACTAACGTGAAAACTTACTTATATTGATCGTCTTCTAGAAACTTCTGAAGCTCCTCTATGTACCGTACACTATTGAGATAATTAGCAACGTGTGGGAGTGGTGCGATATCGTATTCAGATTTTTGATAACATTGCAGTGTTTTCAAGACCACCGCCATTTTGGCGACGCGGTGAGGAGAGCTGGGGGCTGGATTCGCTATGTTTATATATACCAGGTCCGTTAAGAATAAACCTGGAAAATTATGTAACAATTAATTTGCAATTTCCTGATTTTAAGTTAACTATGGAATAGTAGCGTAATGTTAGAATCGTCATTAGCCCGCCTATCATAAAGAGGAAGTATGTTTCAAATCCATCCGATGGTGTAGATTAACACGTTTTAGCAAACAAAAAAATCTTTTACTTTAAAATTTTATTATAGATGTGAACACCATATCTTTATTAGTATAATATTATAATTGTCAATATTTTTAAATATATATTTTTATTTTCATAGAGCATATAGGTATGTGTCAAGATTAGGCTGCTCAATGACTACAATTATTCTTAGTGATGTATCCAATAATTTAATATAAAAATCAGCTTTACTCGTTTGCCACATAGCAGGACGGGCGGAGAGAACCTAGTATGTACCCAAAATGTCAAGAGCCATGACATTCTCCACAAAGTGGTGGAACTGAAGGTCCCTTTGTCTTACCAAAACGGAAAAATATCATAATTTTAATACGAGATAGTCATTCCCCCGGAATGTTGTCATAATAGCGTAGTTTAGATAACGAACGACGATCTATTTACATTTACTACAAGAATACACATTATCAAAATAAACTTAATTTATATTAGTAATTATAATTATTGTTTATAATCTAATATAAACATATTTTTATCCAATTAAACGTTTTGAAGTACGTTGAAACTGTTCATCACAAATAATCATTATTTGCCCCATGAATATATAGGGTGTCCCAAAATTAACGCAAGATTTGACTTTGCCGCCATTTGCTATTATATTAATTATTCATTCGCTATTAAAAGACTAAAATGGCATTTTCTATTTAATTCAAATCTTGCGTTAATTTTGGGACACCCTATATAATAAAATGTATACCTATTTTTTTTCTATTTGTATAGAGCATATATACTTAGAATTGTCCTTTTATTATATTGACTTCAATTTTTTACTATATCTACAGCTGTTTATATTACAAATTACAATCGAAAAATTAAATGAAAGCACTTATTATAAACGAAAAAATATTATGAAAAAAAAAATTTTTACTCAATTTAAAATAAAAGATGAGGTCGTCGTGGTGCAATGGGCACTATTTACTGCTTCACCGCTCTGTTAAGACAAAGCGCGGGATTAATTCCTTTACCTAACATGCAAAGTCTCGATTTCGGATGACAAGTTTTTTTTTTTATAGATAATGGATGGCAAACGAGCAGAAGGACCATCTGATGGTAAGTTGTTACCTTCGCCCATGGACATCTAAAACACCAGAGCTGTTGTTGATGCCATGCCGACCTACAGGATACAGATGGAAGGGGGGGACGATGTAGTAATCCGCTATTAGAATCACTACATTTTGGGTAAAAAGGTGAGTGGTAAAGGGGAAACCTGGCTTACATGCCATCGAGCCGGAACACATCGTTAGATATTTTGCAGTTCGCCTTTGACATGATAGTGGTCGCGAGCCAGACGGAGGACGAACCTCCTACCACCTAACTACTGGGATACCCGCCTCTTAAGTGTATTTACACCTGGTTCTGCCTGACTACCGTGCTATGCGGAAAAAAAGCGTGCTACTGTAAATCAAAACTCGTGTACCATGACATATAAAAAGATTTTCTACTTATTTAAGATAATGTATCACTGTACTCTGCACACAATAGCGTTTTACAAATTGTTTAAATGATAACCAAAGTATTTATTTGTTAATCAAGCATAATAGTTTTTAAAATAATCAGAACTAAATATAAAAAGATTAAAGTCTCACTTTTTATAAGTTGTGCGTAATGCGAATACGTACTTTAAAAGTTTAGACAGATACGAGTAAGTAAAAATCTCATAGGGGAGACTATTAGTGATAAATGCTTTGTCTGAATAATCGAGCAAACCGACATGATTACAATAATAACAACAATGTTTATCGCTTCCGTTACTGATAATTGGACAGTATTTATTTATTGTTTCAATAATCGATCATTAAGGACTAAAATATATTTAACATATGAAATTATTTAAAAAAAATATTTGTTCTAAGCCCAGAATATTATGTGCATATACATATATTATTTGCTTTTGATATCATTAGATAAATTATTTAATGATGATTAGTGCTTCACTTAAAAATAAAATACGTTTAAAAAAAATCACCTAAATGAGGTATGCAGGGTAGCGAAATGGATCTCATATATTCACGTAAGGCTGTCCAGTTGTCCTTTTCTCCAAATAACTCTGCAAGTTTGTCAAACTGCTGTTTGTCCTTCTTTGATAAGCAACCCCATGTTTTAGTCAATCTGAAATGTATCCTTAAAATTAGTTTACATCCAGATAAAAATCATTTAGTAAAAATAAGATAAAAAATTATGTTATTGAATCATATAGTGCTAGTCGAACCGGCCTTGACAGCACTAAGTGCCAGAAATGGCCCTTAGTCTATATTTAGCACTCAAAGCTAGATCACTACTCATATGTACTTTAAAACTTTTCAATATTAATTAGAATATAATTAGAATAGATTGAATATTCCAAAATATTTGCTGTATTATATTCTTTAAACACATGAAACTTTAATAACAATAATAATCATATAAGCATAAAAATTTACAAGTAGCAATAAATAGTAATTTAAAACAGACTTGTGATCATTTTTATGTCAATGTTGAATAAAATCATGTTTCTCGTTTTCTGGCAATGTAGTTAGAAGGAACCTATTGTTAAGACACTCAGTTCTACGCTTTCTGCCAGGAAAGAGATATTGAGGCATAATAAATTAAATAAATTTTAAAATTTAAAACGAATTTAATAAATAATTACTTGAGTCGAGATCAAATCTACAAGCACTATATTCAGGCAGACCCTTTCCCACTGTGTCTAATAATACAAATTTATTAATTAATTAATATATATATTAAGTTGTATTATATACGTTTCTCTTACCTATATATACTTGCACTGTGCAGAGCAGAGATGATAGCAAAAAGAGAGTGGAGATTATTAAGGTCATATAATTTTTTCGCTACTTTAATAAAGTGAGCTAATATCTCAGCCCTGGCTTTGGGAGATTGTCCATTAAGTATTTCTTGTACTGTCCAGAAACTCACCTAAAAAGGTAATTTAAGGTTTTTTGTAAGATGTGTTTAATACATAAATAATCATATAATGAATGAATATTAAATAATTACCCTATTAAATCTTTTGGTAAATGCTACAACATTTGGTGCCTCAGTTAATTTATTAGTTTTCATCCAACCACAAGAAGTTAGTTCCTCAGGTCGAATTGATTTAAAACAAGGTAGGTCAAGAAGAGATAGTTGATTGGCAATGTCCTCTGGGGCTATTTGCATTGCCGAGTACACCATATTGTCCCAAGACTGGTTCAGAGATGCTGCTGCTGGTAGACTACTTGTTTTGTATTGATATATGGGATCATTCTGACGGTTTGCAGCACTCTCTCCAAGTCTATAAACCATTAACATTATTCCAAGTAAAATATAAAGGTCAAAGATTTAAAATAACCTCATAATATGTTTTCTTTTTATATGAATATAGATTATCAAAACATTAAATATTTTTTTGTAATAAAAATAAAAAATGTAAAAGATTAAAAATATTTATTTTAATAAGGATGGAAAATAATATTTGAGTCAATGTTCGAAAAAAATTATATGAGGCCTTTAAAAACAAAAAAATTCAGGACTATCTGACAAAAAATTAAAAATATATATATATTTGTATATAGTATAAGATTTATAGCTTTTTATAATTTAATAAGGTTTTACAGTAAAGTTTTTTAAGCTCATACTGGTCAAATCATAATAAAGCTTAATCCATCCATAATCATTTTGTTCCATAACAATGTACATACACAGATATAGACACTCAGGCACATGGCAAATGCCAATAGTTCATTCTTTTCAGAGTGTGGCTTTGTTCATACTGTGGATTGAAACAAGTACCCAAGACTAAATTCAGAGTCATAGTAACTAATTATTAGACCAAAAAAACAGTTACTTTGTTCACTTGTTCATTGTCAATTTTCTGAATAAGTGACAACTCAATTATTATATATGTATACTCTAATAGATACTTTACTATATTTAAAGTAATACTTCAATTTTATCAGTAGATTTTAATATACACATATAAATAAAGTAAAAACTTACGCATAATTATAATAGCATGCACAATCATTTTTTGAATAAGTTTGATCATTGTTTGTTGGAGCCCTGGGATTTTTTTTATTATTTTGTTTAAAAGAAGTCTTATTTTCCAATGGCCAGTTTTCTTCATCTTCATGCTAAAATAAATATAAAATCTATGCCAGGAAAAGTTATAGCAAAAACATAAGAGAAAAAACCTAAGAGTGAAATGTTCTAGTTCTTTATTACCTAAAATCAAACCCTTTCTATTCTTAAATTATATTCTTACCTATGTAACAATTTACAAAGAAAAATTATAAGCATATGTAAAGTTGAAACATTTGTTTCTATAGCTAAAGTATTTTTGTCTATGTTTACAGAAATACATTGTGTATTTTTTTCATATTAAACGATGTCATTTTTCTATCAATCTATGAATAAACAAGAATAACATACATCATTACTAAAGGTAAAAAATGTTATTCTTTTGAGAAGAACCATAACAATGCATATATGAAGACATATTCATGTGTCACATATGATGAACCTATTGTTAAATCCCATTGATGACACAGCTCGCACAATTGACACAGCAAGTAACAGCTAGTAGTTTAATATATATCAAATTATTTTAGTTAGGTTGGTGTTATATATGTATTTCAGATTCTAAAGTCAAAAGTTTGGGTTAAAATTAATAGTAAAGTGACTTTGTTACAAGATAAAATAGTAAACAAATGAAAATAAAGTTAAAAAAAATATTTTTTTTAAACTCATCATTTGATTAAGGTTTTTATAATAGAAATTCTAAAATCTGTAATACATAAATATAAATAAAGAAAATGTGTTGTCCAATAAATAGATTCTTTACCTCTACAATCCCAAGAACAGCTAAGCTGTCGCTTAAAATATCCCGCGGCATTTCGGAGGTAATTTTGGTACATACTTATTTTAAAAACATGAATATCCCGGTTCACTTTTACATTAGACTCACTGTTGCACTTTACAATTTTTTCAAAAAAATATAAAAATCATTTTATAGCAATTACAACACGGAATCATAAGGATAAATGGACATGAAACTTAACTGAAATGTAAAATAATAATTATTTTGATCTTATGACAGTATCGCGAAAATTTATAACAAATTGTCAATTATTAAAAAATACATGATCATAAAATAATATGCATCGAAATTATTTATTTAACCATTTATAAGTATCATAAAATTACATTTTATTTAATAATTAAATTAGTATTGAACATTAACACCAATACAGATTGTTATAATTATAGTTAACACTTAAAGACGTTAATAATATTTGAAATAGGAAAATTGTAATAAACTTATTACATTTTCGTACTCAATTTAGTTTTACTACTTTAGTAATCATTTACATACTGAATACTATTAACTATTAATTAATTCAAATACATAAATATATATATACATATCCAATGGCAAATATCAAATCACAGTCCACAGATAAAGAAAAATGTTTTAAAATGAACGTTTATAAATTGAAACGTTCTCCTTTAAAAACTGTACCTAAAGATTATTTACATGTATTGTTATTACTACGTATTTACATAATTAATATAAATTCGGCATAATAAGTCCTGTTAATTATTTTAAGCGACAAAAATAAATTTTGAAATATAATGTATGTACCTTTACGAAGTAATCTAAATGTTTTAAATAGCAAATAAAAAGTAATGAATATATAAATTAATAAAATGTAATAATTATATTTAAGAAATATGTTTGAAAATTAGTATCTAAAAATAAGTGCTGTACACTAAGAATAGTTTTTTTTTTTTTAATTATACAATTTCATTAGAACCTTTAAATATCTTATCAATTTAATATAATAAATTATGTCATGCAATTTGTACTTTAAAAATTAAGGTAGATATTGTATCTAATAGCATTTACCATCTAGGTCCTGTTTAGTATTTAATTGTATTGACGTTTTGCAGTCGTACCTAGGCCCTATAGCGCATGCACTTTTCATGCACTTATGGTGGAACTACGTAGAACAGTTATATTTCACTCAAAAAATTATTCCTGAAGGATTCTTTGCATTACTATTGAAATATTGCAGAAAATACTTTAGTGCTTACAAGATTGCGTTGAATCTTCAAGAAAACATTGAATTCGTATGTTATCTCTCATATATTAATTGTTCTCCTTAATAATATTATTATTAGTTAATACAAAGTCGAATACATAGCAAAAATCAATAAATATAATCCAGCGCAGATACGTCCGTACATACTAACGAATTAATAATCTATGTGTAGCTACTTGGTATATTAAAATAAATAGAGCAACGCAGTGAAAATTCAGAGTAAAAAAGAAGAACTGTATCAGAATAAGCTTCCGCTGAAAGGAGCAACGTTTCACTTCTCTTTATCGATTTTATCAGTTAGTACCGTAAGTATTTAAATTAATTATGTTTAAAATATGAAGTATATTTTTAACAATTTATTTTTTTTAAATAGAAATAGATATTTAAGTTGATTATATTTATAAGTTGCTCGTTTGTATAATTAGTAAACTGTTATGGCGTTTGTGTTCTGATACACAACGCATATATAAGTCTTTTTCTTTCAAATGAAAAGAATCGTTTGTAAATGTAATAATTGTGTTTTTTGGAAATGTAATAGCATAGGTACTTTATTTTCATTAAAATTAAATTAATTTTGTTTGAGTTATGACATTTTAGGTTATGTTTCCGTCTTTTACAGATACTTTAGGTGTGTTACAGTGAATCGGAAGATCTTGTAGGCGTTTTTCTGCGAGCTTGCTTACACAGAAGTTATGTCTGAATGAATTTCTCACGGTTTTTAGACATTCAATCATGGTGGGAAGTCCCGAGCATTGCATATTTTTGTTCCTTATTCAGAACGGCTTTCAATCTTTTAGATTTTGACATCGAAGTGAGTAAATGGTCATTTTAAATTCATTATCAATTATGGTAAATAAAAAACTGCAATTTGGGGTAAATTGTCAATTTTGCAGGAATTGGAGGAAGCCCTCCTAACAGATGGCTCGGAAGAGACCGCCAGTTCTCTTCTGACAGAATTGATAGTTCGACTCTTGAACGGTTGCTTGGGCAACAATGACATCTCGGCTTTTAATTATCAGGTGAGGATTAATAGTTTTGATGTGCTATATTTTTGATATCTTATTGAATTTTGTTTAAAACTATATTTTTATTGCAGATGTATTTGAGGCGGTTATTTAGGCAAAAATGTCAGGAAAATCACCGCTACAACCCCTTCAATACTGACATTGACTTTCAGTTTCTTCCTCTTCGCACCAAAGTTGAGATATTGTATGCATTATGTGATTTCCGTTTAGATGCTGATGATGTTTATGATTTGTTTAAAAACCTTGAGGCAGAAAGCCTACGAGTGGAACCACTAGGGTAAGTTAATTGAAATATTATTTTTATAAAATTTGCTTTTTTTCTTGAAGTTTCATAAATAAATGAAAATTAATCTGTTATATTTAAAATTTCATAAATACATAAAAAAAAACAAATAGTCCTTATTGTAAAATTTTTAAAACTTTGGTTGTATTAGCATTTGTTGGGAATAAATTTTGAAAAATATAGATATATATATATATATTAAAGTTATTATCTAACTAATCAATTTTTAAATTTTAATTAGAGCTTTCTTGAATACCAAGTAGAAAGTAATAATAATAATAATATTTTATTGGACATAATTGTAAAAATACATAGTACAGGTTAATATGTTATGTGCAATAGCGGCCTTATCACTAAGAGTGATCTCTTACAGGCAACCATTAAAATACAGAATTGATTGTCAGGACTGTTCATAGGGCGCAAAAAGTATTTATTATGCATAAATTAATACACATATATAAATAAATACATATATACATACATACATAAGTACATCCATACAACATAGTACGTAAATAATATATACATATAGTACAAATAAAATAAAATAAAAAAGTAGTAGTATATTGTATCTGAGAGATTCTTGTTCAAATGTGAGAGTCATTATTTGAAATATTAAGAAATATTAAGCATAGGATTTAGACCAATTCCTTTTGTATAAGATTTATTATGTATAGTAAGATTTATTAATGTTAAGTATTTGATAGTTTAATTATCTAGACACAACTGTAAATGAACTACTTATATTTTTCTTTTCCTTCTCTGAAATTTTTGTAGTGTATTATAAAGCATACTGCTTACTATATAAAGACCATTCAGTTAGTATCCAACTACAACTTGTATTTTGACAAAATTCATTTATATCTGGATAGATTATTTATTGTTATTTTTTAATATTTATTTTATTTATCATACAGAGACTCACAAGCTTTAATTACTGTTATGTAAGACAAATATGAAAAGAAGAAACCAATTTTTTTTAGATAGTGACCTTTGTAATGAAAGAGAAATGAGTAAAAGACAGAAACTATTTATCGAAATAGAATATACAGTAGTCATATTTGGTGGCACTGTGCAACATTTAATCACAATTGGCACCAACAAAACAGTAAATAACTTGGAATTAAAGAAAAATAAATATTAAATGAATAATATCTATGGTGTAGATTTATAATAAGAGTGTTCCTTTAACATTTGTTTTATGTATATTGCATTTTTATTAAAAAGTAATAATCTTATTACAGATGGGATGACAATGACTCAGCCTACTGGTATTTCTATGGTACACGGCTTTACAGGGAAGATGTATTAAAGAAGAAAGGTAGGAGCAAGAAAAGAAAAAGAGACAGTAGAAAACGAGGTTGGTTCTATGGAGATGACTGGCTTGATGATGAAGATTCAGAAAGAGTGTGGCAAGTGGTGTGCTTTACTGAAGATGATTGGACCCACCTGACAGACAAGTTTAAGTGTGCCACAAGCAAGATTGAGAAAGAACTGTACAGATCTCTGTCACAAAATTTCTTACCAGAAATACCAAGATTGTTTCAAGAAAAGGAGCGTTTACAACGAAAAAGGTTATTATTTATTGACTTTACTTAAATGTAAAACAAATATATATATAAAATTATATATATGCTATTTTCAAAGTTGAATATATTAATAAATCATTATTTTTCTATATAAAAAAACGAAAAGAAATTTAGCTTGCGTTCATGTTTTGTTCAGAAAATAGTCAACAAGTCACATTAAATAAATGTTGCCTTAAATCTTTTTCTATCTCATTATAATTGTTATAGGTACCCTCTTATGAAGACTGCGTAAGCATGTGAATTTATTTGTTGTACTATATTATTATTTGCGAATTTATATGTATATAATTATTAAGTATTTCATAATTTATGCTTGCATAATTTTAATTTTAAAGATTATCTGCCTAAAGCGCGGTGTTGAGTTCCGCCACTCAACACGCAATGCCTCGATTTGGCGGAAAGTGGGGAACGGAAATGTTGAAAGAGAATGGAGTGTTAACACAAGGTTCTCTGGTTCCCTCTGCCTACCCCGTTATATGCGGGATACAGCGTGAAGTTAAAAAAAAAATCTGCCTAAATTATAATTTAATTGCAGTAATACTTTGCACTTACAAAAAATATAGTTACATTGTCTTTTTTACCCCCCTTCATTGTTTAATTTAAAGAATTTGTATTGATTATGTAAAACATGTTCTATTATTTACAGTAAAATTTGTTTTAGAGAATTTAAAAAAAAATATTTTTTTATATAATTACTAGCTATGCTGAAGCGATTTAATTTTATAAATATGTGAATTTAAATCTTATAATGAACCAATACAAAGTCGATGAAACTTGATAACCACATAACAACTACTCGTAATACAAGACAGAAGGTATTTTTCTTCAGTGGTAAATTAAAAATTGTTATTGTTTGAATGTATTGAAATATGATTTCGTTGCACGTTTTATGTCGTTAGCTTAACTTTTGCTGCGCGATATGTTTGTGATCCGTTGAAAACAGTCGTAACAGTAACTTATATCCTGAAAAACGTACATTGAAAATCGGAGCTCTAAATTAAAATTCTTCGTATAAATCATTCTTATATTTTTATGCTGTGCTTTAAGTATTGATAAAATATCATACTTAATAGTATAAAATAAAAATACAATTTATTATTACAATTATTTTATTTTCAACTTGATATCGTTGAAGGTTATTAGAGCTAGCGCCGCGCCGCACATCTAGCCGCGTTTTGCAAAAAATCAAACAAAAGCAGGAAATCAAGAACAGTGTATATGATTCAAGGGACGAGGATAGCAAGGAGACGCCGAAAGCTGCGCGTGAGAGCCGCGCCAGACGACGAGAGCGCTTGAGACGGTACGTTTATCTATGTTTTCATTACATCCGGTGGAGATCTCAACTACTTGGTAAACTCTGTGGCAGGTAAGTTGAATTTACGTTGTCTTTACCTATTACACACGTATTTGCGCAAATTCATGCGGACTAGAAATAAAGTGCTAACAAAACAATATATTTTACACTTCCAATGCATGAAAGCGGTAGCTTCCGTTAGGACGGACAATAATGTGTAATGCTGTAATAGCCTATTTGAATAAAGAATATTTTAATTTTGATATATCTCGTATCAGGAGAAAACATGGCTTAATATTTTTAACAATATTTTAAATTTAAATTCACAGTGTAGAATACATAGCCATCATATGTAATTTCGATAGTTTAGTTTCCATATATTTTTTTAGCGCATGAATTTCTGAATATTTTTTGCTATATGTAATGTTAAGTAATAAAGATATCTTATATATATCCATTATACTTTTGTGCATGAAGTCATTGAAAAAATTTAAGACTGAAACAGAAAAATATTGTAGACAATGTTTAAGTAGTTTTGCTTATAGTGCTCGACGATTGACACTACCATCAAATTGTTCTGTTGACCCTATTCATGACAAGGAGCGATGGACACTTTGATTAATGCGCACTTTGGTATCGATGTTCATCTATATATTTATTTAGTCAAGGGCGAGTTCAAAGAGAGAAGATAAATAATTGCAAAATATTATGCTGGGTTACCTGCACATTACTAATTATTTACTTAACTATTTCCATAATGAAGATTTTTTAAGTTTGTTAGTTAATGCCAATTTATTTTGTCAATTAAATTTGATAGTAATTTATTATAAAACAAAATAAATGTTGTAATTATTTCAATACATTTTATTATCGTGAGAGAGGCTCATTGTATTTTAGCAACATTATATATAAGAAATAAGAAATGGTTTTATGAAAATATTAAAAACTGTTCATTATAATATAAAATTATAAATATAGAAATTTCATGCATTTATCCATTTTCTATGAACTGTAATCGCAATAAAATGTTTAAACGAAGAAAAAAGCCGCTAAAATGTTTAAATGATGAATTTACCTACTTGGCGATGGGTTGTATTCCTATTTTAAATTTACATAATTTAAGAAAAAGAAAATAGTAGCGTTTTTCTTACACTGGCTTGGGTTGCTCAAATTGCTCTGAAAACTACTAAATAAAATAAAATTTCATACTTTTGCGATCTATATGGCAAAATTATTGAGAAGTATAATTTTTATTGGCCGTGATAGTATTGCACTATTTTCGTGTGTATCGTACTTCGAGCTTTCATTAACAACAACATCTACATATATCGAGATATAGATGTCGAGAGCTATTTTATTTATGGAAAATTATTACTATTTCGTTTCATGAATACTACCGCTAGTGAAACTACCAACTCTTCTGCAACCTTTTTTATAGCTACTTGACGTCAATTCAAATTTTACCAAACCCTCGAGTTTTTAGTTAGATGCGCTGTTTTCAGTCCCGTAATCAGACAATAATTTAATTATTTTAGTAATGAATTCCCATAACAATTATACATACGTTGAATAGCTTGGCTTTAATAATGTCTACTTTTAAAGTAATGTAACCCTATTCTTGTAATAAGTATATGTTTTTATAGATGTATGGAAATGAATGAAACATAATATGCGTCCATGTTTATAATTTGAAAAATTATGTTAACGTTATTAAAACACAAAGTAGACGAAATATAATATACGTCCATGTTTATAATTAAAAAAATATGTTAACATTATTAAGACAATGGATAAAATGTAAAAATTCAAACGGAGTTAGTACATACATTTGCAAACATACACTAAATATTAAAACGGTAGTGACGGTCTATTGATTGATCTTAGTCTTTGCGTAAATGGACGGCTAACCAACATTGGACAATTACCTTAATAATAATTAACACATACTTTTTTTTTAAGTTTTTCTCTGATTAACTAAAAAAAGACTACTTAACCGTATAAAGATGTAGCGACTGAGGTGTGATTTTTGTTTTTGTAAAACTATATTTACAAGTCGCACGTGTGCTTCGACTACGCACAATTGTATCGACGCTTTATCGCGACAGTAACGATGCAAAATTGCTGAATTGAATGCAATTGCAATTTAGAAATTGCTATGCCGTCGTCTGGCTGTCTATATAATATATTTTCTATTGTTCATCAAACCTTAAGGTTTATTTTGTCTTTTTCTGAATCTTACCTCTTCGACGAACTTTGAATATGTAATGTATAACTACTTTAAAATATGCTCGTTTATCTTATTTTTTAAATTAATCATAATATACGATTTAAAATAAAATGATTATGCCGACAGGGCCATTATACGGTGTGATGATGTCTGATTGTACTAGTCAACAACAAAAAATTAAAGTCTAGTAAAAATAATATTTTTGTCGTATCACGTCTAGAATTGGTAGAATATACAATTTTTAATATAAGTATTTTTAAAAACTATTTTTGCGGGTGGACATAGCATTTTGATTTTCTTTGCTGTATTCAGACTATGAAAAATTGCTCAGTGATATAACTATCAACATATTTCGCGATTGTGTATATAGTCCCTACAGTTTTTGTTATATTTGTGATTTATATACAATAAAAGGGTATAAAAACGAAATACTGACATTGTTGATAAAAAAGAGTTACAGTGCATATTTTAACTTGAATGTACGTAATCAGGATAAATAATGGGTGGCCCATATTGTTGTATATCCGCAATGCAGTGCTGACACGATGATTCTGACGGAAAGGTGGTGGAATACCATTTAGCCCACATACGTTAAGGCGAAAACACAAAGATCAAATATCGGATCGATAAATTACAGACACGAAATACAATACGTAGATGTATTTTATCTTACAAAGACAATAGCATAGTATAATCATAAACTTACAAAATTCGTGATCAGAGAAACAGCGTTAATTTGTGAGAGAAAAGTTTTCTTCTCTAAATGTGGGAAAAATGAAGAAAGGAATATTATTATGGAAGGCCCGGATATTAAGAAATTAAAAAGCAATCCCCACTTTACGGAGTGTCTTAGCACTAGGTTCTCTGTTTGATACAGCGTGAACTTAAAAAAAAATTAGGAATCCAATCTTTTAGTTCCATGTTAAATGTCCTAAAAATGTCTGGACATTGGTCGTAAGTCAATCAATACTTTTTAGGAAATCATAAATGTACGTAACTTATTGGCCTCATAGACATAAAATTTGTACGTATTTCGTAGAATAAAATGCTACATGCTAGGCCTATAGCACAAAATATGTTTTCAATTGCATATATTAAACTTTTCCCTGGAAAATGATGAGTCCTATGCACGACGAATAAAGCGAACGATTTGATCAAGAAATTGTTGATATTGAGGGACGTTACCACGGAGAATGTTGCCCTGCGAGTGTAGCCTATTGCTGTTAGTTATGAATTAGGTAAACTCCAAGCACAAGTAACCGACTTCAAACAAGAAAAACAAAAATAAACCATTTTTCGGTCCTAAATAGCCTAATATATGTTAATAATGGTAAAAATAGATAACAATATATCTTAAAATTGTGATGTGATACAAATGTTATATATCAAGCATATGGTATAAGAATCACATAAAATTATTCGCGATAAAAAAAAATCTGTCGACTAGCGTTATTATTAACATATTGGTCTATAGCGCTTTTATACTATCATATACATTTTTTTTTACCTTCACGCTGTATCTAAATCTCGTAATGCTACGTGGGAAACCAGAGCCCCGTATAGTATATACACTCCATCCTCTTAACAGTTTCGTTCCTCACTTTCCGCCGAATTGAGACATTGCTTGCTAAGTGACGGAACCTAACGCCAAGCTTGGCCTTGATATCAGGGTGAGGAAATGAAAATACTAAATACTATTCCATATTTTCATTTCCGAGAGTGGGAATCTAACCTACAACCTGTCGCGTTAACAGTCGCACGCTTGTTTTTCTGCGCCACGACAGGCAAAGTCAAAGTCAAAATAATTTTATTCAAAATAAGAAGTTACAAGCTTCATTTTTTGAACGTCAAATAATTTACCACCGGTTCCCTAAATTTAACGCCTCAGACCTGAGAAGAACCGGCGCAAGAAACTCAGCGGGACTTTTTTTTTTTATATTCGTCAATGGTTTACAATTCTTTATTAATGGCAATGATAGCTTTGAAACAGACTGGAGCGAGCACTTCATTCCCAAGGTGTGTTATCATTTATAAAATCACTAATTAGGTAAAATAACCTTTAACATACAAACGTCTTTTTACAATTTTTTTAAATTGCAAAATGGAAAGTTCTCGGACGTTTTCTGGGATCCTATTGTAAAAGTATACACACACATTGCCCCATAAAAGAATTGCGGACTCGATACAATCGAGTTACAGGCGCTGCAAGTTTAAGCCTATTTCTTGTATTTATATTATATGCATCGCTAACTTTGTTAAAATTATTAATATTTTTCTTGACATACAGTACATTTTCAAAGATGTACTGAGAGGCAACTGTTAAAATATTAATTTACTTTAATTTTTGTCTTAAGGAATTTTTCATGACATCATGGCATCATGTTCACACTAGATTATAATTGACCTTCGATATCTGCCTTGTATTTTTGTGTCTGCCTTGTGTTTTTATGCCAAATAACAGGATTTAAAATGCATAAATAATACTTACATTTCATTTAAGATTCCCGTTCTCTCTAACATTGTCGTGTTCAAGGAGCGGGGACAAAAGAAAGAGGATATACATATGGCCACGACGAAGGAATACGAATAAAATATGAATAAACCGTATAATGTTGTACTATAAAGTGTTATATTTTTAATGGGTATATACATATTATACATAGCGTATTTATTACTTTCAGATCGAAGTCGTCATCGGCGTCATCTGGTCCTTCCCCAGACAGTTCAAACGATCGAGAAGTGATGCCTCAAAAAGTTACACGAAAATCACGGACAAAAGAAAAGAAATCTAAAAAGTCTTCATCCACCCATAAGGGCGAGCCGCCACCGGAACCCGTCATACGAACTGGCCGCAAAACTAACAACTCACTGGCTGCGGCTACGGGGCAAATAGTAATACCCGATAATGATGAACCGGTCAATAGCACTCGGAGAAAGCTTAAAACGTCTCAAATGTAAGTTATAGCAATATATCGTATATTGAGATACGATACTTAGCACATATAGTACATGCACACATTAATGAATAAATTGACAGTAATAGCATTGATCAATACATCAAGCAAAATCCCAGAGGCATTCACACGCGAACTTTGAACTCTTAATTAATTTTTCTTTTGCCATAATTGGACACTAAGACATTTCTTATAAGTATGAATATGAAAAGAATAATCTTTTTTGGACCATATGCGAGTCTTGAAATATAAACATAATCAGTTTTGTGTGAGATCTTTAACTTTCGCGATTTTTACACTTTACAGAGTAGTCCATGGTCATGGAAAGGATGTTAGTAAAGTAAGTAGGAAAAAACTACGTCGCTTAATTACTAAAATACAAAAATGTAGGATTTAAGTAAATCTAAAAATATCCGCGGTAATATTTCTAACTACTTATATATCTGACTGTTATAAATAATCCACTACAAGGAATTTTATGTAAAATATATATCAAAAAATAAAATATGACTTGAAATGCTATTACTATGCGGCCTATAAATACTTACGTTTAAAAGCTATCTCATCATCAACACAACTTTTTATGAAAGTCAAGTTTGCCTATTACAATATTTAATGTAGATGAACTTACTTTAGGTGAGAATATATAATCTAAATTATTTTTAATATTATTTACGAAACAGACGCGCAAACGTACAGCATGTAGAAAGCAGCAGTAATGTTCGATTTTATAATAAACCGAACCGAGGCAACTGCAGGCAAAACTATCAATTACGTATATACAAAATAATAATAATAATTACCTGACATTATAAACACGAAAGTAACTTCTGTCTGTATGTTCGTTTGTTTATCTTCAAATATATGTTATACGGCTAAACTACTAAATCGTTTGTGTAGTTTGATATGAAAAAAAAATAAGAGTAGGTCCTCCACATAGGCTACTTTTTATCATTACGCCGCGCAGGTGAAGTCACCAGCAAGAGCTTCTTGAATATAATGGTAAAAACCTTATACTATGAATTAACAATGAACAGACAAGATACTTATGTAATAATTGTACTAAGGATTAATTTTTAATTTCTCTTTATATATTATAAATAATTTTACATTTAGCTTTGGTCAAACTGAAGAAGATATTCAAACTGATATGTATAAAGTGCTGGAACAGCTTACTGCACATGAAGATGCATGGCCATTCTTGGATCCTGTGGAGGAAGAATACGCTCCTAATTATTACGCTGTCATCCGGCGCCCTATGGACCTGCACAAAATGGAGGAGCGACTAGATAGTGGACACTATTCTGATTTTTCCATGTTTAAGGCAGATTTTAAGCTCATTGTAAATAATTGCCGATTATACAATGGGCAAGATAATGGTAAGTATAAAAGTGATTAGCATTTCTTATTTTGTGTATGTCATAAGAAGAATGTAAGAATGATGAATACTGTAGAGGTGCGATCTCTTCGTTACTACGAAGACACTACGCATATACTTATGCGGAGTCAGCTTAGCTAATAAATTTGTAACGAAAGGATACACAGAACGGTAGTCGTAAGCGAAAACGTTGTAGTGAGGAAGAATAAGTTCAGGTGATCCTGGTACATTGAAAGGATGAGTAGTGAAAAAATGGTGAGGAAGATATACGACACAGAGATGAGTCGCAGGGAGTGCTTCGAGAACACAGTGGCATTTTTATTGGAGGAACGTCACGTAAAACGCTTGAGGGCCTGCGGAGACCATGTATCTATATGTATAGAGGTTAATGACTGTGCACAGGAACTTTGAGCACTTCGTTGTACCTGGACTACCGCACTAAGTATAAAGCGTGAAGCTAAAATATCTTAGTTTCCTTTCCTTACCCTAAAGATCAAGTTTATTGGCAACATTAAGTCATCGAAATAGAATAGAAGTTCTCTATCCTAAGGTATTTCATATGGCTGTACTTAAATTTCTACTTTAAATTGAAAATATTGTCTTAACATTAGGTTCTCTGATTCCTCTACACTGCTATATGCGAGCGCATCAAAATATGTTTTGACAATATCATTATACAATGTAATATAAAGGCATTTTATTCATTTTCAGAGTACACGATAATGGTGGATAGCTTGCAAAATGCTTTTGATCGTCTTACGGAAAAGTACATACATCGGCTATCATCCTCTGATGAAGAAATTGCTGTGGAATATCAACTTCCCACACCATCACGAAAACATAAGATAAAACGAAATGATTCATCCCCTCACCAGGCAAAGAAACGGAAGTCTCACTCTGTATCAGGTATGTATATGTCGGCGAAGGACCGTCGTCATAGTTATTTGATACCATAGTAAATATTAATTAAATATAAAAATAATATTTTTAACACTAGAAATCACATTTAATAACTTGTAATGTTAATGATTCTATTTAAAGAGCATGCAGTCTTAAATACTAATCGACAAACAACCGAATCGCTATGCTCTTCACTCCACTGTGTTTGCTCAAAACAAGTGATGATTGGTTGACAATAAACTTTACTGGTAGTATATTAATATAACATTATGTTATTTTAAAACAATAACCTCTTAAAGATGTTACTAACAGAAGTTGTTAACAAAGTAATACACATATAATATTTATAAGTATATAAAATAAAAATGTGCTTATTTAATGTGTAATCCTTGTAAAATAATTTTTAAGTTAATAATTTATAATTTATTTATTTACAGCTGAACCCAAATCTAGTTCATCAACAAGTAAACAATCAAAAGTAGAGAGGAAAGTGGATGAAGATGAAGGTGAGAAAAGAAAGGAAAAGTCAAAAGCGAAAGAGCCGCCCGAAGAAGAAGAGGAAGAAGTCACACCTAAAGAGGTTGAAAAAAGCAAGGATTCTCACAAGAGTAGACATGATAAAGGAAAGAAAAAACGTAAAGGTCATCATCGACATGGAAAACATTCCAAAAACCATAAGAAGAACTCGCATAAGTCTCATGAGTCAAGAAAGCATAGGAAACAGAGACACGGAAAGAATAAAGACAAGAAGTCTAAAAAGAAGAAAAGTAAGCATCATGATGAGGAACCCCCAGAGGTTATGAAAAGATGTGAGTCACAAGAATCTATAGAGAGCTCAAATAGGAGCCGAAGTGCAAGTCCCCTTCCTTCCATACACACTCCATCGCCGTCGCCTACAGAGCTAGATAAATCTGAATCCAATGACCAACTGCCAGACCCAGATTTCACAAAAGACAAATACGACAAAATAAAAGAAAGAAGGCGTCATGCCGCAAAGGACGCTTGGGATTCACTCTTTGATTATAAACAAAAGGTAGAAAAACAAAAACATAGTTCTCACGCTCCAGAGAAAGAAAAGAATCGCAAGCTTCGTGAAACTATTGAAAAATTAAAAGCCAAAAATGAAAAGTATAAAGAGAGTGCACTTTATAACACTATTTATAAACCTGGACGATCAAATTCTGCACCCAATTATAAGGAAAGAACAAAAGTAAGAGACGTCGATGAATCCGATGATGATGATAACGAAGAAGAGGAACCTGAAGAGGACGCCGACGACGATGACGATGATGATGTCGTGGAAATGTATGAAGATGACGACGAGAGTGTGGAGAGCGTCAAAGTGAGGCCCAAACGACGTAAAAGAAGCTCTGTAAAAAATGCATGTGCTTCAGAAGCTTTAGAAGAAGCTGTCAAAGACATCAACGAATGGCTCAGTGATGCTCCTAAGAGCTCGAAAGTGATTTCTCCTTGTGACAGCCCTGCTCAAACTGTGTCTACAGAAGACAATAGTCGCATGGACGATGAATCTTCCCAAGGAGAAAAGTCTATTACATCAAAGAGAGACACATCTCGTAAGCGTCCCTCTTCCCGTGAACCCAAAATTGTAAAAAGAAGAGAAATACAAAGAACAATTGACAGATTACAACCCGGCAAAAGCAAGGGTAATTTGCTTACTAACAAGAGTAACAAAAATTCAGATAAAGCTGAGGAAGAGGCTCCGTCAGGGCCCTCCAAAAGTAATCATAGCTCAAGAAAAAGTAAAGTAGCTACAAGTCCTAAGCTCAGTTTGGGCTCTGTTTTACCCACCGTGGAGTTTAGTCTCGGAAATGATCACAACTTCAACAACGATAATGCTAAAGGTGATAAGAACAAGGAGACAAAAAAAGTAGTAGAACCTAAAGATACTAAAAAAGTAGAAAAAACAATTGAAAATAAACCAGAGGAAAAACCAACATATCCTACTAAAAAAGACGCAGAGGTCGAAACAGAACCACAACCGATGGTAAAACCAAGCCAAGAGAAAGCTACTCCAAATCTGAGTGCTTGGTTCAAAGCTTTTGGGACTCCCAAAACCACTACTGCCAACATTACCAAAAAGAAAGAAGACAAAACTGAAACAGAAGAGAAGACCGGGGATGCAACCACTAACAGTGAAATTAAAACAAGCCCTAAGAATGGTGCGCCGAAGTACGACTCCCCCAACGACCCCAACTCCCCGCTCCCCGACGGCGGCGAGAGTCCTCTGCCTAACGTGTCCGCCACGCCGCGTCAGAGGAGGACCAGCACGGGCAGTACCATTTCAGAAAGGTCATCGTTCAGTCAAGACTTAGACTCACCTAGGCATCAAATGTCGCTTACGTCTCCACTCATTCATTCGCCAGCATCACCCAGAACCGAAGACTTCCAAAAGATAACTTATCCTATTATTAATGGCACTGTTCGAGCTGGATTCTATCAGGACACGACATCGCTTAAGAGCAGTCCTGAGAAAAGTTGCAGCCCTAGAGATGCCCCACAATCGCCTTTCTCGCCGTACTCTCAGCACGTTTATGTTTCCAATGGTGCCACAGGTTCATCTACTCCAAATTACTTTGTCGACCATAACAAAAGTCCCCTACCTACGTATGGTCAAAATGCTCCTCCTTACTATGACACCTCGAAAGCCCCAGTCGTCAGCAAACCGGCACGAGTCCACGACGACTACACAGCCCTAGGTCCCGACTCATTCCAGCAAGCCCAATATAATGCTCCTTTTTCACCCACGCCGTCACAGTATTCACCAGTGCAAACAAACTATTCGCAACCGCTTTTATCTCCTCAACCTGAAGCGTCTACGTCACAGCAGCCCACCGCCGTGCCGATAATACCCGATCCCAAAACTACGCTATTCCCAGTCAAGAAAAGGACATATAATGAGCCTGAAAATTTAATGCCATCTAAAAAACCTGAAATTAAAGAGGTTATTAAATCTCCTGTCAAAAGTGACTATAGCAAAACGCAGCCTATACAATCTTCAGTCCAAACTCCCACTTCAGTGGACGATATAGCTCTGGCCTTGAGTGAAAAATCGGAAACACTCAAATTGAACACGATACGCGAGAAAAATGTAGTCTCTCTTGACTACTCCGACCGACGAAATTCAGAAACCAGAGAGCCCATATCCTACGAAAACAACGAAACTCGTGTGCAAAAGGAAATCGTAAGTCACATAGACCTTACAAAACCCGTAAATGCCTCAAAGAAAGATAATATAGATATGATCAATATGGGCTACTTGAATAATGAAGATAGGAAATTAGCAAATGATTCACATGACGTTGAATTTGTAAGTAGGGAGATCAGACCCAATATAATTCCACAGCAAAAAGGATACGAGATCGAAGCTATCGCTATAAATTTGGGCATCAACAATCAACAATTACCAAAACCATTGACGAAGTCGCCCGTTATCACTAGCAACATGACACCGGCGCACAGCCACCAACTAGACAGGCCTCACACCGACATCAGTATTAACCAGACCATTCCGCACGCGCACCACAACCACTACGACGCGCTACCTACCGGACAGCCGATGAGCAGTTTCTCATTGAATGACATTGAAATGGCGAACAAGAAACTGTACGCGTGCAACACCCCTGCTCCCGCCACTGCCATCGACTACGGCAACTGGAAAGTGAACTCTATGCGCAAGTCTGACATGATCCCCTCGGATTACTCGGCTACTGCCTATACCGGTGAAGACAAATTGAAGACACCAGATACATCATCTGTTGCCGCTATTAATTACAATAAAAATATGCAGCATCAACAGTATAATAATTATAATACTGCTCCACGATCGGTTGTTCCTAGAGCTCAAGACCTACAACAGAATCTCCCCGCTGAATTGCGAATACCCAATCCCCGCGGATTACTTAAAAACGACCCGGTAGGTCCCGGCCCATCTATAAACGATCCTGATAGCATGGCTAAGAACATGGAGTCGATCACAAAATCACAAAAGATGGAGAAGCTTGCGCAAAATCACCCTTTGGTATCATCATTGCCTTATAAGACTCCGTACAGTACACACTCTACGATACCTATTGAAACATTACGAAGCTTGCAGAATATCCCACAGATGTTGGAAAGGTATACGAACGATGAAAGATATTTGTCTAGTTTTGCTAACACAACCCCCTCCTTGTATCATGACAAAACTTTCCAAATGTTCAATAAGAACATGGCGTCGGAGGCGCATCCGGCCAGTACTTCAGTGAGTTCCTTGTACTCTCAACCCCCGATTGCTTCGATAAGCAAAGATAATACGATTTACAAGAGCGCCGCAAGCATGGCAAGCACACCGATGGATGTGAAGCGAAGCAAGAGGAAAAGGACATCGGACGTGAAGCAAACCTCTACCCAGATCGGCCAGCCGTACCACGCTGCCGCAAGCGACGTGTTAACTTCTGTCAAAACAACCATGATACCCGCGAGTCCCTTCAACTTCGGCACCGCCTCAACCATGAGTCTGAGCGGCATGTACGGCGACAACGGCGCGTTCACCATCGAGGACATTAGGAATAGCACCAACCAGCTGATGGCCGCCAACTACATGGCGGCCGCGGTGGCGCACCAGCACAGAAGTAATGAAACAACTACAGAAAAGTTAGTGAAAGCTGCTCATCAAAATTCAAATGACAGCACGGGCTCTTTTCCTTTTATAGGTCACAGCCAAGTCCGCGCGGGGTACCCGTACCTGCCGGCGGAGCAGTCGTCGCCGCTGTACCAGCAGTACTGGCACCGCTACCAGGAGGAGCTGCAGCGGCAGACGGCGGGCGCGCAGATCATGGGCTTGTACCCGAGCGCCTACACCGCGCCGCTCGGCGTGCGCCAGACCTACGACTCCATCAACAGGCCCTCCTGGCTCTAATCGTAAAAACCTACCCTCTGTAATCTAATCTATAATTGTAATCGATGTGACATTTGTTATTAAAATATGTACTTTTCTGTTCTTTGTAGAATTATAGCATATATGTGAAATATTTATCAATATTCATATTGTATAACGAGTCGCCCTCCTGCGATACTCTTGACATGACAAGTTTACTATTAATGCATGATTATTAAGTGTCTTGTACAGTTTTTATTCTTAGTCTGTGATGACAGAACACAGTACCACTTGTGTTTAATCGTAAATATTATTACTTATTAGGAAATAAGGGAATTTCCTATAACATTCTACTTGTGTAAGAAATTCACGATCGTAAATGGCTATATAAATGTGTTAAATTTTCATATGACTTTTGAAGTAGAACTTTTCTGTTTTTATTTTTATATAGATTTAATAATATTATATTTGAAACATTTGGTATTATCTATGAAAAAAGCAGGCCTTGCAATAATGTGAAATATATGATTATTTAATTTCAAGGAAATTCATTAAAACTTCAAAGTTTTAAACTTTATTTTGCTCATAATACTGCTTCTTATGGTTTTATTAAAATGTATTGTTATTTTATAATTTAAAATTTTATGTTAGTATTTTTTAAACGACATTGTTGTGTAAATATTTTGATATTTTGTTTTTAATTAATGTTTTACTAGAATGACCTAAGTACTACTTCTGCTAAATGAGAATAATCGTAGACATTATGTTTAACTAAAATAAGATACTAAATGTATTATTGTAAGGAATATTGAAATCATTTCTCTATGTGTAAAAATGGAAATAAAGATTTTCAAAATAATTATCACTTTTATTTAGACACAAAATATTCGTTCGTATGTTTGTTCAATGTAATTATTTTTTTGACGTTTATATCAACACCAACACAAAGTAATTTAATGATGTATTACATTGAATATTCCAAAATATTTCGTTTCGATGCAACCATAAATATACATAAGCAAAATCAAATCCACGCTTTATTGTAACCTATGGAGAAGGAAAATATTCTAAACATAAAAATTGTACTGAATAGCATCAAAACCTACACAACACTTCTCATTCTCACCTGTGCCACGATGTACATATACAATCGTGAAATCAAGAAAGTGGCTTCTCATGTATGCTCGACAAGTGTCATTTATTGTTGGAAAAATAAGTAACTTTAGTTTTTTAACAAACATTCTTATTAATTCAAATACTTTATTAATTATATATAGCAATAAACCATAACATAATTTTACTTTTTCATATTAACAAGTTATTAATTTTATGAAATTTATTTTAACAATTTACTTATTTTATTAGTTAACTATTACATTTTCACATTGTAGATCACCTACATAATAAGTAAACTACAGTTATGAAAATCCTAAAGTGCAGTTAAAACTGGAGAAATTTGAGAACCAACGAAGTATAGATCGCAATGACTCATTTTTTTGATTTATATTTTATTGTACATATCTGTATGTATTAGCGTCACATAATTTTTCATTATTTTATTTGCGTTATTAGATTTTATTTTCATATAAATAGATGTGGCATATACTTATCCAGTGCCGGTAACGCCGGACGCCTCATCTTATTACATTCTGACGAGCAGTGGACTAATAATATATATAGATAACCATTTTAATAATATTAAAATGGGTATCTATCATGGCTACTAATTTTTAATACACATGACATAAAGATTGGTACAACTTATTTATACCTACCGTTCAAAATCTTACATAAATTAGATTTCTCGTATTTATCCTTCTATATAATGGATAATTATAGAATTTTTATAGGTCGATCAATAATATATAACATTTTTGAAATTTAAACTTTATTTTGAGATTAAATAAATAAAAATATTTTTATGTAAAAACAAATTTAGCAAAAGTGCACAGCAAAGTTTGTGTGAAGGTTGAGATCTCATAGAAGTAAGCAAATAATACTTTTATTAAACTTTTTTAAATACATATGTTATGAATTAATATGTACTTTGTACATAGCCTCCTATGTACATAAATTTATATATTATAACACAACCCCATTTTTTGGTGTCTGTAATTATGACAGAATTTGTAAAGTATAAAATGTGATACAAATATGCTTAAAATAAAAGAAATAATTATTATAATTACACTGCATATAATGTTAACATCACATCATATATATAAAATTTATCTCTTAGATTCGACAACACATGTATGATATAGATCAAAAGCGAATTTGTCGCGATTTTTATCTTTTTTTAAATACTGAGAGTTAATAGTAAAAAGAAAACTAAACTTGAATTTTAATTTGAATACTAAGGCTTTAGTTAAATAATAAAGCATTTTTGAAAATTACAACCCATTTATGGAATATTTTATAAATATAAACTTTTAAATAAGATTATCAATTTAGATGAATGTAAATAATAGATAACCAATAAGGGTTAAATAATGAGTGACCTTAATTTTGTGTTTTAGACATTGTTTTAAAATGAATATTGTTTAACTCTTCATATAAGTTAACACATTTTAATTGTATAGATTATGTATGCACACTATGTATGAGTATCAACTTGAATTATATAAAATTATTATATAATACTTTTATTGTGCTAGCAGAGACAATTTTTAGAAGAAATTAACAGAATAAAAACTAATTGGTTATATTTCATTATGTTTACATTATTGCTTTGGCTGCATAGATTATCGTTATAATCATGATAACCAAAATATTTTAATTATAATATCGGATATTATTTGTGAAACCAATTTAGTCAGAGGACACTTGTTGCTTGATATTATTGATAATATATAGAATAACCTTAAAAATAATTTGAATATGATATTTATCAGTAAATAATTATCACAATTTTAGACAAATTGTTTATTTAAAAGTGATAAAATAAAAATTAGGGGCTTATATTAAGTTATTACATTTAAAATTTTATTATATCATATCTTTTCTAAACAATTCTTTAACATTATAATATAAATATTTTACAAGTAGAAAACACTATCAAATTCAAAAAAGAAATAGATGTTGTAACACACTTGTCTTAAATTTCACAAACATATTCTAGAAAATATTAAATATAGGTGAGAATAAATCAAAAAGGTTTTTGTTAGCTAGCGAAGTAAGCAATTGCAAGACAAATGAATTAGTTGTTATTTAGCTTCAGTCTGTTCTTTCCGTTGCTGGACCATTTCTCTTATGTTGTCTTCACTCTCTTTAAGATTTTTCTCCAAATACTGTTTATTATTTTCTAATTCTGAAGTACGAGTGGTTAAAAGAGATATTCTATTTTTAAGATTACCTTTAATTTCTTCAAAATCTGTCAATAAAAACATTCTCCCAACAGATTCATAAGTTTTAGTTCCAGGTGGTAGAGTACCGATTTCACGCTGAGTGATATCGGCATGTTGTAAAACTCTTCTTAGTACGCCAATCTGGCTGTCTATTACTTGAATTTTTTTACTTGTTTCTACCATTTTTACTTGTAATTCTACAAAAGCTTTTTTTAGTTCTAAATCCACAGGCTTGGCCATCTTTTTGATATTTATTGTCGTTAAACAGCAAATGGGTAAAAGTAGTTACGAAGTTGTAACTTGTGAGGTAAGAGGTTATATGAAATGAAATAAATCTATTGAAATATTTTATCTGTCACAATACACAAATGATATATTTTATCTGTGATATAATTTTCTGATCGTTTAATCGAGGAGGCTCAAGTATGCAAATTTATTTATACTTACATTAAACAAACACCTTACTGATCAGATTTAAATAATGATTTCGTTCTATAAAGCATATTAAATGATAATAGTAGCTTACAAATTTGACAACACAAAAACTAAAAAACTACAAAATAGATTTTATAGGGTATATATATATATATATATATTTTAACAAAATGAATGCCGTCTTAATAAAAATAAGTTGATTATTAATATTATCAATAATATTATTATTTAATATGAAAAGATATCTTTTCGAATTTATTCATAGACAAAACTAAACATCAGATCGTCGGATATCCTCGCCGTTCCTCTATAGCCAACGTTGTCGTTATAGTTTTTATCTCTTTCGCGTCTCTATCGACTCTCTCTTGAGTGTCTCGAATGTGACATGGCGTCCATCAAGATATATCACGGCCTCCTATAAAACTGTTTTAATGACAGTGGTCTCACATTGCATTTTATTCCAGAGGCCGTAATAAATCGTACATTTGCATTGATGGTAATGCATGCAAGGAAACCACAGCGAATAAGCGATGGGTATGATACGTTTGTAGAGCTTCGGCTTAGCAATCTGTAGATGGCGGTCGCCGATTTAGTTTTGCTGTAACTTAAAACTTAAGGAATTAATGTTTTTGTTTGTTTCAGGTACTTTGAGAAGCACCAAACCCATCCGTATCAGGTAAACATATTAGTAGTAAACAGAAAAGTTCTCAGTTCTAAGTTGAGAAAACATTAAATTTAATGAATATCTTGAGTTGATTTAGGTACTTCTCCATTTAATGACATCTTCAAATAATTATTTTCCTGTTGTGATCGTTTTATACACGAACAGGACTTACAAGAACGCTAACTCTGATTGTTATAAAAACAAGTGTGACATTTTAAAGTTTACTAATTTAATTACGAAATGACAAGGTTCGTTTCGTAGTAAAGTTTATAAAACTATAACGCATTCGAGACTAGGTTTTAAAATCTTATTATCGAAAAAAAGAGAGTTGATTTATGTATGTTAAAGATGTATCATAACAAACATCATAAAAATCTTTATAATTTAAGAAAGAAGCTATGTATAGGTGAGATCCAAGATAAGTGAATCGTGTCTGTTTGAATCTGCTTGTTGTATCTATATTGAGGAGTGTTACGTTCTTATCCAATAAATTATTCAATATTTGTTAATAGTACAACTTAAAGTATGCCTTTTTTAAATTATAATTGTAGTATATTTGTATAAAAGTATAATTGTTTGTATAATGCAGAAGTACAATTCCAAGAGAGCTGTTAATGACTACAGTGCTTCTGACAACCGCTACACACCACTTAGATCCCCCAATGGTAATGTTTCGGGGCATGGGCATAGCGGGCATGCGGGGCACACAGGCCACTCAGGCCATGGTCACCACCATTACAACCACCTGGCAGAAGAAAGAGAATATGCCGCATCAAGAAACTCTTATATTCAAAAAGGTTCTGAAAAGGAGAGAGATAGAGACTACAAATCCTGTAGAAATAAGTATACAGGTAATATTTAATTACTTTTGACAACATTTTAATAATATATCTTAATTGACTCTTATGTCTTGGATTCTGGCTATCATCTTATTTAATTGTAATTGTGTGCTTAAGTAGTGTTATAGTCTAGTAAAATATTTTTTATTGCATTCATAAAAACTGTGATTATATTATTTATAATAATATATCACTTATAAATTTAAATTCATATCAATTTTTTATTGAAAAATATGTTTATAAAATGTATCAACAGTTTTCACTTAGTATAATGATAGTTATTGATAGAATGATAGAATAAAATATTTTAATATTCTATTCTATCGTTAATATATTTCTTGTAATAATCAAAGAAATAGAAATGAATAAAACAATTATGATTTTATAGCAAATTAGCTTTCAAGACATTTTAAAAATATTTTCAGATGTCAGATCCCCAAAGGAGAAACGTAGCAAAGACAGTGAGAGGGAGAAAAATAACCATGAAAGATGTGAATCGGAGAAAAAAAGTAGGACTAGTGGCATGAACTGTGTATCTATTAACAATAGAAGTAGTAAATATGATAAGAGAAGTGCACCCTCGTCTAGCGTGTCTTCTGGAAGTGAATGGTCAGAACACATTAGTTCATCTGGCAAGAAGTATTATTATAACTGTATCAGTGAAGTGTCACAGTGGGAGAAACCTAGGGAGTGGGACTCAAGAAGAACCTCATCCAAAGATACTACATATTCTTCTAGAAACAGTAAGTTACACACTTTTTTTATTATATCTTAAACTGATAATGTCTAACAATGTATTTATTGTTGTCTATCATTTATATTGTTGTCTATCATTTATTTTAGGATTTTTTTGTCAATTTACAATTAAAAATTAATGACATGAAAATAATTGTTAGAAAAAAAAAATATTGAAGTAATAAATTTAATTTAATTAGTATTTACTATGAAATAAACATATTACAAAGAATGCCCACATTATACTTTGAGTTCAGTAAATCTGCGGTGAATGGTATGATATGTATTACTAAAATATATTATTTAAATGAGAAGAAAATATTTTAGAAATAGTCTAGACAAGTTCACCTGAATGTATAGTTCTATTATATTTGCTATATATTTTATTTTTATCTATTTATAAGTAATATGCAAGCATTTACATTTTTATGTTATAAAATTTAGCATTTATCCTAATGTTACTTAGTGATGTAAGAATTATAGGAAAATGTTTTAGATGGAAACCAACTTTTATTAAGTGTTTGAATACATTAGATCATTTGTAGGCTTGTCTCTATTATTGGACAAATAAAATCAATATCTAAACTGACTGACACAGAACAAAACTAAGCTTTTTAAAGAAACTTTATCCTTGAATATTTTGTTAATATTAACCATAATATATTATTATAACTTATATATCCAACTACAAAATGTTGAAGTATGCAAAAAAATTGTTAAATTAAGCATAATTAGAGAAATCTCAAAGACATTTTTAACATTTTGTACAGGTGATCGCTTAAAATTGAGTTATTATCATTTCGGAATTTCAGAGTATTTATAATTTCGAAGCTGAAATTACTCTCATAAACCGCCATTTTATTTTTTCTTTTGTAACTGGTTACTAACAGTTGTTATGGTACTACTGTGAAGGAAAGAAACAGAATAGTTATTAACAATTCTTAACATATCGTAAAATTAGTTTAGTTAATAAATCATAAAATTAACGCCTGTCGTGGCGCAGAGGTACAAGCTTGCGACTGTATACGCGACAGGTTGTGGGTTCGATTCCCACTCCAGGAAACGGAACTTTTCATTTCCTGCTTCTTGCTACTAAAGCAAGGCAAAGTGCGGCGTTGAGTTCAGCCACTCAGCACTCAATGCCTTAATTCGGCGGAAAGTGGGGAACGGAGTGTCTTAACACTAGGTTTCCTCCGCTTACCATGCTATATGCGGGATACACCGGGAAGTTATGTATGTATGTAACTCTTCTTAACAAATCATATATATATATACTTTCGTTCATGTGAAAGAATTCTTTAAATTAAAAAAAAATGTTTGTTAGACTTGTTAAAATGTTTGTTGTTGTGTTGTTTTTATTTGCTTTAATTCTAAGTGTAATTTCGCTAACTTTCATAATTTTAGTAAGATTAGACCGAAAATTTGTTTACATCTACCGGGAATTTAAATATTACACTTTGTACTGTAAATCTTAAAAATCCAGTATTCCCGTTTCTGTAGCAATTTCGGTGAACTATTGTAAATCTATTCGTTACACTTTAATACGAGATTCTAATCTCGCATAGACGAGAAATCAAATATGTATTTTGCATATTTGATTTAGTATAACGACGGTTTATATAGAAATTAAGGAGATCTAGCAATGGAAAGTGGACATTGCCGTCGTGTACGGTAAAGCTTCGATAATTTTATTTAACACATAAAACAAGCTACTATTAAAAGGATGTTTATGTTCAATCAGAAGCTAATTTGTCCGTTGAGGTCTTCCAATATTGTCTTTGAGGTTGAATTATTTCTGTGAGATTACATCGGCGCGTTGACTTCAAAGAATGGCGTTTATTCTGATTAGTGATGTGAAATGCAAAATATGCCATAATTAAACGACGAGAATTAGACGAAGACTGACAATTTTTCTTAATTAGATTTAAAGTAACCCTAGAATAGGTGGTGTTAACTGTATAAATGCAATGTGTATAGTGAATAGCTTATTGCTAATATTTAGTTATTGGCGAACTGGAGCAGTGTGTCATGTTAACAAGTACATAGACAAATGTCATATAGTATGTATTTGTATCATTTACAACAATTGAACAAAGTAAGAAATGATTGGAAAAAAATTGTGGAATAATTTATATAGAGATCTTTTGAAAATAACTTTATAATTTTTATTCTGAAGTGACGTTAAGCACTGCGTAGAATGGGCTATACACTATATACTAAGTTATATTAACTGTTATTTTATAAGCAAATACAAACTTTCACCAGTGTAAAAGTTATAAACTAATCATCATTATATACCTTGAATGAACGAAACCTAATTGGCTTGCTATTTTAATTTAATATCTAACCAAAACTGAATATAATTGGATATTCTATTAAAAATAGTTTGGTTTACGCAACAGAATATATTGTCTCTCTTTAATGTTTTGATTTATGGCTGTTTCAAATAATTCGAGCAAAAATATTCAAAACAAAATATTCATTACATTTTATGTACAATACAACATATATAGACATCGCTTACGTCATTACCAGAAAATATTGAATATACAAAACTGACCTCGATACAAGTTTATTAAAATAATAAACAAATTTTCGCCACTAATTAAGTTTTTGTAGAGTAATTGATATATAGCATATTTCTACCTATTTTTCTAATTAAGAACAGTTCACAAACACTGTTACTATATAGGAGAGATCAAGCTTATAATATGTAATGTTTTATAACACATCGTTTTTAGGAATATAGACTTTTACCAGAATTAAAACATTCTACATCACATTAATAAGTTGAAACAAAACAGATAAATAATAATATCGTCTTTTACATTTTTAAGTAAGCTGTAATATTATGTATCCTGGTTCCTGTAATCAAAACAATGTTCAATTGTAAACTTATATCAGAGTACAGAATATAGTGCGTTTTTTTCAAGGTTAACACGCACACATCAAAGCAGTTATGACATAAACAATTTCCCTAAGAACACAAACAATTTAGTAAATATGTTTTAGGTTTGTAAACTTGTTTCATTAAAACAATGACAATACAATAAATTTCAGTGACATCTTGAGGTAGAAGTTCAAATTCCTCTGATCATGTCACTTGATTGCGCTATTGGCCTATTACAGTGAATGACTAGAAATGGCCTTTGCATTTGAACATCCTGCGCACAATATTGCATAACATATAATACATCTGTTAGCGATATAAGTGGCTTGGACGAGATTTTATTACTTATGTAATAATGTAATACTATAAACCAAGATTGTTTTTTTTTTGAAAAAAAAGTAGTTTTATATTTTCTTACATGGCGAAATAGATAACATAATTTTAATGTGTATAAATCATGTATACTTGGAAGATTATTTTGATTTTCAGCTTTTTAAATTTTTACGGCTGCAATGTGCGATTTTTAACAATGAACAATAATCTGAAAATGATAATTATTGAAGATTACAGATTATTGTTATTTTTTAAACATTTCCATATTTATGATTGGACTTTTTACTAAGTATTGAGTAGTAAAAGATGAAATAAATAAAAAAATACTAATGTATAAAAACTTCATTTGAAAATTAAACAATATTATTGCTAATTTTAAATGAATGTTCTCAGATCGTGATAAGAGATCTAGTTCGAGGTCAGGGCGGCGCGAATCAGAAAAGTCAAATAAACGCACGAACAGTACGTCGGAAAGGTATTGGAGCGGAGGGAGAGAAGAAGATGGTCACGAGAGAACTAGGCCAAAGCATGCGCCCACGCAACACGATGGAAAAGGTACCTTTTTACATGTATACACGCACTTATTAAAACTAATAAACTCAAGTTATGTCATTTGTTGTAATTTACTTATATTCTCTATTGTTCTAACAAAAATAATAAATATATAATTAGAAATAAAATAATAAAGTAGACAGGGGTGGGCTTATTTCTTGAAGAGATCTCTTCCAGCCAACTTGTGGAATTGTAGAAAAAAATAAAAAATACATGACAAATAATATATGTAAATAAAAACAAATATATACAACGTACATATAAATATATAACAAAAATTAATTACATACATATTTACATATAATATACACATATATACTGATACGCATACCTATAAGATGTAGTATGAGAGTGAGCATTTTCCTACTTATCATTGTCAAGAATTTATGGTAAAAAGTAGATGATGTTTTTTAAAAAAATAGTATATTGTTACAACATAATTGTATAATCAATTTAAAAATTGTATAATCAACTTATTAATTTATTTTTATTATATTTTTAAAATTTTCATCTTAACAATGAAGAGACTGAAATGTATTTGAGTCATTCATGGTGTGGACACTTATTGTGAATAATACATAAGTCAACATCAAGATGGATCTTGTGGTTGTTTATTGTATTTGCGTTTAAAGTTATCAATATTTGTCACCTGGTTTGTTCGAATTAGTATCAATATTGTAGCTCAACGATGTTTTCGTTTAGATGGACAATCTTTACAAGATATGGACATATCTCCGGACAGGAGCACCCCGTTGTCGGAGAATTCGTACGGGGCGAGGGAGAGCGCGGCGCGCGGTGACGCCAATGCGGTTCCCCCCGTCGTCGTGCTCGACAATTCTAATCAGCCGGTATGTATGTTGCACACACACAAGCACACACTCACACATGTATATTACCCACTATTATGATGTTAATGAATATGGATGATACAGAGTGGTTCCCTCCTGGCGGCGGCGTTACCGCGCATCGTGGGCACGCTGCCGCCGGCGCCGGCCACTTCGGGGGTGTCGGCGATGACGGCGACGTCGGCGTCGTCGGCGGCGAACAACGGCGCGTCGCCCGCCAGCGGCGCCGACACGCCGCACCGCGACGCCGGCCCGCCGACGCCCACGCATTCGGAGAACGTCGACCCGCATGCGCCGCCCATACACCTGGACAATGCACTGCCCAGGAAGAGTGAGTGTCCGATTAACCTTTAGGGATTATAAATATATTAAAGATCTTGAGCAATTCAGCTGTATATGATTATACTAAGAAATTATTTATCTTACGATAGTTGCAACTGGTAGTGTCTGACTCACTACACGCGATAAGAATAGGTTCGTGTCCAACTCGTGGCAGTATTTAAAAAAATCCTAGTCTTATTTTTAGAAAACTGCTGAAAGCTTTGAAAAAGTGTGGAATTTTTTTTCAAAACAATAAAACTAATACAATAAATATTACACACATTACCATGAATTTGACGACATTTTTAAATAAAATACACCTTACATTGCGCAATTTGTGCGCCTATGTGTATTTAGTCAATGAGCCTTATAATATTAATTTTATCAGATCGCAGTACGCTATACGTTTTAGTTATTAATGTAAATCAGTCAGCTCAAGAGACATTTACACCCTAATATCAAGTAATAATCAGATCTTTGGGGTATTTCCGTAAAGCTGGTTAGCTATGTAATAGACGCTGTTGCTCCTTACCTCGCGGGATATATTTAACAATTGTATAGAGTATGGTGTGTTTCCTGACCTGATAAAAGTTAGTAAAGTTATACTGATATTTAAATCGGGTAGTACTTCAGATCCCAATAATTTTCAGCCAGTTTCTGTACTACCCCCATTCAATAATTTTTTTTAAAAAAATATTTTAAATCAAGTATTAATGTATTTTGATTTACATAATCTTACAGTATGGCTTTACTAAAGGTCGCTCTACTACCGATGTTGGTATAGGTCTCTTAAAGAGTATCTGTGAAGCTTGTGAAGAATCGCAGAATGCACTTGGCATGTTCTGTGATTTGTCCAAGGCATTTGATTGCGTTCAGCATACTACATTGGTCATGAAACTGCACC
Organism: Philaethria dido; assembly: GCA_033558755.1. Lineage (NCBI taxonomy): Eukaryota > Metazoa > Arthropoda > Insecta > Lepidoptera > Nymphalidae > Philaethria > Philaethria dido. The sequence goes on along the minus strand of JAKGSA010000005.1, from coordinate 4,954,800 downwards.
ATTACGGCATAAGAGGACGTGCACTCGATCTTCCAACCTCTTACTTAACCAACAGGGTTCAGAAGGTTGATGTGAATGGCAAGAAAACCCCTAGGTCTCAAATCAGTATGGGGGTCCCACAAGGGTTTACTCTTGGTCCGTTTCTCATTTTAATATAATAAATGTATATAAATAAATAATATAATAATATATATATAAATGATGTACCATGCCTTTTTGCAAAGAGCCATGAGATAGTACTGTTTGCTGATTATACTTCAATGATTTATAAAATGAAAGGACGGCTATAATTATGTAAACCATGCTCTCTCGAATATAGTACATTGGTTTAGTGCTAATAATTTACTATTGAATATTAAAAAAACTAAATGTTTAATATTTAGAACTCCGAATACAAAAACTGTTTAAACTAATGTATTGTTGAATGGTGAAGTCTTGGATCCTGTCGATTCTACGGTATTTCTCAGTATCACCATTGAGTACAAATTACAGTGGGGACCTCATATTGATGGATTGGCGGATACCATATTTAGATTTGGATGGCCATACCAAAATTGGCGACGTGCGTAGTATTAATACAAGAAATAGGCTTAAACTTGTCGAGCTTTTAACTCAACTTTTATGGGACAATAGGATCCCAAAACGTTGTGAAAATAGGTTTGTGTGTTAAAGATTATCACTTAATTAATGATTTTATAAATGATAACACGCCTTGGGGGTGAAATGCTCACTCCAGTCTATTTCCAAGGTATCATTGTCACTAATCATTAATTATAATTGTGAAGTATTGATTGAAAAAAAGAGTCCCGCTGAGTTTCTTGCGCCGGTTTTTCTCAGGTCTGAGGCTTTCAATTTAGTGAACCGGTGGTAAATTATTTGACTTTCAAAAAATGGAGCATATAACTTCTGAGAAGTTTGACTTTGAATAAAATTATTTGAATTTGTTAAACACTGGTGCAATTCATCTTTATAACAAAACTTGTTTATATAGATGAGAAAATTTTGATATTCTTATAGGACTATGTTTACTCTTTATAATTTTTACATTAAAACGTGAAGAGAAAAGTTTTATTTCTTTTTACGAAGTTGTGGCGGAGGAGTAGGAAATTTGGCATACTTAAAGTTTATATCGGGAAGAAATGCAGAAAGCTAATATTTTTCACAATAATGCATTAGAAGTATAAAATAATAGTTTAACACAATGGTATTCATTTGACATACGCGTTCGTAACGATAGTAATATTTAATAGAAGTTTCGTTTGACTTTCAGTGGAATGTCTCGGTAGCTACTCGTCGGTGGTGGGCGGGTCGTTGCAGCACGCGCCGCCGATGCTGACGCCGTCGCTCGTCAACTACGTGCGCGCCGACCTCACCGGACACGTCACCGGGTGGCCCGCTGACATACTAGAGAAACAAGTATGCCTTTTCAAACTAAATAAAGATGTTACTGTGTGCGGGATATAGCGTGAAACTAAAAAAAAATCATAACTAAATGTTGAAAGGAGTTCCTATTTTTTTGCCTTAAACAGATATTGCGTGAGAGTAGTGCCACTAAGTTTTGACCCAAGTCTCATTTTCTTAAAAAACTTTTTGTTATTTCAATTTAAATATATTAAGTCGTTATGGAATAATGTTTTTTATTTAAGCTCTGTTCCCAGTTCATTTGTTAAGTTAAATTTGATTGTCGATCTAACCATTTATTTAGTAATACTCTTTATACATTACACCTATGTGATCGATTTAATTTAAAGTGATGTTATAAGATGCTAAATTTATTAGGAAACTAAGATGTTGAAGAATAATAAATGTACTGAAATACTATATTAGTTAGTGTACTTTTTGCTGTTTTGAGTAAGAGATAATTATTACATAAATGTAAGTAATGATAATCACTTAAGCAAAATATAGAAATAGATGTTTATTAAAACCAGTTATATGTTTACTATTTAAAACACCTCCAGAATATATTGAGACTACAAAATGTCCTGAAACATATTTTCGGTTGACTTAATTTTTTTTTAACTCGATAATTTGTAACTCGATGTAGTACACGTATTAATATTATTTATTGATTGTGCACGTATATGTGGCAGGCCAACAAGTTTACAGAGGAAGCTTACCAGCTGGGATGTCTGCAATGTACGCGAGTGTCGGCTGAGCTCAAGTGTTCGCGCTCCGTCGTGCGCCACACTGAGATACAGGCGACGCTGCAGGAGCAAAAGTATGTACCTGATAGTCTCTTATAAATTCATTACCTGTCATATTGTTTTATCTTTACAATTAGAAAACAATAAACTCTTCAACCGTTACGTTCATGTTTTTTTGTATATTTTATGCTTTTTGTTATAATTTTTTTGACGTTAGTATAAATGTTTTACTAGTATTTGATTAGTTTTACAATGATCTTATTTGGTAGCACATGACATGCTGCTGCGAAGTTTGCGCATGCAAAATAAAAATAAATGTTACAAATTAAACTTTTGTAATACTAACATACTAACTTCCTTTAAAAAATATATTCTGAGTCATTTCGAAATAAAACACTGATTGTAGAAATCTATGTCACATGCTGTTTAACCGAATTGTCACACATTCGTATTAAAATATTATTATACTCGTAAATATAAACATGTATTGTTGTGCAACTTGTCCTAAGTGCGCAATACGCCCTTGTATTATACTTATACTTGCCTATTATATACTTAAAACTTTAATTAGTGTTCAATAATAAAATAATTTTAAAATGTCATCAGCGAACTGATTTATGCAATATACGCGAGCTAAATTCATTATTTATTTTATAGATTAAAAAAAAACTTACCCAATGATTGCTTGTGATGCGAATACACCTATTTTTGTGATTTGCCATATAAGATGCAGCTTTAGCGATTTTTTAAATTTTAAATAATAATTAAGGATTTCTTTACATTTTCTTTGTTATTAATATTGAAAAAGAATTTGAAGAAATGTTTTCGTATATGTTATTTATATTTAGTACATTACAATATGTTTGTGTGTGGTGTGTGTTACAGGATAATGTACCTGCGACAGCAGATATCGCGGCTGGAGGAGCTCAAGTCGCAGAACTCGTTCATGTCGGAGGACTAGGGTCTGCGGTGGGGGGCCCGCCCTCCCGCGGCGCCCCCCACCCGCACCACCCTGCTGTCCCCGCTCTCACCGCGCGACGACAAACATTCATTCCGTTGTTTTTCTATGTAACGTAGACGAAATGACTGCGATTGTGTTGTGTGATTCGATGTTAAATTGTAAGCGGTCGTTCCTGTGATCGTGCGCCGGGTTTGGTCAATTTATATAGTACGATACCTGCGACGTCACCCACATCCGTCGACTATAAGGGTACAGTGTTTTTTTACGTGTTTTATCGTAAACAATTAAATTATTTTAAAAAATGACGAATAATTCCTAGAAAAAAATATCTTATTTCTATAATTTTATTTAACTATACGATGGAAAACTGAACGTACGCGCTACTGGCGCCCGATGTTTATTTCTGACCAATCAATGTATAAACTTTGTAAAAACCAAGTATTTTTTAATAATTCTAGTTAAGTAACCAGGACTTGGTGTAGTTTACGTTAGTTGATTTTTATTGAAAAAAATCATATAAGGATAAACGCCGTGTCACACCTAGCTACGAGCAATATCAGATCCGGACGATGACGCCGGTGTTAGAGTTTAACTAGTTAAACGAAGCAAAGAGGAGTTCGAACAAAACATATATTTTTTTAATAAATTTTCCCGAAATCGTATTAAGCGAATTGAATTGATAAACTGTGAAGTAACGTGTTTATGAGTTTTACTCACAATTTATCAGTTACGATATACGCGTTTGTTATCTTTGCAGGCGACGAAGCTTGCATAGTAATAATATTAGCGAAAATATATACAAAGAGATGGCCCCACCGGCGGTTTGGGACTGTCCCGTTACACGTATAGGCACAAGTAGTACAACAGCGTGCTTTGTTATATTTCACTAGACTATAGTCGATACACGATCTTCCAATTTGTAAGAGTTGTAAAATGTAAAATAAATACTAATACCAAATCCTCATCCTTAATATAACGTAACGATAGTGAGGCATTAAATATTTCAAGTTGTGTTGTCGTATTATCGCCTTACGCGATATGCTCTCCAGAACGGATTCATTATAGATGAAATATATGTTATTTGTTATATAATGTACGGAAACACGATCGACTTGGAATGTTTTGTATTTATAAATCTTGTTATAATTGTAGTACAGTATAATTATAGTATACACCAACAACACAGCACCTCATCATTAGTATTTTCTTTTAGGCATTTAGTTCTACCGGAGATCTTAGAAAATCATTATTTCCAGGGCTTAACATAAACAGCGAAATAAATGTCAATACAAGTAAAGTTGACATGTTCGAGACGATACGTGATTACTGATCACTGATTAACCAAGAATTTATTTTAACACGTCAATATTTAATTTATGAATGTCTTTTAAATATATATTTTAAATACATTTATATCTTACACAATGCCAATGAGAATGTAAATAAGCAAATATGAATTGAAATAAAAATATTTTAATAAATAATAATTATATTTATGATTAAATAAAATTTGTATGTCAATTTGTCCTTAGACTTATAAAAGACGCGTAGACGAACGAGAAGTTTTATACATTTGTTAGTGACTAGGACACTTGGTCACGATCTACCACTGCCGCCTACACTGCGAAGTACTCCACCAGTACAGGTAGCTAGATGTGATAGGGTCGACGCGACGGCCGCGACTAAACATAGCAATAGGTAGGTAAAACGTCTCCGGTCTTAGGTGTTTTTAATTTTTTTACGATAGATATAATAATAAGTCGGTTGTACTGCTGAATTGACACCAATCCACGTATAGTGCGGAAACAAAAATACGAAGTACTGTGATAGCGGATCACGTTCATATGTTTGTATGCTAGTGAATAATTATACTGTAAATAGGTCTGTATGGAGCAGTGCCTGGAGGTAGGCGTGTCGCGTTTATATATATAATATTTATATAGGGGGAGCGGCGCTGCGCCCACCCCCCTGGTGGAGCAGGGAGTGGGGGGGGTGGTAGGAGGCGCCGCTCCGCTCACGGCCCGTCTATCGCAACGTATGTTACGCACTATGTCACGTCGTGACATTGTTTTCTGATATTGTCGAAATACAAAGATTTAACCAGTTAAATAAATCAGTTTTAAATAATGCTATTAGTCTCAATTGCCTTTCCCGAAATCTCATTGTACTCTACGTGTATGAACTATACACATTACAACTTTCAACAGCAGTTTTACATATATTTAAATTATACTTAAGTTAAGGTTAAGTAGCAATTTTAATTTGTTGATTATTATTGTCTATAATTATTGTCTCTTGAATATAGTTACTTTCACTAAGCAGTTAGAGAAGACACTTTTTTACGATACATTATATTTGTATTTATCATTGATTACACAATTTTAAATTTTATTTGTAATATAAGTTTTTAAATTGTTTAATAATTCATTCTCAAGCTGTCCTTTATTTTTTGTGTAAATGTGTTAGAATCATTAAATTTATATAACTTTATTATGTTTCCTTCTATTTATTCTTAGATTACGTGTTTAGTGTTACGTTGAAATGGTTTTATCGTATTCCATATCAAGGGCACCAACGTGTAATATTAGTTCCTAATGTCTATAGACATCATCTATGATAACTTCCATCATTTAAAATTTGCAAGTTTTTAAATAATGGAAGCACGTGTATTCTTGTATAGACTTATGTCAATTATACTTAACGTGAATTTATTATTAGATAAAAGAAATCTATATTTCAATTTCACGAATGATATTTTATCTATATAAAATTAGTATGTAACTTAAAATTCAAAATAAGAAGAGAAGGAACAATAAAATCAGGTAAACAATATTCGGCTTATTTTTTCGCTTATTTTCTTTTTCTCTAAAATAAAATATTTAATTTCAAAGTATAAACAAATTATTAACCAACTGTACATGAAAGTCCTGTAAGAATTCAAATATTCAAATGAATTGTGTATTTATATTATGATGTCAATTGCTTTTACATCATTATTTTAATATATGAAGAGAAAATATTGAACCCCATTTTACGAAACTAATGGAGTATTAATTTCTATTCCTAAAGTTTTTATGGAAATGAACTGCAGGAAGCCGATATGTTTATATTGATACTTTTATAGCTTAACGTTTAACTTTACCACTAGCGGTGTTGTCGAGAGAATGGAGCGCCAAGCGCTGCGGTCTCTTCCCGTTTCTTTCAATTTACCAAGCTTCTGTTAACCTAGTATTATATTACGCGACTTTCCTTAAAATATTACATATGAAAAATTCAAATGAATAACATAAATATTACATTACATTCTCATTACGATTGACAAACCCTTGTATAGTGACATGTATAAAGTCATAGTAAGCCTAAGCAAGGTGTGTCTCGGGACCAGTAGTGTATTAAATAAATTGTATAAACGTAAATATAGTAGTGGTATTATAATATTTATTATATATCAAAGGGTAATCGGTTTAATCTGTGATCTGTGTGAGGAGCGCGGTGCCGCGTATGATCCAGAAGTGGGAGTGCGCGTTGGATGGCAGCAGTACGGGCAGCACAAAGTTGGTGCTGTGGCCGGTGGTGGACAGCGTGCCGGCGCGCTCCGACGTCTTGTACAGCGGCGCCTCGTAGCGCGTGTCCGGCTTGGGCAGCGACAGCACTGGCTCGAACCACACCACCGGCAGTGGCGGGTTCATCTCGCCTGAATACCGAATACCACACACCTTAGGAGACTTAATTATAATGTAAAAACAAAGTCGCATCCTATTCAGTAATCCACTTTTGAATGCATACGAACATGAATCTTTGGAACCAAATTATAAATTGCCTTGTCTTACTTATGTGAATCTGACCTTCATGTTTTTCATATTAACAATAGTTTCCCAGTGCAACGTATAATGGTGCCAATTCTTTTGGTACACTCAGCTTTACAATAAATATTCTGTTGTCGAAGTTATATAATTTCGGAAAACGAATAAGAATCCATTTAGCCATACCATTTTATTAGGTTGGTTTGGAGTAACTATTGTTTTCGTGGCAGACTAAGGGAGTTGGGCTTTCAAGGTGGGCCCTATTGAGTATATGATTGTGACACTGAAAAAGGAGGTGGACGAAAATATGCGGTGAATTAATTTTCAACTGCAATTATATAGTAATTATTTTTACTAATTCAACAACTATATAAGACGTAAACAAGACATGTTTGAAAACTTTTACATGACTACTTTCTTTGACAAATATTTTGATATCATAGATTTAACAATGAATTAATTATTGTAACAGAAGCTTTCGTTTCAATAATGTTGAGTTTTGTAGATTAGATAACGAATGTACAGATTTTAGTGGTGATTTAAAGCCAATTTAATTCTAACTGGGTGAAAAAATTAAAAAAACCGAAAATATAACTACCCGGCAAAGCGTCGACAAGTAAATTGTTTTCCGGATCCCAGCGCCCCGCGTCTATGAATAGGCCGTGTATATTGATGCCATCTTCAGGTTTTTCAAGGACGCCGAAGACATTGACATCGCTATCCTGTGTTATATCAGAAGAATCATGAGTAAAATATTTTTCTCAAATAAAATAAATCCTTTCGTTCCGAAAATTTATGCAAAAGTACCTTAGACTTCTTTTTGTTCTGTTTAAACACGTCTTCTTGTGATAAAAATAATTTTAACGGATGGAAATCAAATTGCAAGGCATCGATGGGCACATGGTAGCGGCGGGCGTACGCTTGTAGCGCGCCCGTCAGCAGCCCCTGGGGAAAGAACAGGCCCGACACCCAACTGCTTGGCTGCGATCCCTCTACCAACCATTTCTGTTTCGATAGTATTTATTTCAATTACTTCATTTTGTATTACAAATTACAAACTACAAACGATTAGTAGCAAAAAACTATTTGTGCTAAAATACATAGTGGGGTGACTTTTATCAGAAATTAACATGTAAGGTACAAATAAACGATCCCATAAATACATCTAACATCTAGCTAAGAATTAAGATCTAGATTTTAAGCTAGTTTAAAATCAATGTGTTTGCTTATACTCATGTAACTGCATGTAAAGGTGTTTATTAATTAAAAAAAAAAACATTAATATTAAAGTTATTACGAAAAAGAACAAGTATTTAAGCTTGTTTGAATATAGTAGACTCAAAGATTTACTTATTATTTCAAATGTTTTAAATATTTAAAACCATCAACAATAGGTATAATCGGTCGCGCGCAACTTTTCACTAACTACAATTTTCTATTAATTATTTTTATCTTTACACATACGTATTTTCAAAAGTAGGTACAATATAATAGAACTTTTAATACGTGGGTTAAAACAATGTGTTTTTATACGTTTAACAAAAACAGATGTTTCAGCATAGGATATGTATTTTACTTAAGAGATAAGAAATATATTCCACTCCAATTCACTTTTCCTAATTCACTTTTTTCTCGAAATGTACAAATCCCCGTTTTTTTGATATTTAATGATGGGTGTCATTAACAATAATAAAGTTTTATAAAGAATACATAAAACCACAGTGCGCGACTGTGCATAGGTACCAAATATTTAAAATTAAAGTTACACTAATGAGCAGGTGACATTAAGAAAATTCCCTTTTCACGAATGAAGTATAATCGACACTAATGATTAACTATGATCCTATACTGGAATCTGCACATTTTAAAATCTACTTACGCATATTTTTAGGATAGAATAAAAAAAAACAATTTCAATCTATTTTTACTTCATTTAAAACATTATTAAAGATATAAAAGCTTTCTGAACTCCATAAAATCTAAGTCCAAATTCTAGTAGAGAGGAATCTAAATATCTCTCTCTAAATATCTTCTTCCAAGATCCTTTATCACTATTACTTTGACATTCTTCACATTTTTGCGGACAACTGCGAGAAATGATGAGATATCTCCGACTTCTTGCCGAAATTACTTATCGATCAGCAGTCCGCTTTATGATGGCACCATTGCCAACTCAGGAGTCAGGAGCTTCTCTGCCGAGGCCATTTTCTTGATATTTTTTTTTATAAAAAATGTAACGTCAATGAGCATTCGGGTCATCAGATGGTAAGTAATTACCACCACCCGCAACTCCATTTAATACCAGAGCTATCCATTTAATAGCAGAGTATAGCTAGACGCACTTTTGAAGGTACCTATATAGTACCGACCTGGAAACGCTGTCGCAGCTAGGCCATTCTGCAATTGGGTGGCATATGAAAGGAATTTTCTACAAACCTCGCACAGAGTAGTTCCACGTATTCAGGTGTGGACGATATTTAAATTTGTGAATCAGGTTAAACCGCTCTCCCAGAGTACTCCCATGACATATGCGGTTAAGAACGCACAGCGAGGAAAAGTTTCAACGTAACGCCAAAGTATCAAGCCTTTTCAAATTGTTGGGTATCCAATGATTCGAACTGTTCTACATTATATTCAATCAAATGGTTTAAGTTGATACTGGGGTACACCGGCCCAGGGAAGAAACTAGTATTCCATATGAAGCCGAAACTGAGCCTTATACTCGTACAAGGCTAAACGGTGTTTGGGCGTGAAGTACTGACTCGCTCTGGCGATAACAACAAGTTTCTTTGAGGCCAACTTGGCCTTGCTTTCCAGAATATCGCGATACTGGAAGTCACTCGAAACTTTGAAGCTCAATTTGTTGATACGGAGGCGGTTTTAAGGTATTCTCGAAAACTGGATCGTTAACGCGCAAACTTGTGTCTTCTGGGAGTTGAATTAAACCAGGCTCCTTTCACCCCATGAAATATGATAATCCCTTGTCATTCTCTATACATATGAAAAGATATCACTGAGTTGATTTATTCGATGATATTGATTTATAGGACTATGAATTATTATGTGTACTGTAGTAATACTCGTATGTGAACATTATGACGTGTTCACTGACCGTACACACACTTTGGTGAATAGTACCTATCTCTCCCTTCTTTGAGATAAGCTACCATAGTAAGCAAAGGTACGTGTCCTCGGCTACCGTCAAAACGTTGACTGTAGTTTTTAGCAAAACATTTTTACTTTTTTCTCATAGACTGAGAAGTAATATTTCATTACAATTAAGGATTTGTTTCAAATATCAAACCGTTTGGTGTTGGTTCAATATATTGAGAAAATTAATAAAAAAAATGAGTAAAGAAATATCTAATTTCTATATCAAGTCTTTAGGATTTCATTTTTTTACCTTGTTGACTACCTGTTTTGCATATCTTCTTTCACACAATTCATCCACGTTTTTTTTTCTATCGTTTTTAGTTTTTCTATAGTTTGGCAGCCTTCCACTTTCATACTTGGATCTTTTTTTACAAGGATCACAAAAATTCTTATCATATTATTATGACCATGTCATGACAGGCTTTCATCATCAGCGCTATTTCAAATAAATGTACCTACTCTACTTCCAATCTTTTCTCTATCACTCAATTCATATATACTAAAAACAATCGATACAGCCTATGAAACCAGTAAACGGTAAATTAGGGAAAAAACTTTCATTTCAATGTTCAATCTCAATTCGATGTTTGAAAAATAGTCTAAAATTTCATTACTGCTTTCTTATAAGTAATATCATTTCATTAGTGTAATATCAATTTCATTAGTGTTACATGAAAATCGACACTAAAGAAAACTAGACAAATGGTTTTTTTCTAGGTTTATTTATATTTATTACAACGTTGAAGGTTCTAGAAGCTATCGGAAGCATATGAAATAATCCGACTATGTGTAGCGATATTATGCTTAAGTAACTAAGTAATCACTCGCATACACTCGCGTGAACACGAATGATTCCCTTTTTGGACTTAGCACTAAATTAGAAGGCGGTATCCTGCCTGAACAACGTAAAGTACGTCTAAGATCACTGAACATTTATGGGCTGTCGGGGCCCATTTGTGTAGTGTTTAAACAAAGGAGGGACAACGACGCACAGATATTTTGTTATTATTAATTTTATTTTGCCTACATTAAAAATGGAAAAAAGTTGACGGAAAATGAAACACCGAGAAATCTTATTACACTTTGTATTACTTCAGAATATACGTGTTTCTCGACTTTTCGGTTAATAATCTTTAATTATAATCAATCATTTTCGTTTCAACCACGTAAAATCCCCGGAGACACTAATTAAAAAGTACATTTTTTATTATCTCGTAAAATAATAAACATAGATGAAATTTATATCCTATTTAAAGATGTGATAAAAATAGAGCGTCAAATTAGTAGTACTCGGATATTTAAGTAAATATAGAAGTTATTTCAAAATCTGTTTTTACGGTTGACGTGAAGTCGACATGGAAATTGATAATTAGCATTTTAGGAAATTCGTCTTCTGACCAAAAGAAGAAGAGTAACATAAAATAGTCAATATAAAAAAATGAAACGGTACGCAAAATTTATCATGCTGTCGAATATAGCACTATGCGTTTAGAAAACATTAAATCTTTGCTGCTATTAATTATTATTCATAAATTAGTATATCGGGTCATGAGCTCTTTTTAATTCTAGTTTCATATAATTTTTATTTAAGGGGTACAGTAGTGAATGTAAACTTGTGCACGTAGTTGTGCAGTTATTTAACCCTTAGTTTGCATCTCGTGTTACCGACGTGCCGGTCAGACGTGGGCGTGGTCAGTAAATCAATAGCACAACCGTCGCAGTTGCAATCCATTTCAATGCGCATTGATTTATAACCCCGGGTTGTTTTATTGAGCCCCTGTTGCACACCTACTTATATCATGTATGAAAGACACTCGATGTGGGGATGAAACGACATGTTCATTTATACAAACAAAGAAAGAAACTGGTTTTTGTTTTACTTGACATACATTAAAATGAATTTATGTGTTGAATAACAACGCGAAAGTCGATTTTTATTAATATTGAGGTAATTTAATTGTTCCAATTAATTTCTTAAATTTACATAGCTTGGTAATTATATAAAAAATATATTACTAATGTAACTACTACTTAAAAGTGATTCATTTTTTTAAATTTGAATTATTCTGCTTATTTCAACATAATAAATATAAAAACTGGACATTAAAATTATTTCAAAGATTTATACTATATAGAATTAGCTTACAAATGTTAGCTTGTGATCTCCTATGTCATAATACGTCGTACGAATCAAAGGATAAATTATTGACAAATGTATGTAACGAGTATATAAATATGTACATGTAGTACATATTATTAGATATATCATAAAATGGAAACTATTTTTTCTGGTCAGAGAAGCTGCGTAAACTTCTCCAAATAACTTAATTATTTTCTACCTTTACGCTTTATCTCTTTATCTAACATGATAAAGAACTTTATGATATATGTATCTAACTGACACCGTTGGGGGCAGTGGGACAGTGCCTGACTGTACATGCGATATTGTAGTGTGTTTGGTCAATATTTACTATTAAATTAGTTCCATTTCCTCGATATGTTAAAATAAATTGCGGGTTTGGGCTTCGCAACCCAAAACGCGGTGTCACTTAATGGTCAGAAAATAATAATGGTTGTGTCTTGACTCAACTATCTCTGAATACCTTGCATATATATATATATATATATATATATATATATATATATATATATATTTTATCTTATTTCAATTTTTTTTAAGATTGTGAAAAAAGTAAACTTATAGACCTGAATAAAATCAATTCGAAGGGTAAGATCATGTATCCAACTGGCGAGTGTCTTGAGTGAGTTGTATCCGCGGCGGTGCCACATCTCAGGGACTTTGTTGTTGAGGAACGAGTTGAATACTTCTTCATAAGCTTCCGACATCACGACCACACCCTAAAATTTCAAATCATTTGTATCAGTACTTGGAAGTACAACTGATTGACTAAAATTTTTTTTGTAATATTTTAGACATAGCAAGAATTACAATAATATATAAAGTAAGTGTAAAAATCTATACTACACTACATGTAACCAAATAGAGGTAAGAGGCAAACTATATTGCCATCAGTTGGTGGCGCATTGCGTATAGTTCCTAGACATACAAGATTGGGTATTGGTTTTTCGAAGGCATCCAATATATTATGAACTCCCAGGCTCGACGTTCATATAGGATATTTAATTATCGTCAGCGGGCTGCGGGAGGGCAGCTTCCACGACGCGCATGTCTGTATTGCGCACGCTCAGTAACACAGCCTCCCCAGTGTTCGCATCTATCGATCTGTCCACCCTTAGTGTTGCTAGGCAATATAAAAATAGACCTGCAAGTTAGGCTTCACACAGGACTATTCTACAATTTGCGAAGCGAAGTTAATATAAATTTTAGTTTTCAAATGACAAATGTACGTAAGATTCATTTCCGTCATATATAATACAAATGAATAAAAACACGTAAGAATTATTTTGTAAATTTCCGTTAAAAATATTATTTAGCTGTGGTTACATAGTTTTCACATCTTACTGTATTGTTTTTTAAATGTTTAAGATAAAAAAAAAATATTCAATATATCTATAAATTATAAATATTTAATAATGATTTAACGTACTCAGAACCATTTAGTATCAAATGATCATAACCTATAATGTTATTATTAAAAGTAGCCGTAATCTGATCTCATAATTATTATTTGAAAGCACACACATAACTACAAAACAAATATATTAATTACTGAAATATAATTTGGTAAAGACATTTTTCTTCATATTTTTTTCTATTTATATATTATTCTGTTAACAGAATTTATGACTATGTACCTATTTATCTAGAAAATATTAACGTAAGACTGTGTAGGCGACCATTCTACTTTTTAAATTTACTATAGAGCAACATGCATTACGCTCTTTGGCAAGACAAAGCACGGCGTTGAGTTCCGGTGTTGAGTACTCAACACGCTATCTCTCGTATAGCACCCCTATATAGAAAGTGGACCAGTGAGTACTGATACTAAGTTCCTTCTCACTACCCTGCTGAGCGAGAAGTGTGGAGCTAATATATTATATATAAATAAAGTAATATGATTTAACATTAAAAGAAACTTGTAATGTAAAAAAAGATAGAAAGGTATTAAAAACATTTGTAATGGGTGGTTCTAGTATTGTATCGTACGGGACGCATGTGCAGAGATGAGCATCGCAGTTATAAGGGTGCATGATCCTGGTGAGCAACCTAGACATAGCTAAAGGGACTTATTACCTATTGCAACTAATATCTATTTTAGCATGCGATATACAAAATGCATACATTTATTAACCTTTTCAGAACTTATTTTTCACATTCTGATTATTTTAAATCTCCAATACTTATTTGGTAGCCAAACAACTATTACATGTTTATTGTTTACGATTTGATAATTCACTAAAGGCAATAACTATTAGGTTGTTCGGAAAGTAATTTCGTTGTTTCTCGACAGAAGATGTAATTGTATTTTTTGAACCCACTTTCACACTTAAGCAGCATAAACTTTATATGTTTTCAGAGATGATATAGCAAGGCTTGTGTGTAAAAAAGTTCGATCGATTTTACGCAGTAGTTTTTGGTTGGTGCCCTTTTAAATATGGAGAGTAATAAGCAGCATTTTCGTCATATTTTACTTTTTTACTATAGAAAAGGTAAAAATGCTGGTGAAGCCAGTAAGAAATTACCCGATGTGTATGTAGAAGATGTGTTGACAATACGCCAGTGTCAGAATTGGTTTGCAAAATTTCAATCCGCCAATTTTGATGTCGAAGATGCACCACGTTCCGGTAGGCCGGTTGAAGCCGATAAAGACATGCTATGCCTTTAGCATTCATAGTTGATTCAAACCGGCGAATAACAACACGTGAGATCGGTGAGAGGATAAATTTATCTAATTCAACTGAAAACACCTGAAAAGTTTGGATTTCACCTCGAATCTCGATATAAAGTTTGGATTTAACCTCGAAGCTCGATATATGGGTTTCCCATGTTCTCACGGAGAGAAATTTGTGTCGTCGCGTTTACCTCTGTGATTCGCTCCTCAAATGTCACGAAAATGATCAATTTTTGAAAAGCATCATTACTGGGGATGAAAATTGGGTTGTATACAACAATTTGAAACCCAAAAGATCATGGAACAGGAAAGATTAACCGGCTCAATGCACTTCGAAAGCCAACATCCATCATAAAACGTGATGCTGTCTGTTTGGTGGGATTTTAAATGCATCGGTTTTTTTTGAGTTTTTACCGGATAACCCAACAATTAATTCTAAGGCCTACTGTCATCAGCCGGACAAACTGAATGACTTCTCTGCACTTCAACAGAAAAGGCTAGAATTAGTGAACAGAAAAGGTGTAGTGTTCCACCAAGATAATAGGAGACTTCATACAAGTTTTTAGAGCTTGAATGGGATACACTGCCACATCCACGATATTCTCTAGATCTGGTACCTTCAGATTATTATTTGTTTCGGTCACTGCCAAATATTTTGGACGGTAAAACCTTTACCTCAAATAAAGACGCCAAAAATCACCTGGTTCAGATTTTTGCCATCAAAGACCAAAAATTTTATGAAGGTGGAATCATGCTACTACCAGAAAAATGACGAAAAGTGTTGGATCAGAATAGCTCATATATAATTTAGTAAAATATTTTTTCAATATACAAAAATCGTCTTTCATTTTAAACAAAAAAAAAACGAAATTACTTTCCGAACAACGGTTAACGGTTAACGGAAAGGTTTGGTGTTATGTATTATATACATATATGTTGAAAATATAGGTATAAAGAAAGACCCTAAATGTTTACGAAAAAATAAATATCTTTTGAAAATAAATAAAATGAGGCTTTTATTTTTTTGAATATTGTTCCTTCAAATCATGTGTTTTTAACTTTAATATGTAATAGCTAACCAATGAATAAATATAATATATTTCTTGGTAGGTTATTCGCGTAAAATTAACTTCTCGTAAATTGAATCATACCCTACACAGGTTGCTATTCAATTTAATATAATACTACTTATAAACTTACAAAAAAAATTATTAACTTACTTTAATGGCTTTCTGAAGTTCATTTAGCGAACTATGTATAAGAACTAGAAGAATATTGAATCTATCGATCTCATGAAGTAAGACGGTCGATAGTGAGTGCAGCTGTCCCATGTCGTCGGGCACCATAAGTTTGGGGTTCACAAGCGCCTTGTCCACTTTGCTGACCACCGCCGCGCGGGTTTGCTCACAAATACGCCATACTGTTTCGTCTGGCGTGTCCCCTCCCCCGCCGCCCCCCGCTCTAGGCTGCACGTCTACTATTGTCTTGACAAGGGTGGTCGTCTCTTTACTCTAAATAATTAAGTATACAGGTATATAATGATGATTAATAATTAAATCATCTAAATATAGTCAATGTCTATGGTAGAATATATATCTGGAATTGAAGACCTTAAAATTTATAAATAATTTAGGAATATGATATTACTATACTACGCTTCATTCCTAGCGGGGCAGTTAGAGTCACTTCTTTGTCTTGTCCACAGTCATCAACCTTTTCATATATGATCTCTCGGGCGGGTCCTCATGCTTTTTACGTGACTTCAGTATTATTAACGCTCTGTTCTCGAAAGTCAACCGAGGTGCCTTACTTACTTAACTTAAAACTGAACTTACTTCAAACGCAATATTAGCATTCTCGTGCATCCCAAACACTTCAGGATCTTCAATGACAGGTAGACTGTCGATATATTCTCGCACAGCGTTCAGCTTGTCAAGTCTGGGACAGTAGTAGATTCCGGAGGGAGAGTACGTATAATTCTCCTCGAGAGTTGGTGGTGAGAAAAATTGTTTTAATATTGTGGTGAGGCATCGTTGGTCCCACATATCTGTTACTCGGCCTCCATACGTAATTTGGCCTATAGTTAATACATTATTATACCATCTTGATAAACAACGTAATAATATTAAATGAACAATATATAGTACAATAATTCTCACTAGTAATATATTCAAGGGCGTCCCACGGAATATGTCCAGATTCACAGAACATTTGTAGGTTGAGAAGAGCACATTCGCGGTCGCTGTTATTAAACTCGTATGTTATATTCCAACCGAGTGCACCAAATTTTTTACGTTCTTGTATGATTGCATGAAACATGCAAATTCCAAAAAGCATTGTGCGCCAATCTTGCTCCAGCACTATATATATAGAAAAACTACAAAACTATTCAAATATACTTTAGGGCATTAAAATTAAAATATTATAAAACTACACTATACTTAGTATGAACTATGATGTAAAAATATGAGGAATATATTTTGCTAGATTTATTTGTAATTACCATGATTTTCAAAGAAGTCTTCCTCCATTTCGATAAGGGCTCTTTTCACATTGGCTTTCAGTCCTTTTGGTGGTTCATTAGTGACTTTTACAGAATTCTGGAGTACGGATACGGGAAATTTCGGTGTTGGCATAGAACTAAGGAAAAGTCGAAAATCGCTGTGTATACTTTGATCGCTGCTCATGTTTGCAACTATTACCTCCAGACTTAACATCCAAGATGCCGCCAAATGACAATTCTAAAAGAAATTTAAAAAGTATACAATAAAAACTATAATAAGTATCAATAATAAATATAATTTTACTACAAGCACTTATTGGGGTGTGTATTTTTAGAAAATATTATGGAAGGAAAAAAAATTATAAAAGGGTTTACGAAATAAGGATTGATTTGAAATTGTAGTTTGTTGGTAATAAATAATAATATTTATTAGATTTTATAAGTGACATATGATTTGAATATACATACCTGGATATAGAAGTGTCTAACTAATTACCTGTAAAAAAACCCAATCGCCTTTTGGTTTTCCATTATTTATCAGTTTTTCAGCAACAGGACCTTGTCCTTGACCGAGAGATATAGAACGAACGCTATCTTGCTTTCCCATATCTATTGCAAATTTTTGGAAGGCCCCAAAAGGATCCGAACCAGTACTAAGGACAAACACTAAAGGTATCGAGGCGGATGTGTCTGCATATCTATAACAACAAAACTTTATGTACCATGTATTGACAGCACACGAAAAAAACGCAAGAAGACTATTCATTGTCAATTTCAAAAATGTAAGAGAAATCTTTTTCTTTTACATTTTTGAAATTTACAATGTTCTTACATTGTTTTTCCTTAAAGTAAAATAGGACTCTTTTACTACTGGGACCGTATGTAATTACCAAAAAAGCTTGGGTACCTAAACATAGCGGATATTTAATGTTTATTTTTACATTATACTATTAATATAATAATAAAGCATAATGTACGTAGATGAGGATGAGGGTGGTGGGCAGGTATAATGGGTTGAGTTTGTGCAGCTCTACGGGCCGTGCGCCGTGCGCCGTGCACCACCCCGTCACTCCCACCGACGTGATGTTGTAGCTTCATGTTATAGAGAACTCAGTTCTCTCGCTGTCCCGACCGAAAAGGTTGGTACGGCCAGAGACTCAATAATAATGATGATCAATTTAATGCAAGCACGGATGATGGATGATTATTACAAAAATGTCGAAACTAACTTTTATTTTAATTTTCATACCATGGAATTTCATTTTATTTAATCCAAATATCAAATGATTTGCCATTATCAATAAATAAAAAAATGATGAACAGTATCATCAAATATCTACGAACAGGTATTATTTATGAAATGATTAAGAATATTATTATTAATTGTATTTACTATCTAAGTACAATAATTTAAAAGATTTTATGACAACTTTAAATATATTTAACATTTATTTTAACACTTTTTAAATATTATATTGATTTGCAAGGTTTAGTATGTTAAAATAAATAACTAGTATATAATAATAGACGTTTCGTATCGCCTACATATTTATAGAGGCAATCAATATTCGAAAAGCGCATCCCAGGCCCCAGATATTCTATAAATAGGACTAGATATGGGGCGCGGTGATCGATACAGCCTTTCTAGCGTTCCTAGGGTGGATAGTGCACAGTGCATTCATTCTGCGTTGAGCCTTGTCAAGGACCTGACGTGATATATTATTAAGTAAAGTGAAATTTATATATTTAATAATTTACATATTAGTTTGTGGAGTGGTAGATAAAATGTTTTAATAAATAAATCTTTTTAATTTTAGATGCAGTTTCGTAATTAAGTTTTCGTCAATATGGCAGAAAGCGTGATTTCAGTAAACTACAGTGATATGAACTTCAGTTTAAAAAATGGCATAAATATGCCGGCAGTTGGATGTGAGTTAAATTTTCATTATAAGTATTTAATTTATTATTTTTAATGGATATTTATATTTTTTTTAGTACTATGATATATTATGATTTTTATAAATATATATGAATGTCAATTATTCCAGTGGGTACGTTTCGACTGACCAATTACGATGTGCTATACAAAACAATAGACTATGCTCTCGAGGCTGGATATAGACTATTTGGTAAGTAACAAATTTTAGATTATTTTTAGATTTGTTATAAAGGTACTAATTATTTATGATATACTTTTAATAGATACTGCGGCTATGCATAATAATGAAAGGCACCTGAAGCACATATTCCAGAAGTTGCTTCCAGAACACGGCCTAGTCCGTGAAGATATTTTCATAACTACAAAGATGTGTATGTATTATTTTAGTATACTATTGTACATTGTATATATTTTAAAGTAAAATATAATCTATTTTGTGTAAGCAATATACTTAAAATATTATTTTTTACTTTTTAGCACCATCTGGTGACGGTAGGTTTCTTAACAACGCGTTTGAGAAGTCGTTGTCTAAGATGGGAATGGAATACATCGACTTATACCTCATACATTTTCCGGGCTCTCCATACAGTGACCCAAAAAACAAAAGGCATGCTAAACTTCGACGAGAAACGTGGCTAGCGCTCGTTAAGCTTTATGACGAATCCAAAGTTCGAGCCATTGGGGTGTCTAATTTCACGGTGAGACATTTGATGCAGCTGTCAGAGGTGATGGCAATTGGGCCTATGGTAAACCAGGTACTGAATATTAATATGAAATTGTCACATAATTCAATAATTAATTAATGCGGTATATATGTTAAAATAATTAATGAAATTTAATATATGACATATTTGCAGATTGAATGGCATCCTTATTACTACCAGCCAGAGATGATTCAATACTGTTGTGACCACAACATCCGGATTCAGGCTTACAGCTCTTTTGGCGGCTTATCCCGAGGCAACCGGGATCTGATTGAAGATCCCGTAGTGACTACAGTTGCTCGCAAGTATCAGGCTACATCAGCTCAAGTCCTACTCGTGTGGGCTTTACAAAAGGGAGTGGCAGTGATTCCAAATTCCACGAATCCTTACCACATTAGGAAGAACAAGCAGCTCCACTTCCGACTCTCGGAGAAGGACGTCATGACTCTTGATGAACTGAGCGTCAAGAACCTGAAGTACTCATGGGACCCGACTTGGATCGCATGAAGATTGAGGAGGTACTCTGATATTTTTTTGGAGATATCAGGGATCCTTATAAACATCAGACGTATAAAATTTTTCTCTCCGTGGTTTATTTTGACTCTGCCTCATCGTCTAATTGTTCTACCTTCATACAATGAGGGTTAAAAAATTGACTGTCTCTTTTTAATATATGTATTCGTGTCCTCTATCTATATTGTGTCTCTAAGCTAACTCAACGATAGAGTAGCATCTATGTGTCTATGTGTGTACTGTGTAGGATTTTGTGGAACCCTACTTCTGTATGTTAGACTAGAATTTGATGTATACATGTAGTTTACTTACTTGTATTTAATATTATTTGTTATATTCTGTTGTAATTGTTAATTTTACGTCGAAATATGCCTAATTCTCTAATCCGCCTACTTGTACATTTCACGGGTGATATTTTTAACTCTTAATACTTTATTTCCTTTTAGGCCCTATATAATTTTATACTTCGACCAACCTATTACATACCTACCTATATAACATTATTTTTATACAAACTTTTTAAAATATAAAAATTAAGATTACCATATTTTGCTTTATCTTCGAATAGTTCCTACAAAGATTTTACTGTTACAAGGTATTTACATTTGTACCCTCCATTTTCATATTTAAGGAACAAAAATACTTTTCTTAATATATTTTATTTTAGATGTATATTTTTAATTATATTTTATTTCATTTATGTAATAAATTCTAAGTAGGCTATAAAATATTTTGTGGTTAGTACATAAAGTTATAAATATCGTGTCTCAATTCTTGATGTTTCAACTGTTTAATATGTGTATGTATGTTAACGAATTAAGCAAATTATATCAGAAAACACGTTTTCTCGTCCAGGGTAAAAAGAGAAACGTCGTTCAGAAAAATGATAATCAGTGTATACGATATCCAATACTCATATCTTGTCAATAAAACTCTGTATGTGTTGTGATTAGTCTTTTATTTCCCCTTTCTTCCATTTAGATCGTCATATATTAATGCCTAGCGAATTAAATATTTTTATAGTATTAGAAAGTAATACTAATGTGCTTTGCTATCTTTATATACTTATATACAATTAGCTTTAGAATACAAAGCGATTTTGCTGAGCGACAAAGATACTAACATAATATAATCGCTATGCAATAAAAAATATTGTATTCAATATTATTCTAATGGCATATAAGACAAAATAATGGATTATTGACTGATAGGTTGCTTCATTGACTAAATAATTATACCCATGTGAACATTTTTGGTATAATAAAAATTGGGATGATAAGTGATATAAATTTGATATTATTGGGTGGCAGCTTGACGGGAAAAAATAATTCAAAATGGTTGAAAATATACTTAGTGTAGGTACAGCTACGTACACGTACGTATGTTTAGATTTGTTTTTTTTTTAAGTATTGAACTTAGAAGACTCGAGTAACTTAAAGTCATATACCCATTAGGGAAAAATAAATTTTATACTTACTGGCTATTAAAAAATAACTAAATATAGTAATTATTAAAAAAAAACATACGCTAAGTCTGAGGAATTGTAAGCATAGTATCGTAAAATTAAGAGTTTGCGAGATCTTATTATAGTTTTTTAATAATATGAGCAATTAATAACAAAAAAATGAATTACCACAAATATGTAATGTTGTGCTGTCTAGGTGAAATAAAAAAAACACACACGCGTGAAACTACAACTATATTATTATTAACAATATTTACAAAATTGTAACGACTATTCTAATTAATATTTACATAAATACAAATTAGGCTATAAGAAAATATTCAATTTTACAATTTCAAATCTTAACTTACAATCTAATAGAAAATCTAAGTAGAACAAGTTACTTACAAGGTGTTTAGTTGAACAGTGGGGCTCTCAATGAACACGGGCCCCAAACTAGTGCTTACGTATTGGGCGATAGCAAACACCAACTTTTCTTCTTTTAAGCTTTTAATTAACATTAACTTTTCGAATGAACTTAAGCGTTGGTCCCAATTTACTTTAGGAGCAGTTGAGTCCTTTTTGTTTATATGAATATCCTGTGCAACAGCATGAACTTTAAAATTAAAACCAAAAAATCTAAGCACTTTTCATCAACTTAACTAATGTATTTATTTCATTTATTAGATAGAAAAATTCAAATACAAAAATGTATTACATAGACCATGACATATTTTTTTCAAATATTTACACCATATTGAATCATGGTATTTATACAAAAATGGCAGTTCATTTCATATAGAGCAAATTGTATGCTTAATAATAAATACATGATCCGTACCAAAGAAAAGGTGCCAAGTTTAATAGGAATTTTCTTAAGACAATCGGCAGCAAGTCCTACGAAGCTTTCGTCACTGTCTTCTAAATGGTTGACAGCGAGCCACATCTGATCTGTGAGAGTATCTACTGCAGGCTTCTTTGGGAGTGCCTATTAATATATACGTAATAAAATTGTGTGTATACGAACAATGCATAATAATTTTATAGCATAATATATATATAATAATTTGCAGTAATAATTTTAAAATGTATGAATTATATATTATGAATATTATAATCGTTAAATCAATTTAGCCATTAATTATGTAATATTTTTATCCATTTTACCAGCTAATAAAAGTCGAATAAAAAAAGCCTAGACACTTTTTATTATTTTAGAATTATTGCGTATTAGGTGACATAAGTAGGTGGATAACACCGTGGTTTAAGTATAAAGGAGCAATAAAAATATAAGCTTGAAAAGTACAACAGTAAACAAAGAATTGGTAAACAAGTTCGATTAGTCTCAGACTTGCATATAATAATAAATTGATTCTACTAACAATAAAATAATAAGTATAATTAAAAACTATTTAAGCTTTGCATCATCTTTCAGAGTTTTCCCGCATAGCATGGTAGTCAGTCAGAGAGAACCTAGTGTCAAGACATTTCATCCTTCACTTTTCGTTTGAATTAGAATCAAGCTTTACTACCTACTACCTTCACGCACGCACGCATCCCGCACATAGCAGGGTAGGCAGAGGTAACCTGAGAACATAGTGTTAAGACACTCCATTCTCTTACCACATTTCTATCTTACACTTTCCGCTGGATTGGGCATGCGTGCTGAGCTTTACTATATATAATATTTATATGTTAGTGCTTAACAATATACCAAATTAAATAAATAGGCCCTAAATGAGGCAAGCTAGACAGTATATTTACAACTTTAGTTGCAGCTGGTCCTCTCAGCACAAAGTTCCATTGATCTTGTGACACCTTCCCAGCGTGTAAGTAGATAGCCATGTTGAGAAGAAAGCTGAACACCAGTTTGTGTCTCTCAAATAGTCCACGAGATACATTACGATATACTGAGAGTGTGATCTCACGATGCAAAATTTCCAGACGTTCCTCCAATATATCACACTTTTCACTCTTCTCGATGACTAAGTTGAATACCTGTGTAATGTACATTAATATTTGATATTGTCATACCTACAAATGTTTACAATAGTTTTTTTTATTAAAATATCGAAAGAGATAAAATTTTAAAATGATAAAATTTATTTTGTATGCAGTTTCTTTTCTGTCTCCATCCTACAGTTCGTGTTATATGTGTATTGTTATTATTTATTTCATTTATTTTGTCCAACATGGTAAAACAGCTATATATACCTATTATAAAAGTATGTTTTGATTTTGATAGACATGTTTCTATTATATTGCATTGTGTGGCACCCAATTTATACTTATAATTATCAAAGAGATCGGTACGTTTATCGGTTATTATATTTATTAATTAAATAATTAAATTGAAACCTGATTAAAGTATTTTAGCGAGAACTGGTACATAGGGTCTATGTCGGCAAGTTGCGCCACCGCGAAATATAGGACAGCGCCGCGCGTCGCCACAGTGCGGTACTTCTCCCGAGCTGCAGATATTCGTATTTCTGTTGCTTCGGTTTCCTCCAGTCGAGCATTTATTATTTCTGACGTTTCCTACATTATTATTAAATAAAAACATATATTCAACTACATTACAATTATTATATTGAATTATGTAACGTTACGTAACGAGATATGGATTTTGGTGATACGTCCTAAAATTCAAATTTCTAATTATCAGTGTAAAAAAACCTAAGTAAAAAAGTAAGTAAAGAAAATTTTAATGAGAAATATAATATCAAAAATGTGTAGTTTTTAAAAATCCAAAAATGCTGCGTAATAATCACTTTCATTCATGTTTGTTTTGGAAAAAAGTAATCAAACTTACCTTGCTTTCATTTAAAGTCTCGATAAGTTCTTCATCATCCAGAATGTTGCCCGACGACGCGTATAGGAGACGCAATATCTTGTCTTCAATTTCTAGTAGAGTAGCTTTGTCTGTGTTGATTCGGACTATAAGTTCCGATCTTTGTAATTCAAGATCTGGTCGCTCCAAGCGTACAACATCTCTGCAATCATTTTCGAAGTATAAATAATTTATATATTGATACCTGAAGGGAAAACTTGATATTTTTAACGTGGATTACGTGGAAGGAAGGAGTATTAAATTATTCATGATTATAATTTATTTGAAGTAGATGCATTCACTGTGCAATAAATATCTACAAACTCTTTAATTTTCTGCGGCGAGGCAAAGTACTTTGTTTTATATTTTTCACCCATTAAATATAGGATGGCGGAAACCAACTCCGCACCTAACTAAATGAACAAAACAAGAATTTCAAACTTCACTCAATACTTACGCTAACAACTGATCTTCCAATCCTGAGAGAGTGACAGTGAAGTTAACGAGGGTTACTTGTATGCAGATTTCGGGCAAATAATGTGGGTTGGCCAATTTCGTTGTAAGGTAAAGACGGAAGTTGGTATCGTATTCAATATCGCTATCGCCCAAGTGGATTAGAAGGCGACCGGCCTATAATATATGTAGAAATTATTAAAAACAATTAGGTACATTAATACTTTCCGAAAATAACATTATTTAAAAAAATGTTTCAACACATAATTTGAAAGTTTTTATGTAACATTCCTAAAGATCAATGTAACAGTAATTAGTCGTTGAAATACAAAGGGAGAAGGGAGACTATGGTATATTACGAGATTCATACAAGAAAATAAAGC
The DNA here is from genome assembly GCA_033558755.1 of Philaethria dido. Taxonomy (NCBI): domain Eukaryota; kingdom Metazoa; phylum Arthropoda; class Insecta; order Lepidoptera; family Nymphalidae; genus Philaethria; species Philaethria dido. Next base: position 4,929,153 of record JAKGSA010000005.1, on the reverse strand, counting down.
CACTAATATTTACCTGGAAGAATGTTTGTTTGAGTAGGACAGGTGACAAAGTAGCTTCGAGGGATTCCCCTAAGTCTTCTATGAGCATCGGCCAACCCAATCTGATGCAGTTTTCTAGTATACGCAGGTAGGCTGGATCATTCAACTTCGTTATTTGTAATCCGTTTTCACGTTCCATATTTTTTATCCATCTATTGGCCTAGTTGTCAATAAAAAATTGATACAATTAGAAGTTACAATAAAAAAGGAGATGACATATAATGATTCTTTCTAAAATATTAATAACAAATTCCATTGGGTGCAATTTTTGAAAAATTGCCTCCTTTAAAAATTTTACCGAATATTTTTTCTTTTCTGTAATTGTAGTATAAGTTAATGCTACTATATATATACATTACATAGTTTCTTACATGGACATTAGTTTATACCATCCGAGTTTTATTAAATATAATAAAATGAATTCTACATAATATTTTATAGGAAGAAAACAATTAAAACATTTTATTGTGAAAGTTGCAGGTAAAGATCTGGTAAGTAAATTGCTTAGACAAATTTGTATCTTTTGAAAACAAACATTCTGCAAATGGAATTTTAAACAGAAATCAAACAGTTTTAGATATTGTGCAAAAATCTTTAAAAATATGGCATAATCTTAATTTATTATTACTAGGAATATAACATGGTCACATTTGACTACGAATCGGCATACCTGTTCTTGTGGATCAATTGTTAGAGGCCATCTGCCTGCTCGAGTCACTAAGATACCATTTTCAGTTGAGACCGCATCGCGAGGCAACCCTTGTGCGTTCCACGTTCGTACAGTATACGAATCTGCCATTACCGTAATGAGACTGAAAATGTTCAATTACTATATGTTATCCAGCTATATGGGTAAAGGCAATGCATTATAATATTGACAAATAAGGATATTTGATAGATAATAATTACTCAAAAGTATCGGAGGAGGGTATTTCTAATTCGTGACATTGCTCCACCCATTTGACTTCGAGTTCTCGTCGGTAATGTGATGGAAATGCGCCGAAATACGCAATGCAACCTGAAGCTATTATTATATCTCCCGTTGTACATTTCAGTCTAAATGTTGCTGCCTAAAATGTAACAACTAGTTTAATATTTTTATTAAAAATTTGGCGTGTTGGCAAAAAGTAGTTTATGTTCTTTCCCACGCTTCAGACTATCTATATGAAGTCCCACCACAAACGGTTCAACAGTTTACCAGTGAATATATTCAAAGATAAACAAATGAACATACAGACAAAAGTTAGTATAGTTTCTATAATGTCAGGTAAGGATTAGTTTGTATTATATAGTAAATACAGTACTTTAACGCCTTCTTCCCATCGAGTTTTTTCATCAGCGAGTGCTTGTGTGAGTTTGCCGGCGCGCATAAGTCGCGCTGCCGCCAAGTCCACATCAGCTTGCAGCTTTAAGCGTTCTTCCTCTACAACCTGTTTAGTTGAAATATAGATTTTCATATAAACTAAATTACATGCTTTGTCATAATTTGGTACCGACTTAGTATTTAATTTACCTTAAGATCATCCATCATTTTAGCTAATTGCGCTTCTATAGCCTCAACTTCTTTTTGTTTAGCTCGTAAAACTGCCATCACACTCTTCAAGATTGCGGCAGCTTCTTTATGTCTGAAATATTGTTATCTTTTCTTAATATCACAATACTTACTTGTTTTTAATAACAACAAAACACTACAAACGCATAGAATTTTTTAAAAGACCGTATATTATTTTTACTTTATTATGGTGCTTGTATACATAAATTACGGATGTGCTATTACAAAACTTGGAGCAATGTTACTTGAGAATTTTTGGTTCGACGACTCTGAAGACTTTAGCATACATATCAATAGCTTGCACCCATAATACCATCGAACGACACACCTGGAATTTTTGTGAAGAATTTACTAGAGATTCAATGATATATAAGCGTCCGGTATATATATTTTTTATAAATAATATTTTCTTCCAACACATGTTTTCAAATATATGGAGCCGAATTTTAAATAAAATAAAGACAAATTAAAACTAATTAAAAAAAAAAATCGGTAACAATACCTTGGACACTTTTACAACAGTATCGGGGTTAAAGTCCTTATGTGTTAAATACACTTTGATCTTTTTAAGTGTTGCATCCGGTATATGATCCTTGTCATATTCTTCCAGATTACGGATAAAGTTCACATCAGCTAATAACTTTTTTGTGGAATCCCAATCTGGCCTGCAAAAGAAATAAGTAATGAGCCCAATTAATAGATCATAATAGACATAAATAAAGCAATACAAGCAATCTGTTCCGGTTTGCGGACTTGCCTGTTTCTTTTTATTGTTAAACCGGAATCAATATCCTAAAACATTTACTATTCAGCTGTTTTATATTCAAAGAATAAAAGGTGCAAGCCATAAATATAATATTTACTCACTTAGCACCAAGAAGTATGCAGACGGGTTCCATTACGAATCGTACAAGTGGTGGAGGTTTCTGGAAAGCTTTCAACTCATTAATGTCAGCTTTGTTCAATGCCTTCAGTGCGTTTTGTGCGGCCTCCATTGCTGGCATTGCCAAGGCGAGGTCGGCTTTCGCTTCGTCAGCTATTTGTTTTACTTCTTCCGCTTTTTCCTAAAAGTATTGTAGATGTTACGTAAATATTGCATTAAAGATAAAAATAAATGAAAAGAAAACGATAAAAATAACTATATTAAAAGAGAAATATAGAGATATATACGATACTAAAGCATTATGTAATTATTTATTTATACTTCACAGAAGATGGCTAAACCTTTTACATATCAAATCAAGGAAAATAATCATAATTACAATACTATTATTATAAGATAGTAAATATAATACAAATAAACAGTTATTAATACAGCATACTTTAGCTTCTGCTTCATCTTTCATGACCGCTTGTTTTACTTCATCTGCAGCTTTTTGTTCCACTTTTAATCGAGCCACTAACGCCATACCCTGTATATTACAATAACTTGTTTTAACTGATACTAGTAAATTTATACAAATTAAAAAAACAATGTATACAAATTAGGCCCACCTCCTCTGCTTTCCTTGCTAATATTGGTTCCATTTCTCTAACTTGCTGCTCCATTACGCCGACTACATCGTACGTTTCATATAATTTCTGTACAAACATTTAAATCTTTTGGTAAACATAGTTTAATTTTATCTGTAATAAAATATATTAATTAATTAAATTAGTATCATATTTACCTGAAGTCCACAAGAGATTCTATCTCTTCCTCGTATGATATCCTGCTGTTTCTTATCAAGTAACGAAAGGTATAGTTTAAGCAAGTCGAGGTAGCTACTGGGTGTGGTGTAGAAGTGGCGGCGCATTTCATCGTACAACCGTTCTGTCATCACATCTACATCCTGTAATTTATAATTTTATATTTTTTTATAATTTCAATGATATTACTTATATTTTTTTTAACTTCACGCTGTATTCCGCACATAGTCTGCCTATGTGCGGAATACAGCGAATCTAAGAGCCTACTGTTAAAACACTCCGTTCTCTTTTGACATTTTTGTTCCCCACTTATCGCCGAATTGAAGCATAGCTTACTAAGTGACGAGATCCAACATTGCGCTTTGCCTTATTACCAGAGCGAGGAAATGAATATACTAATATTTTCATTTCCTTGAGTGGGAATCGAACCCACAATCTGTCGCGTTTACAGTCACACGCTTCTGCATCTGCGCCACGACAGGCTATTACTTATTAAATTAGAAATATATATATATTCCAAACCTGGTGCATGGATACAGTAAGTGTTGATATTTTGTCTATGATATTTTCGTCGCCTAGCGGTTGAAGACATTGCTGTGCTACAGATTTCAATGCTTCCGGTGGCCATTTGGTGAACCAATCTATTGTACAGCAATTTACTAAGGATGGAAACATACGGCAACGACGTCTGAATAAAAGAAATTAAAAATAGTATTTAGTTATAAAATTAACTTAACGTCACTATCGACTTTCTTTAGCAAACATAAAATATTTCGTTATTGACAATATAATTATGATTGAAATAAATAAAAACCAACTTTATTGTATTATGTAAACAAAGAATCATATTAAAACATACTCGTATACTGTTAAATTTTCCGATTTAAAGCTTTAGATGTAAAGACAAACGGAGCCTACCCTACTCAAAAATTGGACGCCAAAAAAAAAAACGCCGTACATTAAAGCGTAGATGTGATGCTTTCTACGAAGAGAAATATAGTTTACATAGTAATTTAACATATAATTGCTGTATAGAGTACCACAAATTGATTTCATTTACCTGAAAGCTTCTCCCACAGGGCTCATACAAATACAAAGATGCAATTTACTGCGCACGCGGTTTATGAAAAAATAGTAAACGGAATCACGGTCGCCAGGATTTATACCAGCTTTTGCCGCATCATTTCTGCATCCTGTCTGCACTTGCTCATAAGTGTCGCCTTCAAATAAATTAGGCACTTCACCTACAGACAGTTATAAAAACGAATTATTTATAAGCCATAAAAATTACAAATACTAGTCATTTTGTTCTATTTCATAATACATTTTTATACCTGAATTCAGCATATTATTGATATCTTCAAGGAACTCTTCCTTAGTAATCTGCGTGTCTGTGAAGAGGAACACTGTGTCCTCATAGGAGACTCCGGCGCGCATGTACATGTTTCGCAAGTCGTCGTGGAATTCTGGTGTATCGTAGTTGCGTTTTAACTCCATACCCATGCATCTGGTATTATTTTATTTTATAGGTATTTGTTTTATACGGAATAAGAAATGTGGAAATAAGTATAGACAACGATAAGGGCTAAAAGACAATAAATTTGTAATGTTAAAACAAAATGGTTGTACAAATACTGATATTATAATTAAGATTTTAACAAAAAAAGAGAACCGACTTCTAATAAAATGCACTAACATGTAAAAGTATTAAGAATAACTCAAAAACTAATAAAAAAGTCAGCAAAATTGGTTTACCTAATAAAAAATTATGCGGTAATTCACATAAAAAAATAAAATCAAATTGTTCTCAATTTGATTCTCGTCCTTTTTTGAAGCAGGATTGTTAATTTTAGCAAACATACTTGCACTCGTTGACATGTCCGGCGAGGGTGGCGACGGAGCGCCTGCCGGAGCCGCCGGGCCCCACCATGAGGCAGTGCCCCCTCTCCGCACGCAGCACGCGCGCCACACGCGCCACGTGCTCCACCGCGTCGCGGAACAATACCAGGTTCATCTCCGCACGCGCAGTCGAGTTGTACTCTTCTAGATATTCCTTTATCAAACGGTGTCTTATTAAATTATAATGTAAACAAATTATATAACTAGATGATAAATAAAGTACCTTTAGAACGACCATTAATTTTTCAATATCTGGAATCTCTTGATATATTCTATTTTCTTTAGGTGTTGCAGAATTCAAAAAATCTCCAAAAAGTAATAGTGGAGGATGTTCAATGATTGCTTCATCAGATATTTCAAGTATGGGTTGTTGGAAGTTTTTCTGACAAACGGCACACATCAGATGATAAAAGTAACTTTTATCCTCAATATTAATGAGTCGATCGTGGAAAACACGAAGACATTCATGATAAAATAAGCTGCAATATAATAGTGAATATATGAACAAGAAAAATTGTAATTGTATACTTGTATGTATGGGGATAGTGTTATCCTACAATATATTTAAAAGAAAACGCAATGTAGTATTAATATACAAATTTAAAGAATAAGATTTATAGCAACGTATAATAACAACGTGTATCATTTATATATCAAACTTATTTCAAAAACATTTCCTACGATATTACCGTAGCATAGCTTGCGGTAGCCGCATGTAAGCGGCGTTGGCCTGTAACACTCCTTGCATTGACTTGGACAAGTCTCTCAGGTTAAATACGTAATGTGACTTGGCGGGCGTCGGCAACAATTCCGAACATATCTTTAAATATATTTCTACCGCCGCATTCACTATAGGGTCGCTGAGTACAGATACTTCGGTTACAAAATCTTCCATGTGACCTGATAGGATGGCCTTTGGAGAAAAAATATAGACAAGTAAAATAGAAATCATAAACTTAACAAAACGCAAATTCTAAATGTGTATATAAAAGAAAACTTATGATTTTTCAAAATTTTCTTATTTGTCTCGTTCTTCACATGTATAAATTCAATAATATAAAACACATAACTTTACAGAATCAAATATATCACGGTATAAATAACATTGGTCACCTTGAATATAGTTTTCATGGCATCAGCGTTAGGAGCGGATATATAGAACATAGCAAAGTGTCGTACAAAGCGCGCGGTAAGTGGGTTGCGTCCGCCTCCGGGCGGCGCGCACGCACAAGACAACACTACGTCTAGTATCTCCTTCCAGTAAAGCTTATCACGATCATATACACCACCAAAATCTAAAAATTGTCTGTAAAAACAACATTTTTCATTTAACTAATAATGTCCATTTCTTACTTAAATCATGAATTGGTATAATATAAATGTTACCTAAGCAATTCAATTGTAGGTTGAGCTCCATACACATCCAATCGAGGCATATTAACGTCATCAATAAATATTATAACTTTTTTGCCCAATGGTGCGCCAATAGCCTTTCTTGGCCGCTTTTCCAATCGCAGTTCAATCACTTCCTGAATTTAGTTTATATACAAAAATATTAAGTATTTGATTTTCTATAACGGAAACATCTATACAAAATGTATTTCAGATTCAATTCAATATGATAGGCATTTGCAAAGTAGACAAAATTCTTTTATAATTAAATAAACAATGACCTGAGTCCTTGGGCTACTAGTTTGAGCAGAAAAATTTAGTATCACTGGAATGAACTGACCAGTTACTGACATTTTCTTTAAAATTTCAGCTGCTATGCATGTTTTCCCAACGCCTACAAATTAAATATATGGAATAAATTCAATTATACTAATTTACTTCTACACACTTCACACCTTATAATAAAAAGAAAAAATGCCAGTGACATATGTATACCTGTACTTCCTGTGAACATAACTGGTTTCCCAACAGAAAGAAGTTTTTGAAATAAATATCCATAGCGTACGGTGTCTATGGTCGGCACTAGTGTTTCAAAGAAGGGTCGATTGCAATCATATACAAATTCCGGTATTATTTCCGCCCAAACTTTTAATTTCCTTTGTTTCGTATCCATAAACATATCGAAAAAATTAAATCCTTGAGGAAAGCTGTGTAGAAAACATAATACATTAACGATTTCAAAATATTTACAAATATTATAAAGAACTGGTAATCATTTTGAATAAACACTTACTACTCCGATTCTTCAAATGCTTCAAATTGTCTTTTAATGATTTCCTCAAAAGGTTTCCGGTTGAGCTCAAGTATATTGCCACCGATGCACCAAACATAGCAGAATATGAAGCAATGCGCTATGTATACTTTCACAGCGGACTTCTCAGTAAATCTATCGCCAGGTTCTGCCAACAACGCACCTAGGAGGCAGCACAATGCTACAACTTTGCTGATATCGACCTATTAAAAAAAAATAATGAAAAATGTCCTATCATAAAACGTAATAATGATAAAATTGAAAATGATATGCTTATACCTGTTTAATCCCAACACTGCATTTTAAATTAACATGAACGATCCCCACTTCGAGCATTTTAAACAGTTCATAGAGAAATTCACTGTTTTCTAGGTTAAATAAATTTTTGTCCACTCCTTCGTCTAGCCAGGAGCGTACATATGGGAGATATCCTAATTCGTTAGGGTCTATGTACACCATGCCACAACGGGACACTGTGGCCGGCGATGCTTGTGCTAAGTCGCCCACCTTTGAATGATATATAAATATTAAAATGAATAAATTATGTCAAACACTATAACCTACACTGTATTTATTTCAGGTTAAAGCATAAAAAGATAAAGCTGGACTTCATTAAACACCTAAGACTTGAATAAGTCAAAATATAATATTTTATGAACATACCTCAAAAAGCATATGAACATACGGAGTAAGTTTAATTCGCTCAGAGTTAGAAAGACAAAGCATTTTGTTATCATCAAGCACAGTGTTCATATTTTCTATCCATACAGCATCTACTGGCCCATCGCATATTAACCACTGGTGATCCTCATTTTCGCTCTGAAAATAGCATTAGTAGGCTAGGTTAGATATTTTTAAAAGTTCTTAATTTGTACAACTTTTACACAGTTTATTTGATGCATTTCACTTGAGACAATTTAGAGACAATTTATTTAGTAAATTTTAAATATTAGTATTAATACCTGTACAGCCGTCCTTAACGATAACGGTAATATACCATCATGCCATTCAAGAGTTTGTAAATTTACTTCGCCATAGAGCTCACCGATACTGAGACTTTTTGGATTCATTATATATTTATGAACAATTTGATATTGGGGGCCCTCTACACGGTTTTCACACAATCTTGTATAGGTATCACCTAAAGTCTAAAATTTTCATTTAAATAACTTAAATGATTCTGTTATAACTAATTAATAACAAGTGCTGTATATTTTTGTGTTTAGATGTAATTTATTCTAATATACATAAAATATATATAAAATTTTAATTAATTAATTAAATATTATTTAATTTATAATAAAACATTTATCTTTGTTATAGTAAATTTAACGTAATTAAATATACAGTACTGACGTGTAAAACAACTGTTTTGCCACCACCGGTCGGCCCCACGAGCATCACTCCCCATCGCACTATCATTGTTTCATGTAACTGAATTACTTTACGAATTTGAGCTTCGATTATTTGTAATTTTCTTTCTAATATTATTTCTCCTGAAAACAACTATTAATTGTATTGTCATCGGAGCAAGTGTGCCAAAATGACAATGACGATGTACGATTTTCTTACATAAATAGATAGATTGATTGATAGAGTGAAGCTAATAATGGCGTGTTGAAAATAAGTACAACTATTCTGTTCTCTAAAAGCTTAATTTCCCCGCACTTTGTTATCAAGCAATACAAAATCAAAAGGTGTTTTTAGTTTTCAATTAGGTTTATGAATATAAAAATAATAAAAATTAAATAAAAACTAAATTATTTTTCAACAAAATGTTGTTTGATATTCTATTGTTTCGTGGAAATTTAATTAAGCAATATTTTTTGTTGGTGATAACAGAATAGCCACATCTAATGTGATATTTTTTGTAAATACTATTTTTTAAGTATGTATCGAATATATCTTTATTTCCACTTACTTATAACTTCCTCCATGACACCATAATCGCGTTCTGGGAGACTCACGCCTGGAAAGAGATCTGAGAGGATACCCGCGAATAAAATAGCGTCTGCTGCTAGAAATTTAGGCAAATTGCTATCATTTAACGCACATAATAATGTTTTTTCTTCGTGTTGGTCTGGATTCGCTCGTTTAAGTGAGCCAGCCATTACCTGTAATTATTATGATATGTTAATATTGAGTCAAAATAGTAATCATAGTGAATAATATGATTATTCTAAGAAAGATTGAGAATTAAGAAGATTTAAGATGCGTCTAATTGTATATGTAACACAGGAAATAATATAACGAATTGGGACGGAAACAAATACGTATATGAAATATTGTTATTTGGAATATATTTATATATATTTGGAAACTAGATACTGGTACATTATCTTTTTTTTTTACTTTACGCTGTATCCCGCATATAGCAGGGAAGGCAGAGGGAATCCGAAAACCTAGTGACTTACTCTTAACATTTCCGTTCCCCATTAACAGCCGAATTGAAGTAATGCGTGCTGAATGGTGGTTCTCAATGCCTTATTACCAGAGATAGTTAATGAAAACTAAATATTAATCATTAGAAATATTTAATATTTTCATCCTTCTACTGCACCACAACAGACCTCAACTCTTTCTACGGTCATTTTTCTTTACGAATAATTATATTAGTTATACAAAATTAGAAAATAGTAAAAAAGTTTGTTTGTATTAAATACTTACAAGTACACTTTTAACCGCTCTCATTCCAAAATCATAGTGATCTTGTTTAGAAAGTTGCTCACTCGATAACTTATACATTTGCACCATTTTCTTAGCAAGTCCCTTTGAAGATTCAAATCCTTCCGAATACAAAATCACTTCTGCAATCAGTGCTGAAATCCGAAGCAAATTATTATACGTAATTCAATATTTGTTTATACAACTTGACGTCTTCGGTAATGTTATGTATTTTGCATTTAATTCTCTTTATGAACAATAAAAATGGATTATTCCTTGATTTAATCATTAATTTCTATACTAAAATAAAATTGTATATCTTCAGAAACATATTATAATGCACATATATTGTACATAAACTCATACCATAATCGGGCACCATCATGGAAATAGGACGAAATAGTGCCTTTAGATTGTCGGGCAGCTCCGTGCGACCGGCATATCCTGGGTTCATGGTGATGAAAGCAGCACAGGTACGCACTAGCTTGATTTCCCGACCCTCGAACATGAATCTGTATATACAATAAGTGTTGAATTTTCTTTGTTCGTAGTTCTTTGTGTTATTTATACACTAAGAAAAGAGAAAATCTGGATGTTTTTGTATTGAAAGTTAAATATAGCCAGATATGTTACTTTTTATCGAGGTATAGAAATTAGCTAGTTTGAATTATTTTAGTATTAGAAAAATCACCTGCCTTGATAATTTAGCGACTTTAGCGTTTCTAATAGTAATGAGCTGTTGCGCTATCACAGACAGCACTTCGATGTCGATACGATTGAATTCATCAAAGCAGCACCAAGCTCCAGACGTGGCTAGCCCTGAGAAGAATCTACCCATCATCTTGTAGTCCAAACCTGAAACAATGAAATTCTCATCAGTCAGCTTATTCAGACCGTCTTAAATTAAACATACAATATTTACTTATTTCTTATTTGTTTGTTAAATAAATATTACATAAGCAGGTGGATTACAACATTACCTGAGAAATTTGAAAAATATATTGTTCTCAAATTTTATTATTTAACAAAATTTTTAAATCATAATGAAATTTACCTTCTGAACAATTAAAAACTACACATTGTATAGCCAAAGCTTTAGCCAAATCTTTAGTGGTCTCAGTCTTGCCGGTGCCGGCGGGGCCGGCGGGGGCTCCCCCTAGGTCCAACTGCAACGCGCCCATCAGGCATAAGTAACAACGATCTGTTAGAGGCGTTATTACTAGCACACCTGACAAAAGTTTAATATATTTATTAACGTATGATAGTATTATATGTAATACATATTAAGCATAAATAGTATTAATTAGAGTTCGGATTTATTGACAGCGATATGTAATATAATAAGTGTATATCAATGTAAGGTACTGTTAACAATAACCATTTGTCGGTATTAATGTTCATTACAGTATGACACTAAGATCTAGAAGTATATTGAAATTAATTTGCAACTATTAATAATGTTCTTTTATTCTGTGATACATTTAACGATACTGTTTATATAGATGCAGTAATCAGAGTAATTTCAATGTATCGGTTTTTCTTTTACAACAGAAACTGCAGTCAACACTAGAAAATCTTAAAAAGCTATAAATATGAACCTCTACGTTCAAAACTATTACTATGCCAATATTCATCTATTTCTGTCCAGTAGCTGTTACGTGATTGATACACAAACTTATAGATCCAGGTACAGATAGATAACCGTTCAAATTAATATGTTTGTTAAATGATTTATGTAGATAATATTTTTTTCTCTCCTATTGTTAAATGAACATATAGAAACAAGTAAATAATATAGTAATATTTTTTTTCTTACCACCAGCCCCAAGATACTCGTGCCCATATATATACATAGCGTTAGACATTCTTGCCACACAGTTGTCTATATCATCCTCCCAGTAATAACGAATCATTTTAAGCCATTCAAAGTCATCCCTGTTGGAAAAAATATTATTAATGAATTATTTATTATTATTATTAACTTTTATTATAATTAAGTCGTGAATAGTTTTCAATTTACTTCGATTGTTCTGTTTGGTAGGATTATTTTTTAATATATATGGTATATCCATTTTTCATTTGTGTTAGTAGTAGCTACATATAGTTAAAATATACTTTAATAGTAACAAAGTAAATGTATCATTAACAAAATTATTATTAAACGATTTTTCATTATAGATATTGTACACTAATATATACCTAAGAATACTTACGCCTTTTGCACGTGTTTTTCAACCATATGCGTTATTGTATCTCTTGCATGTACATCAACAGTAATAAGAGCGCATAGAACTTTTCGGAACAAAGAGGAAAGATCTTTTCTAGTTAGAGCAGCAAGATCATTAAGATCAGAGATACATTTCTTTTCGTAACTTAAAAGTCCAGTATCGATGCGTAGAGGCAGATCTAAAGCGAAAATCTCGTGGACTCCTTTCGCCCACATCATTTGTGATACTGCCAATACAATCTAATGAACAAAAATAAATAAATTAATTAATTATTTTGTAATATGTTTGTGAATACAGATTTAGATCAGCAAAATACCTGGTTAGGATGCAATGTGACCCAATCGACGCGCTCCCGCTGCATATAGTCGCGTAGTGCGAACTTCATGCAACGCTTCACCGACGCGAACATTGCCTCCTCTACTTTGCCCAACCAATCTTCTACATTACCTCGTGCCTTGAGACCCTGTAATATACACCAAAATCCTTGGATATCAGAGCTCAGCTCCAACTTTGGAAAGTTTTTTTTAAGAAATTTCAATATTTGCAAATTCTAGATGTCAAGTCACTTAAATATATTGAAATTAATTTTATTTTGTATTAATTACTAACACAAATGTAACTTTAATTTTATTAAAAAAGGAATTCTACAAATATTAATCACACTTACTATAGGTATATTCGTATTTGTAAAAGATGTTTGATATTGTTTCTGTGTACTTAATAGACCAACAGTAAGTATATGCATATGATATACTTTTCCTAATGATTATATTAATACGTGAAGGGAATACTTAGGATCCGTTTTAACAAAAATGATGCGGATGGAGGAATATGTAAATTGGCATACATATAGTTTACATGGAGAAGAAGTACCGAAATCCAATATTTTATAATATTGTCAGAAATCTTTGACATCTAATTTTGTGTGTGTGTTTGTAAATGTATTTCAAAATTCAATAAACAACATACCTTTCCCAAATTAATTCTTTCTCCTTCTGGTGACAACATGGCTATTATATCAGTGGTCAAATCTTCCGGCTTAGCAGTTTTAGCCAGTTTCGCTTGTAACGCATCTCTCGTATTGAAAGACATTTCACGTTCAACCAAAGTGCCATCTTCGGTTATTTCCATTTCACTTTCCGGTAATCGGACACCGAATTCTAATTTAGCAATCGCATCGAAGCATTTTCTTAAATGTGGTTGCACGGCGTGCGGGTTGCGAGTCTTTTGGTAAGAGAAAATCATTTATAAAGATTTCAAGTTTTAATCATACGCTTAGGAAACGAAAACATATTTCGAAAACATAAAATGTCATTTTATTCAGTATCTTCATGGTTTCAAAAGTGCCAACTTACTTGTGCTAATATTTCCAGAAGTTCATCATTTGACAAAAAGAAGAATCGCGGGAAAGCTACACGTTTAGTTTCTAAATACGCTTCCAAGCATTTCATAATTTGGTCCAGCATTTCGTTGTTGCGAACGAACTCCTCATAAAGTTTTGGTTGGGTTGCCGCTGGCATTGCCAGGGGTACCTTAAAATATATAGAAATGTACGATTATGCAAATTCAATTAAATTTTGAATAGTATATATACATTATAACATAAGTTACTTTTAGCAATTCATTTCATAGTTGTTATGGCAAATAACATGGAAAATGGAGAACACTTCTTGTAATTACAGTTGATTATTATTTAAGTCTACCTTGGCCAACTTTCGCATAATATCTTTCCAAGACTTGTCGACAATGGTGAAGAGTCTCGTCTCGTTGGGTAGCTGTCGCTGAATGTCTGGCGCTGAGAATATAACTTCCAGGTAAATCCACGTTTGTTGACATATATACCACTCTTCCTATTATGAAAAAATCATTATTTAGTTTAATATATTTCATTTTTCTTGAATTCATTTTTAATTTTATTTTTATTAAAAAAAATATATATATTACTAAAGTTCTAGCAAATAATTCCAAGTTTTTAGCCCATTCTTCAACTCTGCTTTTAATAGGCCCACAGTTCCTGGAGCTAAGTATTGTACTAATATGAATATTGCTCTCGTCGACGGCCGCCTGTATCTCGTCTAAGCCGCCGAGAACATAAACATCACGAGCATCTTTGTGTAAAATGACTGGAAACTCGAGTGTAGCCCAGATTTCTTCCACCTGTGCGTGATAAAAAAAACGAAGGTACTTAATAAAGCAAAGTATATGTATCAATTGTATTTGGCGATATTAAAACTAAAGGCATTTTTTTGTTTCCATAAATCATTTGCATTAAGCGTAGAACACAGCAGTAGAAAGAATCTAATGTTAACACACACTGTCCTCCATTTAGTACAGATACTTTTAGTATAAAAAAATCTTCAAAATGTTCCTTAAATTACCTTTTTAAGTAGAGCTTCAAGACCAGCTTCCGAGCTCGCTTGTCCAGCTACCTCCATTAGTTCTTCAGCATGTTGGAATGCTTGCAAATCTTCCAACACCTTCAGAGTAATAACCATGTCTGGAGTGAAACGAGTGTGTAATATTTCTTCTATTTTTACCCAGTGTCGAGGTTTCAAAGCTGGATTTCGAAGATAAGACATCACTGGCAACTGTTAAAAAATCAATTAATCTTTTCAAATAGAAATAAAAACACGCCACAGTAATATTACAAACTTATACTATAATTTGTGATTATTGTACCAATACAACTGTCTAAGCAAGTAGGAATAGATAGACAAATACCTTCTCCTTTATAATATCAATAGTTTCTTTACAGCCAGGCACAATCTTGTTAGGTGGAAGACCTTTATCGAGTTGGTTGAAAACTTTACCAAAATTGATAGTTGTTGACTGAATGTCGTCCATATTCAATGTGTTAAATGGTGCCTCATACCTAATTCAATATAGAATTATTAGTAAATATCTTCATTATTTTAATACTTTTGTAAACAGAAAACAAAGAATACTTTACCATGTTTGATAAGAATCATTCCACTCCTTGGCAGACTTCCATAGCATTTGCCTTAATTTCACATCATTTATAGCTTCGTCAAGGGTCTCAAGTCTTGCAGGGGGAATCTATTATATAAGAAAGTTTAAATTATTATATAATTACATAAAACAAATTAGAAAAATATAAAAACAACTATGTAAACTTAGGTTAATATAAAATGCTAATTATTTTTCGAAATAAAGAATTTATTTTAGTTTTTTTTTAATAAAAACCTTAAATATTTTCTGCCATTCACGTATTTGTTTGTCTCTGGCTGAAAACGTCATTAGCTTCTCCATTAGCTCATTAAGAGTTTCCATTACTTTTTCCATATCAGACTTTTCATCATATAGCCATGTTTGCTAAAATGCAAGTTTATATTAATTACAAATTATGAATTAATTGTGAGTACCGACTAAAGTAGATTCGTTTAATTCATAAATTATTAACTAACAATAAATGTAATAAAAATTATGAAAGGTTTTTCAATTCCATCGCAAATCTATTTAACCAATGGAAATCACAATCCATACAAATTTTATTGATTCATAAACAACAATTACTTACTGAAATTTCATCCCTAAGCTTATTAATGTCCAATATGAGCTCCATGATATCTTTCCCAATTTGGCTGGCAAATAAACCAGCGAGTTTGCTTCGCGTCTCGAGTCTAGCGTCAACATTTGTACGTAGTGTACCGAGTATCACACTTAAACCTGGAAAAAATACAATACCATTTTTAAATTTTAAAAGAGTATATATTTTAAAAATGTTAATCACATACTTAAGAACAGAAAAACATTTTTAGTAAACTAAAAAAATTTAACGCAGCTGGATTCGAAAGCGCGCCTCTTGAAAACCGTCCAAACGCTTTGACCTCTAAGCAGTACGTTCTTGCAGCAAAATTGCAGCTAAATTAATCTTCATATTAGTGAGAATTATCTCCTTTTGTTAAAACTTGTTTGCTATTAGCAATTTCTGCTACCCAAAGATACTACCCAGAGAAAGAACACTCGTTTGGCAAGAGAGAATAAATATCATTATTCATGACATATTTTTAAAGTGTTAATCACATACTTAATATATAAAACGATTTTTTTTAAAGATTTTTATTTCAAAGGAAATTATTATTAAGGATTATGATATTTTTATATATATATATATATATATATATATATATATATATATATATATATAATATATATATATATATAAAAGCAAGCAAGCATAGTGACTAATAGAGTAGTATGTAGTAGACTAATATAGATCAAAGAATATATTTATACGTATATCATACCTAAGAACTCGTTCATATCATCAGGCGGTATAGGTACATTGAATTCACCCATCAAGTCATATAGTTCCCTTAAATATTCCAACCTTTCTTCCAAATGAGCCACCCGAGACTCTAGTCCGTCCAACAAGTAGTTAAACGCGACTAACTCACTTGCACTCTCCGGCTCTTTGGTAATGTCATTATTGAGCGACTCAATGCCCTCAAGGATAGCTTCGATGCAATCGTGTCCAATACTGAAACATCATTTAATAAAATGTATATTATAAAATTCAAATTTGCCCAAAGGTGAAGTAGATAATAGGAAATCGCAATCCATCATCAACCATTTCACTATACATGAATATGGAAACTAAAATCAATAATTATTATTTGTGTCTTAAACCCAAAGTAAAAAGTATGTATACAAACTTACTCGGGTGTAACATTACTGACTACGTCGAACAATCTTCTTGGTTGCGGTCTGAAAAGTTCTTGGAAGGGGCTGAGATTTAGAAATACAAGACCTAACGGTTGGAAACTGACGACTTCCTCGATTTCGTCCATTTGCTTCACTAACTCCGTACATAGTTTTCGAAATTCGTTCACGTCCCTTTCATTTTTAATAACACTGATATCAATCTCATGGGCGTTTTTAAAGTTTTCCATAAAAATGTTCATGCGTTGTAAAAACATCCAAACGTATTCGAAAGCCGTTTGTATCGACTGGGATATGAAGACTATGTCCTGCATCATAGTTTTATCCTGGTTCATCAAGAAGTAAAGATTCGGTGACTGCCCCGCAGACCACTCAACTTGCTTGCCCATTACTGATGGCTGAACGAAAATCTGCAACGTTTCCTCATTCAGAAAATTATGAAAAGTTCTAACGTATTCTTCCCAGTAATCAGTTATTTTTCGCATGTATGTAGTGACTACTTTTTCGCTTGGATTGAGTTCAACTTGACCTGATGGTAGGATATACGCGTCCACTTGGAAAAGCGCCCACTGTTGGAATAGATATTAAATTAAGTTTTATAAACTAATCTATTTAATCAATAACTTAGCAAAATGTGAGATTAAAGAGAAATAAAAGCTATCTATTTTTACTCCAAAAGTATAATGAATTAGCTCTACGATGGTTTGAATAAGTTTAAAATAGATTAGAGTAGTCAATGTAAAAACCTTGCACGTTTCCGTCGGCCGCGGCACCACTTCCAAAACCTCGTCCACGACCGTGCCCTGAAGAAGTTCCACAGAGGGCGTGTACTGCAAATGGACTCTCAACATGTCCGCCATTATCATATTAGATCGCTTAGTCAAACGATGAAGCATGTAATTCGTCATGTAATCTACCAGCTTTATAAAACTAGAATTTAAATAATATTTATATTAAACTTATATTAAAAATATTTTTTGTTTTGACCTCATACATTAAGATGTAATAATTTAATTTAAAAAATATTTTTGTCGTGTATAGCAGGTGTGAATATACTCGTATGGATATTATTAAGTAGTTGTTGTAAAATATGACAGCTATTTATATAAAGAAAAATATTTTTAGAAAACATTAAAATTTGAACGTAACAGAACTTGAACCCGCGTCTCTTGGATACCGTCCATGCGCTCTGCGCCAATGAATCTATACATTCATATTGGTTTCTGTCAAAAAACATTCTTATCGAGTTATGTCAAAATTCTGATACACTCGTTACAACTTATTTTCATTATTAATTTACCGGAGTAATGCACGGCTTCTAGTCGCACTACCGTCAACAATATTTTCCTTGACCTAATAACATTTTTATTGTAGCATTCATATTTCTAAAAAATAAAAAAATATATTTACGAAGCAAGCCGTTCGCAGTATTTTCTTTTATTCGCCTTTTCGGTATAGGACATGCCTCCAGTGGGTTTTCCTCTGATAATTTGGAAGGGCGTAATGTTCCTGTCGTCGTAAGTGAACCCCTGCTGGAACAGTGCGGTGTGGCACGCCGCAGTTATCACGTCCAATACTATACTCCTAAACTCTATTAATTTGTCCCGAATGTATTCTACGCGTTTCATCTGTTATAAATAATAATAGTAATAATTTATTAAAAAGTTATGATTACTGTATGATAGAATTAGAAATACTGTTCTGATCACTTAAGTGATTAGAGTAATAACGAGCCAACAAAAACATATTTCGAACATATATTATTATCATACCTGCACTTCGATAAAATAAAAGAAAGCTGTGTCCATATCTCTGGAGACATCAGCAAAGCTTTTCATATACATATCACAACACATAGCTTGCACGTGTAACAGAGCTTTACCCAATACTGGTGTTAGGGTAAAAAGTCGCTTAGCTATCTTAGTTCTCATCTTACTGTATTTGCGGAACAGAATGGACTTCCTCCAAACGTAAAATGCCTTCCAATATCGATATACTCTAAAAAATTTTATCTGAAATTTTATATTAAGATGTAATAATAATTGCTTATATCAGTTCATTAATTGGCATACTGGCACATATGTTAGCTAAATAGCATATCAGTACCAGGCGTGAAAAAGTTGATAAAACGATAATGCCTAATCTAAGTCTGCTCTGAAAATTCTGTTTTTATGTTATCTATATCTAAGTTTGATTTGCTTGAACTTTTATAATTTATTCATTCTCTGAATACAAAAAATATCATAATACTTATTATTATTTAAAAGAGTATATATACTAATTGACTTATCAACCTGTTAATATTTGATTTGAATTACAGATATATTCAAAATTTGAGGTCATGAGGTTGATTCGCTTAGTATTACAGGAAATAATTTTCTTATATTTAGTGTAATTATTATAAGTATATTTGGGGTATTTTTGTTACTTTTCTATTTACATACAATATTGAATGAACTTGTAAGTTGGCAAAAATAAACAATTTAAAGTAACTGTGCCTTACATCAGTAAGTTGAACAAATATTGTGTATTCTTGCTCCCACTCAGATAACTTAGTGAATACCATTTCATTAGTATAGTGTGTCACACCACAAGCGCTTATTGTAAGATAATTCTTTTTATCTATTTCTTCATATGGAACCACCCTGTTAAGTATTAGTAAGAGGATAAACTAAGTTGCAAGTCCAATCTATGGTTCAATTATCCAATCTATCAGTAGCTGTACCGATTAATGATATAATTGCAATCATTGCAAACAATTTGCATTATATATATATATATAAATATGATATGGTACTTCTTGGATTAAGGGTGATGAAAGAATGATCAGGCATAATAAAAATGTATAATTAGGCTGCAACTCATAAATTTTCATAACTTACTTTAAATAATATGGTGTAAAATACACATTTTGTGGATGGACAGCATATATCATATACAGAAATCCATGAGTAGGATCATTACGGACATTTTCAATAACTTCCTTCTGAGAAGCTACTTCTGGTTTTATCTTCAAAGGGTCACTTGTTCCTACATTGTAAATTTCAGTGCTGCTGGGAGACTCTCTTATTGTAATTTTCTTTTTTTTATCTTTAGAAACTGCAATTTATGGATATAATGGAATTTTATTCCTTGTTATTTTATTATTGTTACAGTACAGAAGTTCTTTAATAATAATTATTATTTGTTAACACTAGTTGAGTTAAAAAAGACAATTATGTTTAAAAGAGTAATGCATATTGACATAAAATAGCAATTTTGACTCACCATTATCTAATTTAATTGGTTCTAATTGGAGTTTTCCTATCTTTCTTTCCTTACGAAATCTTTCTTCTTGTGCTTCTGTAAACCCAGTCTTAAAACCAAACAATAACAATTTAATGGGCTGTCAAGCTCCTATTACAATACATATATTTAAACTTCATATACAGTATTTATTGAATATACTTAAATAATAAATGAGATTTTATTATTAAATCACTTTTATATTAATAATTTTATATTTTTTTTAAATAAAGAATTTCGTACCAAAGGCTCAGGCTCTCGTTCAACATATTCAATTCGTTCTACAAGTTTCTTATGGGGTAAATGAAAAGGTATATCTCTGGTTTTTCTGAAAATAAATTAGGAACATAATACAAATTCCTTTGTGGTGCTTGTTTATGTCTGTTAAATGATATTTCAAAGGCTGAGAAATCACTTATTGATATCAAAAATCTATATAGGAATATTGATCAATGATAATCTTTATAGTAATAATAGAGGGTATGCAGTTTGTCGTTATATGATAGTTTGGTATTACCTTTTGTGAAATGTAGGGACATTCTTAACATTTCGTTGAATTGTTTCTATAGCAGGTAGTGTTGTTATTGTCGATTTTCGTTTTTCCATAGTAATATTTTAAATATAATAACTAATCATTCTTTGAACGTAAAACATGCAAACATATTTCATTACAATAGAAAGGACAATACTTTTATTTACACTTTAATTAAATATTACCATAGTTACGTCAATAAGTATAACACTTTAAAATTTAAATTATGAACGCGGGGTTTGCGGAGCACAGACTAACGTAACTTCACTGATGAATTTTATGATAACAATAACACTAATATGAAAAACTATGTAATTAAATAAAGGTACCTACAGTATTTATAATGCGTTATATTTAAATACTGTAGACACCAAGAGTCTAAAAGTGTTGTTATTTTATTGCAGTGTATAACGAGTATTTTTTTCAATAATTACTCGTTGTACACTGAAATAGAATAACAACATTTTTAAAGGCTAATACATAAATTTAAAATAAAGAAACAAACGCTCGTCGCAACGGCGAAGAAATTTTATGGGTATTAGAAAGTAATTAAATAGCAGATTAGTTATGAAAATAATATTTATATTGCTTACAAATTTTATAATGTCGTTTATTTCAAAGTTCTATATAACAAAATTATAGTGGTACCATTATTTTTTGGTAGTTGTAATGAATTCTGTTTATTCTTTTGTGACTTATCTGTACAACCAATAGACAATATTGTTTTTTATACGTTCGTTACAAAAAATAAAAAAAAGTAGTGCTAGTCAGAGTCAGAGTTGTGTTAGCGTTGGCGCTACTTTATGTGTAAAAATATGATTTTTGTAATGATTGTGTTCATTTAAGTATGTGCTTGTTTAATTTTATTAATTAAAAAAGTTCTCATTTTAACTTTCCATTCAATATTAACCCAGGTAAGAATACTTTCATATAGGACGCAACTTTCACTGCATCTATATGAAGAACGTAAAACGATTTATCAATAAAACATCGCCCAGGGATTTGTGTCCAGTATTAAAATTTAAGGGCTTTAAATGTTTGCAATTTTTTGAATGTACAATATTGCATTTATATATCATTACGTGATTTCTTCTAAACGAATAAGTTGTAATTATTTATTGCATTTGTTTATAACGTATAAAATTATAAGCTCTCACATTTTATTATTTATATTAAATTCATTACTTTTTTAATTATTATGAATTGTACTACTATAAATAAAGAAATATTTATGTAAAATGCCTTCGCTATCAATGTATGTAATAAAAATCGTTTACTTTTTTAATTTTTTGTTTGTATTTATTACTACACACAATTTAATAACGATTTAAATATAATATATGTGCTTATTATATAGAAAGTAGAGAGTAAAAGTTTATTTCAAATATTTTTTATCTTGTTAGAATTTGTTGAATCTTAAATAATAAAAAATAATCCAAAACAAAGAATAAAATCATATTTTTCTAATTAAAATTATTAAATTATTTAAAAGTTTCAATTAATATGTATTACAAACATATAAATTATAAAATGTTTAAATGTAGACTATTTTACATAGAATTTCAAAATAAAAGAAAAATTACATTATTATTATTATTTTTAAATATTAATAATATTATAATGTTAAATGAATATAAATGCTCACTAGTGTATGTGGGTAAGCAAGCAGTAGTGAGTGAAATTTTTAAAAATGTATTATAAATGGTTAGGGAAGCCGGTATTATATGAATGATGGTAAGGGATGTTAAGTTTTTCATCAAAGTCGCTCAGAATTTGCTGGGGACCTTTTAGTGTTATCTCCAGTTCTCATAAAGATTTAAGACTACATAAATGTTTTAGTTTGCTGTTTACTCAGGAGTGTTTTTTATTTAAATTATGTTTATTATCCTACTCTAATGAGACAAAGAGAGACGTTGGGGTTGATCAAAAAAGTAATTTACATTACTATTGTGAAGTATTTCTAAATTGAGTGGAGTGTGAAGAATGGAATGTCTTACTACTTTAGGTTCTATTTGCCTATCTTGTACAAAGTGGAAGATGTATAAAATATAACACATTCTTAGCTTCAAGCTTAATTATGCCTAGCAGAGTAGGTGGAGTGAACTTAATGTTTCATTCCATTCTTAACATTGCCTAAATTTGAAATATTGCATGTACAGTGGAGTGTAGACCACTGTATGTTTTGTCCTACCAGAACAAGACAATGAAAGATTATTTAAATATATAAAATTATTTAAATGAAAAATCTTTTCGCAGGGTGGGAATTGAATCCACAACTTTATCTTTAAAATATGTCGATGCTGTCCCACTGAGTCATGATGGCCTCAATTCTAATAAACTTAAATAATTGGAATGTTACAGAGACAAATGGAAATTTTAAAATAGGGGCCATTGAGGCTTCACAAGAAGCACAAGTAGATTGTTTATTGAATATTGAATGGCTATGTATTACTACGCTAGTAAATTGAATGAAGCTTCATGTAGTGGGTGCAATGTTAAGGTGAGAAAATTTTGAAGAGGTTGGTGAATGTTTTTGTAAGATTCTTATAATAAGATAATTTCCATATAATTACAAACCTAGATACCATATGTATTAACTATATATATTTGTCAACAAATAATTATATTGTATCATAATATATTAAGAATAATCCATTTAGTATGAAGAATGTATAAAAAAATTGAAGAACTTCATTTATATAATATTTGAATGGTTATATTTAGTTGCCACCACCGCCGGCCGAGCCAGCTCCACCACCGCCAGATCATTCTACTTTGCCCACTGATCCTGCGCTTCTTCATGGATCTGGTCTTTCTTATTACGACGTAAGTTTAACAATTCTTAGAGTAAACATAATGTAATTTTTTTTTTACGTTAAATGTGGATTTTGTGAAAGATGACAACATAAAAAAGTATATCTTATTTTATGTCTGCACTGCAATTTTATGAGGCTGCATACCCAGGAGGATAGTCTCGCAAATCGAAATCGCGAATGGTTCATTATGAAATACCCACTACACGCAACTTATTCCATTGTTTGTAAATATTTAATATCTACTGCACGTATTAAAATGGTTTATTATAATACCTTGATATATTTATTATAAACAATTGTACTCCTCAAGGAATAAAGCGCAAAAAAAAATACAGCATCGTTTTATTTTGCTCTCAGAATGATGACTACTATTCCATGGTGAGAGGAAATAAATTCATGTCGGAAAACAGCTGCAAACACATGGTGATGAATGGAGGCATCAATTTCGTTAGTGCCCAACCTGTAGAATCTAGCCAGGTATATTATACGGTTTAACTATTTCTGTATTTTGCTATAGTAGCGGTTACGGAAAATGTTTAAAAATGTTGTATGCAGTTGTCGGCAGTGCTGACATCGACAGCTAAAGCGCCGGTGCCGTACGTGGACAGAGAGGTGGAATACAAAGACGGACATATCGTGAGCGCGACGCTTGACTCGCTGGTAGACATGCTTCGTCCTGGCGCCAGCAAATCCTATACATTCACATTCTTACTCTGCTCTAGACTTTTCGTCAAACCACACGAGCTTCTAGCCAAATTGTGCAAACGATACTTCAAGAATTATGACAAAGTGGTGAGTGTATTTATTAAATGTATTATGTAAAGATTTATTTAACAAAAGTGCAGTATTTGATAATATAATATAATAATTTTATCATCATTTATACTTATATCAAGCGTAGAAGAAAAAAAATAGCGTATTCTTAATTGTAAGTTGCGACATTTTCCTAGCAAATAACATTTCCGTTTGAATAAATCAGATTAAGTGAGATCTGAAGCGAGTTCGCAAACTAGGATCAGGAGTCTATATAGTCTCGTCTGTATAGTTTCCTAGCGAATGCTTTTAAAGTGGGTCGTTCGAGAATATCGCGACATAGTTTGATTAACTTCGTTATATCTGAGACACTTCTCGCTTAGATTATGTAAAGGCATACGCTTTAAAGGCCACTCAGTTTTAATAGCTCATATAATCCCCTAGCAGTAGATTGCTTCATTTTAGCTTTGAAGCAAGAAATTCTTAGTACCTTTATAGAGCTTCATTTATTTTTAATTATGAAGTCTGTATTTATTAAAAGTTGTTAATATTAAAAAATCGTTCCATGCGGTTATATAAAGCAAATAAAAAAATGTTTTGTCTTTAATATTTGATAGTAAGATAAAAGATTGATTCTTATTTATATAGACGCCGGGTCCGAATAATTCAGAATTTGAACTTTTAGCTTTTCCGGTGGTATCTTAAAGTTAAATGCGCCTTTCAGTTTTGCTTTACACGTTCTATATATCAGATCTATCTGCACTTTGCGAGACCAAAATTACAAATTATATAAAATTAAAAATTAAAAAATTACAAAAATCACAAATAAGTTAAAGTTAAAGTTAGTACCACAAGAAGATTCTCCATTAATGACTATTACGCAATATTAATAATTTCAATGTAATGAATATACATAAACATATAGCATTTTTACATATCAATGTATCTTATTACCTAGGGTAAAGGGGAAATGAAGGAGTTGTTAGACAAGGAAGTTAATGATATGGTAGCATTAGTGCGGGTTCTAAGCCAGTGGACTTCAATGTTTCCTTATGATTTTCGCGACGATAGAGTGATGGCGCTTGTCAGAAGTATAACACAGAGGTAAGACAAATGATAATTTATCTAATCCATTACATATACGACGATTGTCGACTTAATTTTAGACTTTGTGTTGGCGCTTCATTTAAAATTCTACAGTTAAATAGACCAAGTACTTTATCAACTGTTTATTTATTATACATTTGTTGAATGAACAAAGAATTTTAGGTTTAGATTGTTTAATTCATTTACGTTCACATGATATGCAGCAAATCTTTATCATGTGCTCCAGTAACGTAGGTAGATGTAGAATTACATGAAAACAAACTGAATAGTCATATATGCTATTTATCATTTATAAACAAATTAAAAGTTATGCCATCTCCTGCTTTAAGATAACAACTACTATGTTACGTTAAGAAAATAATGAATATGTACGATAACAATAGTAAGATAGATATTTCATTTAAAATTTTATTAATAAAAGGAAATAATATTTATTTCCTAATTTGGTTCTCGAACTAACTAAATTATACGAATTATACTGTTTTTATATCCAGTATATAGAATATTGTTTGTTGTAATTTTCAAGCGACCTATTATTCACAGTAATTATTTCTAAATTACTTTTACTACATCTATTTCTACTACATGATATAATGTACGATATCGCGTGTTTCACGAACCATCAGGTATCATGAAATATGTATTCTTGTTATTCTGGTAATACTTATTGATTTCAGCGTTAACGTAATAAATACGTTTTAACGTTTTTTTTAACAAATCTAATACAATGATTTTGAAACAGACAGATTAAAAAACCTTACCTTAATGGTAACGTAAAGTATGACTTAAAGTTTTAGATTTTCTTTAATATATAAATGACTATATAAGTTGTCGAAAAGATTTTTTTTTTTAAATAAAGCCAATTGTTTTATTACAGCGCATTATTTTATTACAGCGGAGAAATAAAAAAAGCACTCTGAGAGTAAAAGTTTTAATTGTTGTGTTTTTTTAATGTCAGGAATTATTTTGTTTTTCTGGAAAATCTTTTAAATTATTCATTGTATAATATTTTTTTTATTCATTATTATAAATTACTACTACAAACATATATAAAAATTTTCATGTAATGCGCTATTGTACATGAAAAATAATGCATATTATTTAAATATTGCAATATATTGACTAAAACGTTAATTTACAAATATATGAAATATGAAATTTAATTAATTGCTAACATGCATGTATATTTATGTATATCTATACATTTATTTATACATTTAAAAATCAAGTAGCTACGCTGTAATTGGTGGATATATTTTTGCTCGCGAATAAAAAAACAATCAATCTGGAACATTAAATGTAAAGTATAATATAACAAGTATTTACTCCATTTAAAAGGTAATTATATATGTATAATAAAAATAGCTAGCAGTATCTTCACGTCGTAAAGGCGATAAAAGTTTTTCGCCCTGCTTTCTATGACAATATAGGTGAAGGTAAAGTAAGACAATATAAGTAAGCAAATAGAGTTACAGGTCCCAGGTAGCTAAGTAATTAATGCACAAAATTTCGATATTTAAAAGGAAAAATGCGATAAAATATTTTTTTTACATCAGATGTGCAGCTGAGCACATGTCGGCAATCAGGTCTGAGGTATCCAGTATGTTAGAGAGGCTACTAGACAAGTTGACAGCATTAGAGCAATATGAAGAGACACTAGTGGAGGTGCCACAGGTGTTAGCTGCTGACCAGCTGCCATTGGTATGTCTTATATAATTAGTAAAACTTACATATTTGCATATGTGTATGTGAATTAGAAAGTAATCTTTATTTGCTTATTCAAATATACATGAATTGTAGTGATTGTACTACATACTGGTTTATAGGTAAATTAAAAAAATTGTATGATTAGAAGAGTGTATTCCTTTCTTTACTAGTACTATAAATTTCTTCCGACGTATTGAATGATAATATACTCTGTCTATACTTTAGCATTTTCAATATATCAAATATGTATAAAAATCAAGTGTATTTATATTGCAAATGATGTACAGGGGGACATACTAACACTTAACTTGACACCAGTGGAGTTAGCAAATCAATTGACTATAGTAGAGCTGCACCGGCTTTCCTTTGTTGGGCCAGAGGAGTTTGTGCAAACATTTGCACCCCCTCAGCCAGGCCAGTCCACATCGGGGAAGAACATTAGCTTACATCATGTGGAGACAAAAAGCACTAAGAACCTAGAGGCCTATGCTGATTGGTTCAACAGGCTCAGCTATCTGGTTGCTTCTGATATTTTGAAGGTATCTAATGTATATTATTACATATTTGTATTTTTTATAAGTTAGTATAGTTAGCAGTATTTATATTGAATATTTTAATATAAGAAAGTTTATCTTATACTGGAATTCTATTTAAAATTCTTAATATAATGTAACAGTTAGTATTAAGACTTCATTCCCCACTTTCTGCCTAATTTTAAAACATTCCGGGTGGGTCTTAATTCTTATTTATTAATATTAATATTATTAATTAATATATTTGAAATATTCTTTTTAAAACATTTTAATATATAAATTAGGCTGTGAAGAGTAAATACCGGGCGCGTGTAATGGAGCAGTGGGTGATGACGGCGCGGGAGTGCTTCAATCTTGGCAACTTTAATTCGTTGATGGCTATTATAAGTGCCCTAAATATGTCGCCTATTACACGTCTCAAGAAAACGGTATGCTAGTTATTAAAATTAAATTTTTAGCTTATAATTTTAATTTCTGTACAGGTAATAATTATTTTACTTAATATTTCAGTGGAGTCGAACTAACGCAGTGTGTGGTCAGCAGTTAAGACAGTTGGAGCTTTGTGTAGAGCCTGGGGGGAATCACGCTAGGTAATTATTATATTGATGTTATAACAGCGGCGACGGGTGAAAGGTGGTGGTTTTGTAAAGGTAAACCACTATATTTAGGGAAGCCGGTACATAAAAATAAGCCAGTATATATATACTGGCTTATTTTTAACTAACCCATATAGGTTCGACATGGACGACGGTATAGTTAAGTCTTCGTTGAGCTTATTGTTTTGCTATCTCACTCCAAAATTTTCCTGGCGATCTTTTTTTAAGCACTAATATTTTCGTTCGAATTCTTTTATTGGTATTCCTAATATGCTAATAAATGCGCCACAAATTTATTGTAATTTACAATAGGTAAGCCGACGGAAAACTTGTTATATGGACGCGTCGCCATCGTGTTATAAGCTCTCTATTGGAATTTTGAATGGTGTATTAAATTCCTTTTTTATATTCACACAGGATGACAGAAATTTGTGTTATAACACTCCGTTGGGTCGAACATGTCGTCATGTGAAAATAATTCAATTAAAAGTATTCCTCGAGTATGACCACTTAGAACCTACAACTAGTGTGTATAATCAATAACTAGATGTTGTGTCTCACGATGATGTTATTATAGTATTGCAGAAGTAATAAATCAGTTTATTTGTGATGTAACATGACACTTTGTATACATTTTAGATATCGTGCAGCGCTGGCAGCTGCACCTACTGAGACGGCAGTCCCTCTACTATCCGTCACATGCAGGGATCTACACTTTGCGAACCAAGGATCGCCTACTAAGTTAGTACAACTCTTTATCATTTATTGTAATTAAAAGATATTAAATGTTGTTTCCTAAGAGTATTTCGAATTTTGTCAAGTTTTAAAAATTAGTTAATTGGTATTTAGCCAATATGGAACAAATGGTAAATTATTTTGAATTTTGTACTGTTTGTTTTATTTTGGAAATTGTACATCTTTTTTATGTGTTTCAGACTGCCGGGTAATCGTGTGAATTTCGAGAAGTGTTCGTTGCTGGCGAGGCACGTGAGCGCGCAGCTGGCGGCGCGGCGGCTGCTGGGGGAGGGCCCCTCCCCTTCCCCTTGTCCCCCGTCGGTCCCCGCCGCCGGCGCCCCTGCGACCCCCGCCGCTCTCTCCCTCGCCCCTACCGCCTCCGCCCCGGCCGCCGCGGCCACGCCCTCCGCGCCACATCTGCACCTGCCCGTGTGGCGCTTCCTGTGCGACCGCCCCACGCTCACTGAACAAGGTGCTTAAGTAAAAATACTTATACTTTTAATGTAATATAAAATTAAAATGACATTTTTTTATCGTTTTTTACATCTCTAGTATCAAGCAGCATAGCCACATAAAAACTGAATTGATTTTCGAACATTCCTTCCCTGCATCTGTATAGTATTGTTAAATAATATAATTTGGTTCCAGGATTAGAATTGACGTCTTTTGAACGAGAGCCACCCGTAGATCACCTCGAGAAGGAGAGGCTTAAACGTCTACGAGGAGCCACCTAAGGGACCTGCACTACTTTTAAGCAAAGTATACTTTTTTATTTGTCTAAATCCCATGTACATTGTTGAAACTTGAAGACTATTTCTTTCCTAGGTAGTATTTTAATCCGAATAAACTCTCCCGATTTTAAATATTAAAAAGTTACTCTAAGACAAAGCGAAAGATATATACTGCAGGATTGATGCTAATACTCTGAAGTGTAAATTACTTTATCGACTCTCTATAATTTTCCAATTAAGGTCATCTTAAGAAGTGCTTTAAGAAATAAATCTATAAAAAAATATTATAAATCGCATGATTTTAAGTTGAAGAGTAAAATATTACATAGTCTTTAATAGTTTTCAATCTCTTAGGGCACTTTTTGCATGGCGATGATATTCTAAATATTATAACTAGTCTCTTTTTGAAGTTTACATTATTTAAAATATAATTTTTAAGATTTGTATAAGGAATGTTCATTTGACAGTAATTCGTAATTTACGTGAAAGTTTTACTCGATTCTCTTTCAATTTAACTTTTTGCCCAATGACAAGACTATGGTGAAAATCTTATTATTTAAAATGAAAAGGATATGATCCTGAGATTGTGACTTTAAAATTAATATACTATTACAGTTATATTTGTTAAAGAACTATATCTAAATACTCATTTTTATATTTTACACAAATAAAGCATCTAAAACGAGTACAAAAAATTAAGATACATGTTGAAGAAGTTTGAAATGTTAAAGGTAAACGTAAATTAATGAATATGTTATACGGTGACTATATTACTGTATAAACAACTAGCAAATGACTAAATTTCGAACTTAATAATGATTCCTCACAAACAGACATATTTTTAAAATTTAAAAGTACATACGAGTACACATAATTCAATTTCTTGTCACAAATTTATTTGAACCTTTTTATATTTAATTATAATTATTTTTAAAAAGTAAACATGTATGGTAAGATACATGAGCGCATTCATTAAATATATAGTACAGAATTACAATTTTAATTAAAGTATATAATAGAAAATACGAAGATTTTTTAAATTTCTCTTTCAGGGTATAATGGGAATATATTATTTTGTCACTGAAATAAAACTTGGTATATATAAATTCAAAGTTCAAAGTAAAATATTTATAAAGAGCAACTATAATTGTCTGGTAAACAGTAAAGCGCAGTAAAGTAAACGTGAGGACATACTTTGTGACAAATCATAAAATGGAGTCTTAAATATTTTTTTAAACTTCTGAAGTAGTTTATTTCTTATATGTATGTGCTTACATTTAACAAGCAATTCATATGTGAATAATATTATATACCAAATTACACAAAGTTATTACACTATCAAAATATGCATATTTCCAAAATTTCAAATATATTTATATGTCCATTATTCTAGTAATGTAATCTTTGTTATGCATGCGTTTAATAATGGAATGTTTATTAAAGCATTAAGAAGATTTGGACGGTTACGAAAGTGATATATTCAATTTTAATACTTTTAGGAAGCAATAGCATTCTATTAATCTTACCTAACTACACTGTATAGGGGTTTAGATTTGTACCTAGTGGAATATTTTTTAGATTTTGTAATCGTCCATCTCTGTAGTATTTAATATAATATGGACATTTAGAGGCCATCTCGATAATCCAAGTTCCTCCGCTCATCAGTATTTTAAGAGTCTCAAAATTGTTTTATACTAATGGTACTTACTTTACGTTGATCTCAATAAGTTTTATTTATCGTCGGTGGCGTCGTTGTGATTGTAGCGCGTGTTGTGATTATTATTTTATAGTTTCGGCGAGTCTTTGATGGCAGAACACAACTCTGCATTCGATTACTAATTTGTATTTTTATTTATTTATTTTAAATCATACAGTCATATAAATTTTGTTTAGTAACTTGTGCCAATATTCCATTGCGCCTGTTTTGGTAAATCAAAAGTATTATATAGTATTAATTTATTGATCATAATTATGATAGCATTTGATGATGTAGTTTTTGGAAACTTCAATTAGTGTGTGGATTTTAATTATACATATAAAAACTTTTAAACTAATTGTACAATATCAATATTTTATAATATCATGATTCTGCCTGAATCAAAAAAGTCAGTTATATCTTATAATGCATGTCAAGTTGCAATTCTAATTAAAAGTCTTTATTTATAGTTTTTGAACTTCAAATTCATTCTTTTCATTTCCAAAATAAACATTTAGAGGTAAAACTTGACGTTTTGTCTCGCTCAGCAGGGTAGTCAGATTGAACTTAGTGTAAAGACACTCCGCTTGTCGCTTACATCCGGAACTCAACGCCGCGATTTGTCTTTAGTAAAACTTGAACTTCAATATCATCAATTTGATGTTTAAAAGAAAGAATGAATGAAAATGAAGCTCAATACTTATATATAATTTACATAGAGTAAAATATTTTCTATACTATATTCCAATTGAAGTAAACTGAAATACATTTTTACGATATAACTTTTACCCGTTTTACATAAACTTTGAGATAAGATCTGAGTAACGTTTGCTATGAATTGTGATTATTGTTTTTTAATGTATGTATAACTTTATTATATTAAGTTAAATGAAGAAAAATGATTGCCATTTTAGAAGTATTAGTGTATTTTTAGCTTTGTTAAGTTATTCTGTATCTTATTTTGTGTATTTGTTTCCATCGGACTCGTAACGTGTGGCTTTTATCGTAACAGTAAAAAATAGCCTGGATGCCCACCAAGTTGTACAGGTACTTAATGTTTTAAATAGATTAGGATATTAATTTATTACTTATAATTTATTTTTGTATAGAAAAATTAAATAAGTCATCCATCTTTTAATCCACGTTATTACTAGAACTCTTTTTTGTAAGAATTGTGAACTGTATTTCGTACAAATCTATTCTGAAATAAATTTTGTACTTACGTTAAAAGTAATTTGATATAATTTTAAATTAAAATAATAACAAGTATTTTAAATGAGGTAAATCTTACAAAGCATAAATTCAACTTACATTTTAAACTTAAAAATAATATACGTATAATCCTAAAGATTATCTAGTTCCGTTCAATTGAAGCTGCCACTTGTGTCTGTACTCACTAGATTCATAATATAAAATACTTTTCGGTATACAAATTGCTACTAAAAAACCTAAGTTAATTTAATTTTTAATTGTTTCTTCAATTTATACATTCCGTGATTAGACTGATTTTTTAAATGTTATTTAGTTAAGTGTTTAAATACGTAATTCTGATCTGTATATAAGGGGTAGGTATTTTCCGTCGCGTTCAAATGCTGCCACATGGCCATCACAAGCCTTGAAATGGTTTTACTTGAGCGTATATTATGTAGGATGGTTGTATTTTGCGAATGTTTTTTTTATTTATGGATGGACTAAAACAATGATTTGCAAATTTTACAAAGTCTTCATCATCTGATACTTGCCCATTTATATTGGTGGTGTTGCTTTTTTACCAGTTAAATATTTATCAATTACATATTTTTCTAAAAATGTTAAGATATATTAAATATACCGTATTCTCGGTTTCATTATATCTAAATTATTTACTTAACATCAGATTCACATCCTTAGCCTAAAGTATTTAAAGTTCTTAAAGAAAGAAACAGACATTTATATGTAGAAAGGTTTTATTAGATAAGTAAATATATAAGAATATATTACAATATTCCAATTTATTGACTTGATGAGTAGAGCTTATCGTTAGTGTATAAATTTCATGAATTACATTGTAATATGTCGTCTTACACGTTGTAGCGTTAAGTTGTGCTCACAGATTATATTTGTAGTCGTATGTATGAAAGAGAAAAAAATATATATTTTACCACTAAACCTCTTATGATAGTTTACATGAAAATTATTGTTGTGCAAATGTCTTATAGAGTGCAAAGAACGAAGTAGTGATTTCACACAGTTGACTCATAGTGTGGTGTGTTCGGCGATATTGAAAGCATTTCGTTTATTGTTACATTGTGTCAGATGACGAAGTAACACGACACCTGCCTACACACACGATCATTTGCATTTGAAGCTGTCTTATGTGTATTAAATAAGAAACGCGTTATATCAAAATTGTTTACATTATAAATGGATCAATATAGAGCGCATATTGCATTTACAATGAATGCGATATGCGAAATACTACTTGCTCTTCTACTTATAAAATATTTACTTTACAGAATTCATTTTATAGATATTAGTGATCATTTTGAAAAATAAACAAATTAATGTGTTCTGTTGAAGTCTGTTCGTGTTCATAGGTGATAATAATAACTAACGTGTTTTATTTACACGTCCGTAACATTCTTAGTAGAGAAATATTGAAATATGAAAAATAAATATTTTACATAAAGTAAGTTAAATATTAAGTTCGTCATTTTCTAAAATCTTATATGCATTAGTTGCTTAATTTTTATGTCTGAAATTTTATCCCTTTTACCATTTTTGATTTATTTCTATGAAATATTAATTAGAGCTATGATATATCTGTTTTTGTATACACATTACACGTACATGTTTATTGTATTATGTAATTTTAAAAAAATATATCAAAGAAAGACTCATTTTACGCGTTCCTTAAATGTATTGTATTACACAAATGAAATGTTAATTAGAGAGCCACTATTTAATTAGATACGTAAGAGATTTTGTGAAAGAGGGATCGTTATGATATAAAATGGCACTCAAAATTATCTTTTACGTGTCACTATTCTCATGTCGATGTGATGATTACATATTTGAACAATATATAAATGTACTTAAATTATATCAATAAATTGTATTAATTCTAAATTGTTTTATTTTTTGTGATTTTTTCTTATTTTTAAGTAATTCATATTTTTGTTCTTTTTGCCCAAAACGGAGAAAAATCGATTCCTATTAAAAGCATCTGCCGTACGATAATTGTTACTAATCTATATTAAGTCATATAATACCAAAAAAAAATAAAAATAGTCGTGCTACGAATTAAAATAAACTGTTATAAGTTATATAATTTGTCCAGTTTTATTCATTACTAGCTGACCCGGCGAACTCTGTACCTCTTAACAATCGTCATCAAGTCATCTTGGCGTTCTAATCCCATGTTTCCGACGCCCGCTGCCACCACAGTTATGTCTGCCTTAAGGAGGGCTCATCACCCACCCAGCATATGCATCTCAATGTCCTCTCCCCGCCGGCCGTGGTGAGGACTATGGTGGGCTGTTTGTGAGTTATAAACGGGGTAACTAACACGATTTCAGATTTTCTTTTATATTTATAACATATCAGTAGCGAGGGGTGAAAATTTAGTTAGGCAAGCCGGTAAATTTAGAGAAGCTGATGTATTTAGGGAAGCCGGTATAGGTTGTGAAGGTATTTAAAACGATTTTAATTTTGTGACTTACTTTGAAATAAAGATACCTTTTTTAACGGTCGCCGTATAGAAATTACTTGTTATTATTATTTAATGAAATATCGGGAAAAATTACAAAAAAGCATAGTTATATACCTATTTAGATGTATTAAAAGAATCTTCAAATCATAGATTATTATTATCACTTCTAGTACTGCACAAACTGGGTCATCATAACAAATCTATTTATTTGTTTCATTTAAAAAGTCAAATTTATATTTGGTATATGACATAAGTCTTAATTAAATTATGTTTTATTCATCAGTTCAATATCCCAAGGCTCGCTTATTTTTGATAAAATGTAAATTCAAACATCTCATGTTTGCAGGTAGGTATTAACCTATCTACATCTTTATTTACTTAAACACTTAATGTTAATACAAATTACGACATAATGTATTACTTAAAGCTCTAAATGTTTTACAAATACTAAATTACTTACAACTTATCTACTTTAAATACTATTTTAATTGCACTGAGCAGAAATAGCTAAATAAATTTATTCTATTAAGATACTCAGCAACGAATTGGCGTCCCATCTGGATTAGTAGGCATCTTAGGTTTGCAAACCTTTTTCCTGCCCTCCGCACTACTCACCATCGTACACGTGAAAGTGAAATATCCACAGGAAGAGGACTTAGTATAATAAGTATGCGAGTATTGTTTACGTATGTTATTGTCGCTATCGAGCGCCCGAGTAACGGATTTAGAAACTGATACGTATTTGTTATCTTCTTCCTTCGGGCTTTGCAACGATCGAAGATTTTTTGCTTTTACGTATCTTCCATAAGACGAAGGGTGAGTGTATTTCACTTTACCCGTTCCTGGCGTCAAAGTAACCGTTTGCGCCTGTGAAGGAGAGTCCTTGGAACCAATAACATATGTGTTCTCTTTAGATGCTACAGACTTAACACTGCCTGTAAAACCGATGGGGATAGTGTATCCACCGGTGCCGGGAACGCGCTCCCCTGGTTGATATACTTTACTTTCATCGGGTCGTCCGGAATCTTTTTGAATTATTTCAGCGTTATGGTTCTTTAATGACCCCAACACAATATGTTGAGTATTACCACCAGTAGTTTGCTGTACATCAATTCCTTTTTTGTTTGGAGTTTGAAGATATTGATGTGTTGGTGGATCTCTTGTATATTCATCGTAATTAGAGTATTCGGTTTGCTCTACATCATTTGCTTCGTTGCCATCGCCATCATAGCCAACATCAGTATCGTATTCCTGTTGCGTATCGTCTCTGTCAGTAGTAAATTCATACTCTGGTAGTGTTGGAAAATTCGTTTGAAACGATCTTCTACTACTCGATAGCGTCGGACCGCTTAAATCAGTTTTGTTGATAGTTTCTGACGCGTGATGATCTAAGTGCGTGTGTTCAGCCTCATACCTGCTATCAGATTTTTTCATTGATTCACCAGTATTATTTTCTGATTCAGTTGCTTGACCGCTTTCTTTATGATTGGGCATGGCAGGTGGTGATGATTTTGAAATTGCTGGTGAAGATGGCGCTTCTGTTATCGAAGATGGTTCGGCGTTCCTGTTATCCGGTACCTCGGTTACGTCGAAGCTTATCTTATCAACGTCTACATTTTTATCCTTTTCATCAAACACATTTATTTTTTCGAATGAAAGTCTATTAGGAAATACTGCATCTTTGTCTAAGCTAGCTCCTGATTGTGCTGCTCCATTGTACGATATGCCATACTTAAAGGTTCCATGAAGTTGTGACTGTGATTGGCCAGTGCGACCACTTGATTGAGCGGATGCCATCCCACCCCCCATAAAAGGAATTTTTTGAAGGTCATGAGTAGATTTTTCTGTATCCTTGTAAGGTGTGAATCCAATTTGGGCTTGAGATGACGTACTACCAGGTCCTCTTGCTTGTGCATCTGCCATACCCCCTTTAACACTACCTTGAACTTGAGAGTTTGACGAATGCATTATGCCATTACTTTGAGACTGAGTTTGAACTGAACCCGTCTCTGAACCTAGTTGGACGTTGGCTTGTGATTTGTTATTTCTACCGCTTCCTGAAGCTGAACTAGAGGCACCTTTTTTTCCACCGCTCACTTCACTTAATGCTTCCTTATTTTCACCAGTAATTTGGGCTTGGGCTTGGAATGATCCACTTCCTGTATAAGTGCCTTGTACGTTTGTTTGTGCTCGACCTTTATCATTACCGCCTTTAGATGAAGCGCTTGCTGTTGTCCCATTTGTATTTTGTGCTACACTTGCCTCCGCCTCTGAATCATCTCCGTCGGCGTTTATAGAATTGGGATCAACATAATTTTGGGGAATACCTAAATCAGAAATAATATTTTCAGTTATTTATTATTAATAATGTTGGGTAGGAAATTATATAGATGAAATAATATTAGTAGAGTACAAAATTTTCATTGTGAGCGACAATAATTGAAATATTTTCTGAATAAAAGTTATCAGACTAATTTTGATATACATACAATGTACGTATATATTATTATGTGTATAATATATATACTAATTTATACAAACCATTATAGCCACCGATTTGTCCAACTGGACCCTAAAAAATATTATAAATTAATTATGTTTCTGAAGCACACATATGATTTAAATACTAAATTATTATTCTAAATCCAAATAACTTACTCCATTATTGTAGTGCCCATAAGGTGAGCCGACTCCACCAGGAGCAAATTGTCCCCCTGGCATAAAACCATCTTTACCGGCATCTGGCCTGAGTTGTCCTTCTCCTGCCTGGTTTCCTAAATTTGGTCCATAAGCCCTACCAGATCCTGCTAAATCACCTGGACTACCTTGTCCATATTGATCAGTTCTAAAACCACTCGGCCCAAAATGACCACCGATTCGTCCAGGGCCAACAGAACTATCAGGACTGTTTGAACCGTATTGTTCAACTGGTCTGCCTATTCTTGCTGAGTCATCTGATGATCGTCCAGGCCCGTTGGAGTCATATTGTCCTCCGGGTGATGCCCCGCCGAATGTATTACTAGGATTGTAATGTCCTGCATTCTCAAAAGGTCTAACTGCCCCACCAGGACCAAAACCTCCAGCCGAGCTGCCAGGACCTGGTTGCCCATATTGATTAAAGGACCCACCAGGGCTACTTGGCGCATATTGTCCATCGCCTGTGGGTCTCTTAGCACCATCTGGAACTATTGTACCTCCAGGGCCAAAGGTTGGACTGTATTGACCGCCTGGTTTTACTCCTAAATTTCTTGGATCATATTGTCCTACTTTTTCAATAGAAGAAGCCTCAGGACCATGTGGTCTGTTTTCGGCACTTGGTCCTGATGAAGGAATTGATCGACTTGGGCCATATTGTCCTCCATTTCCTGTAGATCCGCCGACATTGTTAGGTCTATAATCCCCACTAGGTCCTATTAAGCCACCTGGGCCGTATTGTCCTCCTGATCCTATGGAATTAGGTGGACTACTTGGGTAAAGTCTGGCGGGTCCCTCACCTAGATTATTTGTTCCGTATTGTCCTGTATTTCCTCTTGGTTCTTTGTTTTCACCAGGTATATATTGACTTCCACTTCCTGGAAACATACCTGAATTATCCGGTCCACGTTGATTTCCAGTAACATATTGCCTATCGTCACCATTGTGGCCGTATTGCCCTCCAGGTCCATATTGTCCTGAAGTCGAAGGTGTTCCGAATTGTAGTGAAGTTCCTGGAGGAACAGTAGCCCCATATTGCCCTCCAGGAATTGTACCACTGCCGGGATGACTTGAGCCATAAGGAAATCCACTGTTAGGTCCATTGTTGTTAGGTGAGGCTCTCGCATTATTTGGCCCATACAATTCTGTCGATATTCCGGGACTACCTGGAATATTGGTTCCATATTGTAATCCAGTTGATATAGGTACACCTGCACCTCCTTGTCCATATTGTCCTCCTGGTGTTGGCAAACTACTTGAACTTCCTGTACCTGTTGGTATATATTGTCCAATAGGTGATCCAGATCCACTCGGGCCATTTGGACTGTATGGTCGATCAAATGAATGTAATGTACCTCTTGGATCTAATTGACTGCCAGGTAAATATGATCCTCCACCAGTAGTTGATCCATAGGGATGAACAACATTTCCATACTGATCACCAGGTGAAGAAAAACTTCCTTGTGGTATGGTTGTTCCAATATTACTTTTAGGTTCATATTGGAGCCCCGTGTTAACTGGACCATATTGCCTATAATTACTATTACCAACTGGAATTAATTGATTAGCTCCATATTGTTCACTTGGTCTGCCATTTTGATGGCCTGGTGCCATCAAGTTATTCACATCTCCTGGTCTATAATTAGGATATACATTCCCATTTTGCGAAGGATTTGGCACAACACAACAGTATACATTACTACCTCCAGGCCCAGGATATGGACCTGATCCTAATGAATAATGTGGTACCCCAGATTCTCTTTGGTTTAATGTCAATGGATCTTGTTTAGCTAATTCATTTACTGAACCGTAAGGCCTAACACCAGCGTTTGGAATGGAAATTTGAGATCCTGGTGGGTATCCAGAATCAATATAAGAAGTAGTCGGTTTACTGATACCCACTGAATCTCTTGGAATTCCGTTGTTGGAAGGACCTACTCCGCTTTGATTTAAGTCGTTTCCTGTTCCAGATGGGATATTTCCTGGCATTTGAGCATTGTATTTACTTGTTCCATAACCGGGTGAATAATTATTTCCACTTTGAGGTCCATATGAACTTAAATCTGAACCACCAACATTAGTGGGGCCCTGCTTGCCGCCATTCATGCTTCCTAATCTTGTATTTGGATCATGATAACCTTCAGGTCCTACATTACTATTTGGTGAATATGGTGAGTTATTGCTGTTACCAGCAACGGGTGTGAATCCTGTTGAAATACCATTTGGACCAAAATTTCTGTTGCCCGTTTTATCTAATGGACCGTAACTATCACCGAAATGTTTATAGCCATTGCCTGTTTGAGGTACAATCGGTCGATAGTCATTAGCTCCAGGATAATTGTTACCATAACCACCATGGGGAGTGCTGATTGGTCTATTACCCATTTCGTTTGGTCTTGGCTGCATCCCTATATTTTGTGGTACAAATAATTCGTTTCCATTTCCTTTCGAAACTGGGCCTGTATTTCCTGATGTTGGGATATAGGAAGGTGCACCGTAATGACCCTGGCCGTTCTGATTATAACCTAAGTTGGGTGCTTGAGTTAGTCCATTTTGTCCTGACCAAGTTGAATCCGGTTTTAGTGACAAAGGACGTTTAAGATTTTCAATCTCTTGATTTTTGTTTTCACCGCATCCATCACAGTTAGGATCGTATACAGATTGGCTTTGAGCTTGACCCATACCGCTATTTCCACCTTAAAAAAAATTAAGAACAATAAAACAAATCATATAATTATATATAATCATATATATATATATATACATCATATAATATTTATCTATACTTACTGACGATAGCTCTTGATGAATCCGCGGCTGAATGAGCTTCAGCTTTACCTTCATCTTTACCGTTACCTCTATCTATTGCTAAATATTGGGATTGAGTTTGGCCTCTATATTTTCCTCTAGGTGGAAAACTTTGGCGCCTCACTCTTTTTACGGTTTCTAAAGTATTTATAATTTCTTGCCAATCATGAATTTTCCCCATAAAAATCATTTTGTTGCAATATATTACTTCAGTTGATGATATATTTTCTAATTCTTTAATCTGCAAGTGAGAGATAGTGCAAGATTTATTTGCGCTACTTAATTTATGGTAAGAGTTGTGGACTAGTTTTGACCTTTTATAAAATGTCGCACAATGTTGTCTTTATTATAGATTACAAATAATCATATTTTTACTATAGACGTTGTCGAATATATTACTGGATAAAAAAAATTATTAAAACAGTATTTTAAAAAATATTGTAGCGGTAATAATTTAATCATTAGTTATAATTAAATATTGAAAAAAATAAATTACTAATGATTTACTATATTATTACTAGATATACTATTTATACAGATAAAAATAAAGAAATAATATTTATTTTTTAAAATTACTCAATAATAATTTCATATTCATATTTATGAAGTCAAGGCAATCCTTAACGTCTCGTATATATATATCATAAAGATTTTGTAACAACGCAGGTCAAGGATCCCTGATAGGCGTTGACTCTGGATCATTTTCCATTTATCAAGAATATCCATCGTAATAGAAAGACATAAGAAATTATATTAAAATATTAATATTAGGTAATAGTTAATTATTTGTGTTTAAATTACATATATAGTGAAGTGAAGTTGTATAATCAATATGTGTACATTTTACAACTCCATGTAACATTTTAAAATTCTTTATATATAATATATTGGGTCAATACTTCAATAACGTGATCGAGAGTTGAACCCGATTTGACACGTTTTCCTAAATAATATAAGAGATAACGCTAAACATAAATATGCTAGTATTTCGGTAATTCGTTATCATATTTTTGTTTATATTGTAAAATTTTACAAAATTTGTACCAAATAATAGAGTTAATATTAAAGAAAGCAAAATAGGTTTAATCTCTCTTATTATAATATAATGAGGAGATGATTACAATCTACATTTTTTACATAGAGAAAGGTCGGGTAGCCCCTGACGCATTGCTTAGGTAAAGTAAAGACCTCCTTTAGAGTAAAGACAAATGCAGTTCGATCGCGATGCGAAAGCTGAGTAAAATAAGTCGTGACAGAAAGTTTTGTTATATAAAGTAGTGTTCATATTTGAATGATATTCAGTGTTTAAATTTTATATATTCTCCATACAACGTGACATTGGCGAAGTGATTTGTGCTCAACTGGCGCGTTCGAAGCGCCATAATTGAAGAACTGAACTGAACTGTAAAATTTATATATTTAAAGATTGTAATAGTATTTTTAACAATACTTGTACATTTTAAATGCTGTGCTTAAAAATGTTGCACGATAACGGTCGTGTAGTCTCGGACACTATGCTGTCGGGTACCCGCGGATGCGGTTGTAAGTGTTGCATTTCACAACATTATTCAAATAAATTGTAATTTCGTGTTATTTTACTTTTTTTTATGGATGGCAAACGAGCAGAAGGACCACCTGATGGTAAGTGGTTACCTTCGCCCATGAACATCTACAACACCAGAGATGTTGTAGATGCGATGCCAACCTAGAGGATACAGATGGAAGGGGAGGACAATGTAGTAGTCCGCTATCGGAACCACTACATTTTGGGGAAAGGATGGGTGGGAAAGAGGAAAACCTGGCTTACATGCCATCGAACCGGATCACATCATAGGATATTTGGCGGTTCGTCTTTGACATGATAGTGGTCGCGAGTCAGACGGAGGACGAAACTCCTACCA
This sequence comes from Philaethria dido, assembly GCA_033558755.1. Taxonomy (NCBI): domain Eukaryota; kingdom Metazoa; phylum Arthropoda; class Insecta; order Lepidoptera; family Nymphalidae; genus Philaethria; species Philaethria dido. Next base: position 4,886,611 of record JAKGSA010000005.1, on the reverse strand, counting down.
CCAAACTACGGGGATACCCGCCTCTTACGGGACGCTACCCAGCGGCGCAGGGGAATTGTATTCTAACCCCGTTCCCTCACAGGGAAAATATAATAAGGGCTTATTTATTAAAAGTATTTCAATAGGTACCGCAGTATCTTAAGAATTCTGCAACGATAGTAACAACAAAGGTAAAATACCTATATTGTTACTATCGTTGCAGAAATACTTAAGATATTATGGTATAATTCAAGAGGAAAAACAGTGAAAGAGGAAAATAAGAGGTAAATCAAATGACAAAGGTATTTACAAGTGAAGTTAGTATGGTTAAAATTTTCGGCCAGATAAGTGACAGACAGATTTGATATATTACTAAGTAGTTCTCTTCTAGCAGAGGTGAATAAAATATTATCGACGACATGTATAACCCCACGTTGTAACTTGTAAACTTCTGAAGTTTATACTCGGTAAAAATAAAGAGGAAACGTACATTTCATATTTTAATAGATAGATGTAATGAGAATGGATGAAAGTTAAGTTTTGGTTTAATAGATAAAGTATTATTCATTCATCCAAATGACTATATTTTATTTTTTAATCTATATAAATTTACCAATTGCATGTGATTAATGTTTAAAATAAAATAATATTTCATTAACATGCTTTGACAAATTTTCTTGCGGAAATATAAATATGCTACAATAATACAATAATTACTGAGTAAGAATACATCAGAAGAACAACATTTTACACTTAGTATAATTCAATATAACAAAAGCCACCAAGATCAGGTTGGTATGAACACTCGTTTTCCCTATATTCTTATACGCCGCAGAAACTTGGACATTGCGGGATATCGAAAAGAAAAAGATAGACGCTCTGGAAATGTGGTGCTGGCGAAGGATGCTTCGAGTGTCATGGACGGAGTTTCGTACCAATGCTTCCGTATTGAATAAGCTCGGTATCAAAGAGCGGTTATCAGGTGTAGTTCAGTCTCGCATACTGAGAATGTTTGGTCATATTTCGAGACAAAATAATGACTCCATTGAACGATTTGTTGTCCAGGGCAGGGTAGAAGGCACTAGACCACGCGGGAGAACCCCAATGCGCTGGACTGATGAAATAAAGTCGCTAGTTGGGAGGCCTTTACACGAGTGTACCAGAATGACTTTCAACAGGGAAAGATGGCGCGACATCATACGGCGAGCTACAACTGCACCCCGAACAATATGTTGACCACGACCACTCTGTCAAGAGTGATACGAATAAGAAGAACAAGAATAATTCGTTAGGTATATTACACCGAAGAAGCACATTTTGCTTATAATTTAAGTGTAGGAAACAGATTCATTATTGTTAAATCTGTTCTGGACTCCGGTATAAACTGGAGTCCAGAACAGATTTAACATAAGTTTATTTTCAGTTCACGATTTTTTTGAACTGAGTACCAAGTGTAAATAATGATTTGTTTTATCCTTAAAATCGAATAATTGTCTGTCTGCCAATATTATAGACCTCGTAATGTTCTTTAACCGAATTCAAAAAAAGGAGGAGATTTAATCGATTCGATTCGATCTCCATTCGATTTTTTTTATGTGTGTTACCGCATAACTTTTTACTGGGTAAACCAATTTTGATGATTCTTTGTTTCGTGTGATAGGTCTTTTGATGTGGTCCCATTTAAATATAGTCAAGATATAACAGTTTTTGAGTGATTCATAAAATAATTTTACTTCCTACAATTTTGCATTTTATTGGGAGATGGTGTTCTTCTTTTAATTATTATCCAATACTTCTTTTAATATGTACATAGGTACCAGTGGCGAGGGATGAAAATTTTAGTTAATCAAGCCGTTAAATTAAGAGAAGCCGATGTATATTTAGGGAAGCCGGTATATATAGGGTAGGTTAGGGTAGCCGATATATTTTTAGGGAAACTGGTATAGGATGTCAAGGTATTTAGTAATTTCACTATCGAATTTTGGCGATGACCTTTTTTTTTAGACTATAAGATGTTTTTTTGCATTTTTATGCCCAATATTTTCCTGGCGACCTTATTTTTTTTAGATCTCATACTTGTACTTTGAAAAGTTAGGAACCGGTGGGAATCGAGTTGTATGGACGCCTCGCCACTGATAGGTACTGTCGTGAATTTGAAATTAAAAGAAAGTTAAACTGTCTAATTATTTAAGTATTTGGATATTTATTACATATTCAACATCTATGAATTTTGTTCCATTGTGAGAGGTATGATGAGATTTGGGTTATAATTACGCTTATAACTAAAATTATCAAGTTATTTATTGAGTTCATAATCGACATATAAATGAATGTGATAAAATAATTTGTGAAAAAGATAAAAATATGTACATTGTACTCTGTCTGCATAAGTAAGAAATCGATGGAAAATTAAGAAGACAGAATAAGAAAATTCCTTTTCACCTATTTTTTACTTTTAAGGATTTAATTGGATTTATTTTAATTTTTTTATCACTTGCATAATATTATTTATGTATATATATACTGACATATCGCAAAGCATTATAATTCTAATTATTTCGCATAGCCACCAGGTTTGCCTAACGCTTGTTAAGGTGATTATTTTTTTTCAGCACAAGTCTAGTGACGTATTGTTTATATGTTGACATATTTACCTAAGATTTTCATTATGTAAATAGACATAAGTGTTACCTGAACATATTTCCTGTGATGAAGTGTAGGTCGTAAATTAAGTAATCCACAAGATGTCGAAATGGTTCTTGATGATGTTGCAATTTGCTTGTTTTCTTTATTTTCAACAATCAGCCACACAAGGCAGTTTCGAGAGTCTAGCCTTCTGCACACTAAATGGCTCTGAAATATTATAACACTGATATTGCACTAAGAACAAAAACATGATATTAGTTGGAAGCATTATGGATAATTAATAATAATTCATGATAATTCTATAAAAGATAAAAAAAAATATAGTTATATATATTATGAAAAAATAGCGCTTTGCATTTTTATATTACCTGAGATTGTGTAGATGTGTATGTAAAATAAGTAAATAATATCGTTATAGCGAGCCACGACGGGCTAAACGAGCGCGGGTGTCGCATGGCGGTGGACGACGAACGAAATCTGCGGACACACTGGACCCCTGTTCGCCACCTGACCCTCGAACTAAGATGAACTTTTAACAAAAGATATACAGCTCACCCACTTTCGGTTCTGATAGCACCAAATCATTACACTTGCGCATAAGGAAGTGACGGACCCTGATAAGAGTGTACTCGATTTGCGAATTTAGGCTGCAAAATCTCCTAAGAAATCTCATAAAATTTGATTATTGCATTATAAGCCATAATATTCGAATTTACAGCAATTACATGTTTAATATTAAAAGGTAGTAAGATTGTTTATAATAAAAATTGGTTTTGATGTAAAAAGATATACATACTTTTCTCCAAAATATGTATATCTACGTGTACTGAACTGCGGTTGAGTAAAGTATAAAACTATTATTAAACTTAGTAAAAAATTCAAACCAGTCAACTAGCAGAATTATTATACGAGAACCGAATAATATTTATATAGAATGGAGAAATCTTGTGGAGAAGAAAAAAAAATTCATTGACGATTGGGTACGATCATATTCAGTATTATCTTGAAGAAACTTGAATTAAGGATATTTAATACAGAAGAAAGAGGAATTTAAAGATTCTTGAAATGAAAATCATTTTATAAATTATTTTTTATTTTTATTAAAAACTATAAATCAACAAGTATAAAGCTGATAAAATGGTTTCAAAAGGTATCGTAGAATCGTTGACTCCAATGATCGGTAACGCGATATAATTACAAAATATTAAATAATTATTCTATGACGTACCTACAAGTGTAAATTATTATCGCTGTATAGTTTGATTTTGAGAAAAAATATTGCTTTATATTGTGCATCGCTATATTAATATCACCAAATGTAAGTATAATGTAATTATTTATCTAAGGACTACAGCTATGTGTATTACCCGCATCAAAAAGTTTTTATTGCGTATTTAAATATTTAATGTGGAAAAATCTTTTTGGAACTTGAGCAATCGTTTCTATAAACTATTACAATCTAGTTATTTCTGAACTAACATTCGCATCTTTCTTTTTATATGAATGAGTAGGATATACGAAACGCTGTGAATAATAATTCGAATGAGTTTCTGCTGGACTTTTAGTGGGACCTATGCGACGATAGTACTCTATCGAATCGCAATCACAAGCGAGTCTAGTTTCCGACCCGCTGCTTTCTAATTGATATTTGGGCACCACGACCAGACTTTCAGTGGATTTAGTAGGTGGGCAGTGACTGTGACTTCTCCCGTAGACGGGGTAGTGATGTGGCGTGCCGTTTTGCCTATGAGAATGTTTATCTTGTGTATGGTGTTGATAGGAGTCATGGTGAGTTTGTGCGTTGCGGCCACTGTGACTGCGGCCATGACTTTTGGATCTATTAGTGTTTTTAACAGCCGTGTCTAAATAGCCATAGCCGAAGCCGTATCCTCCAATTGCTTTTGTCGTTAAGTTGTCCCATGATTTCGGCTTAACATGTTGATGGGCGCTTTGGTATTGAATTTTAGGGGAGGACTTAGCATCTGAGCGGTCGTTATCCCAAAAAAGAGTGTCACTACTTAGTGAGGTACTGTAACTTGAAGCAGAGTTGTCACACGGCACCGTAGCATTGCTAGTCGCATAGGATTGCAGACTGCATTGGCTCGTTTGTGTAGATTCCGTTGTTAAATATCGATATCGACTGGAGCAGTGCCCAGCATTACAAACTTTTTTAACGTGAGCATGTGAGCAAGTGTCTGGTTTTTGTGTCGATTTATCGACTTGATGACATTTGTCCTTTCTTTTATGCTCCTTTGAACATTCTTTTTTACGACGTACCTTCTTCCGCGCGTTAGGCACACAATGTGGATCGCAACATGGACTAGCCAAGTCGTACGCCTCAAGACTATTTGCATCTTGATTATTATATGCTGGCATGCATGGCGCACACCCATGGCTGTGACTATTTCTATGAGTTTTAGTATGTTTTGCATTTGCCGGCTTGTATACTTCTGAAGCACGGTGACATTCTGTGGATGTCTTCAGAATGTAATGGTGACAGTCACGTCTGTTTCTCGGTGAGCCCACAGTTATTACGAATCCTCCTGTGCGTAAATTTGGTTGAATAATACATGCGCCGTATCTTGGATCTAAATATTGGTACATAAAAACGTTAGGCTGAGGTGGCTTTGCGGCAGTAACATTCTCACTTGACAAAGTAGGCCGGCAATAGCTGGTGTTAATGTTATCGGTGACATTATTCTCTTCACTATCTGATATCATCTCCGATGGAGATGATTTTTTCTTTTGAGACGGTAGACTATGCGTTTTCCAGTTGGAATCGAAGACGTGCCTCTCTCTTACCGTAAGCTGTTCCAATTCTCGCATTTTCGTCTGTAGAGTACGCTGAATATTGATATATTTAAGGTGCAACTCAACTTTGCGTACACAGTCTTCAAATATGACTACAATCCTCATACGAGAATCACAGGAGTTTATGGCACTAACAATGGTTGCATGATCAGCACGCTCGACGTCAGTGCCGTTGATGGACAGGATGACGTCTCCTTCCCGCATACCTGCTGCAGCAGCCGGTCCGTCTGCTTCTACGTGGTCAACGTAAGTTATTACTTCAATTTCCTGTTCCTGCAAATGAGATAAAATACATTAAAGCACGTTACGTGACATTTCGTTACTACATATTGCATTTATTACTTATGAACAATTATCCGTACTTTCTATTTATGACTTCGCTTGCTGCATCTTAACATATGTGTTACTTACGGATACTAGCACATTTATCGGCAGCGAGCATGTTTATTAATGTTTAATATTTAAATATTTTTTACATACCTTTTTGTAGTGAATGCCGTAGCTTTGTAAAGTGAATCCATAACTGCCATTCTTTTTTTCCACTATTATAGTACGTCGTCTGCAATCTTCTTCTGATTTAGTTCCCGCCCTTTCTGACTTCAATGATTCTCTTATCTAAAAAATTGTCTATTGTATTATATTTTGTATAATATACGTAAAACCAAATTTATTTATAATTAATTTATTTTACTACCACTATCACGCTAGTAATTTTGACAATGATTTCTAAATAATCAATCAGTCACATAGGGCACGCATACACCCCTTATGTTTACTCGTCAAAGGTCTTGGACGGGTCATTGACATTAGGCAACATGAACTGTGTATTATATATGTTTACGGTAATTTATTATGGTCATTTAATTGATACAAGGTATTAGTAGTAACGTTTGCTTAATTGTTAATTTAAGAAAAGTGCTCATGAACATGTATATTTCTTGAATACTGTTTCTGGATCTGGATACTTACAGAATTATCGAGGGAGTCTTCTTTCGATTCGTTGCTTAGATGTTTTTTGCCATTGCTTAAACTGCTTGGGCATCTTTCGTTAAGTTTAGGTGAACTCATTCTCAAATAGAACGAGCACGCCCACCGGACACTTTCGTTATAACTTAACCGAGAAACTCCATCGACTTATTTCAGTGTCCTCCAAATTCTAGCTTAGAGTAGTGTAATAAGGCTTTGTTTGAAACAATCCACGTTTTGTTGGTTGAAAGAGGCAAATCATTAACACGGCCACGCATGCGTTGCTTCTGGGCATGCGGTGTGAGCCATTTGATAACCTTTGTTTGAGCCGACCTGCTGCATACTTTCGAAAGCGACCGTATTTAAACAAGTTTCTATAGAGATTTGCAAAAGATTGTTTGACTTTTTTTCTTTACTAATACAAAACGACGCACATGCGCATTACAGCAGGTGCGCAATTGAAGCGTTGAAATAAAACACAAAAATATTGGAGTTTATTTATTCCGCTTACAATCAATAAATATTCGCTAGGTATCTGCGATGAATACTAAAGGCAGCATAAATACTTATAACGGTTATTTTATTAATTTCTAACATTCTCATAAAAGGTTCTATAGTTATACTTACAAAATATATTTTATGCAGAATTAAAATAAAAAAAAGATTATATATGTTTTATACATATTAGGGAGACTTAACCAAAGTGTTTACTTTATCATAACTGATAACAGACATATTGGGTATTGGTACAGGTATTTTAGAAAGATTTTTGTTGAGAGTAAGAAGAGGCGGCAACGCGATTGATTGTATACCCGCTTCAGAGGGGATTATGGCCGCTCCTTTAACTATTTCAAGAGGGCTATTGCTGGTGGCGTCGCGTCTTGATTTGTTAGTATTTAGTCTTATATCCATAAACGCACTAGAATTTTCTAAAAATAAAGAAAAATAAATTAACATTTTTATTTATTGATATACGTTAACATAGATTAACAATTAAGTCAACATATTTTATATATGTAGTTCATTTGAAAAGTAACGTGATTTACGTACCTTGGATCTGAGGTTTTGAGACAAGCTTCTTCAATACCGTCCATGGTGCAATTTCTTTATTTGCAGGAGCTAAGCCAACCACCTTTTCCGCAGTAATATTTGTTATTATAGGATCTCGGATGGAATTCAAGTCAATGCTAGTTCCATTTTTATGATAAATAGTAAGTGCCTCTTGATGGCCTCTATAACAAAATAATAACCTATAAAATATTGTAATATGACATGTGAGAGCACATTGGGAAACAGAGTCGCATTTTATTTTAGGAAAGCACTACTCAACAGATTTTTATATTATATTCAACATTAATATAAAGGAGTTATGTCTCTCTCTCTCTGTGTGTCTTGGATCGAACCCACCATTTTAAGTTTAGCGTTATAACATTATATTTGATTTCGCAGAGAGAAAATATTCTTTAAAACTTACGAGCTATTTTCTGCATTTTCGTTTGTTTGGTTTGTAAGAATTCCCACTTGGTAAACCGTTGCACGTACTACATACCTGCAATTTTGAAATATACTTCATAATGGCATTCGAAACATTGCTTTCGTATTTATTATACAGCACCAATAGAGAACCCCAAAATTTGCTTTAAAAATATTATATACTTTAAAAATATAAAATATATCTAAAAGACAGACACCCATGAGAATTCGCTGCTTTAGAAGCACCTATGCAAAATATTAACTTACATATCTTTTGGCATTGTCTGATTTAATTTCGGTTCTTGTATGTCTGTATTTTCGATCACATTAAGGTATAATAAGAGTATACCAACAATCTGTAACAAGAACACGTTTATGTTAAAATTACCGTATATAAAAAAAATATTAAAATGATACGAACTTACTTAGTTTTTATATGTATATAAAATACAATTTACCTTAAATTGAAACATCTTTTCTTTTATAGGCATCCCAACGAACACTATTTTATGTAAGGCAACTTAATACTTATGGTACAATGTTTATATAATTTTCTCTAACAAACAAAAGCCATTGTACAGATTCTTGTCATTATGCTAATTGTGATAATATGAAGTTTCATATTGCACTGACATAATAAAAATTGTTTAAATTTCATCATAAAAGTAATATATTTGATTTATTTTATCATATGCACTCGGTAATGTACACGATGTTGCTACACCGATATTAGCTCAATTTTCTCGAAGAAAGTATATCTAATATATATGATATGATATAACATCATTATTTAGTTGTATCTCATCTGGTCGCGATTGTGGATCTTATCGCCTGAGAATCGAAAGATTGCTTGTGTGCGCGCAGTGCGATGCTGGCCGTAGCTCCGTAGAACCCGGATTAAGATAGGTTTAGATACGTCTCGATCTGTTATATTTTAGCCTGTAAATGATATTTAATATTCTCATTTGGTTACACGACAAATATAGGATTATGTGCTAGTTATTTTTTGAAAAAATATTAAAATGGGGCTTAATCTTATGCTATTCGCGGGAGTCACCACTTTGGTAAGTGAACTTTTGTAGGATATTTATTGTAATACAATATAATTGATTACCACAAAATATTAATTTGAGTTACTAGCGTTAAAGGAAGAACTTATCAACAATTTTATTGTCATTTTATATTTTTTGCTAATAGTACCTACTTACTTAGTAAGTACTTAGCTCTTGTTAGTCTTTTTACTGTGGTTTCATATTCTATTGTTAATTTGTTTAGATGATGTATGTCATATTCAGGTATAGCAAAATATAAGTATATTGCTAATAATTTTATAATTACATATAAACAATTTGCGAATAGATAGCTCCTTAATATGGCAATGCTTTTAAACAATATAATTTTGCGAATCTTTTCTCTAATGCGATGATATTTTTTTGTTGTTTTTTACAATTTTTATCCGACCTTAAAAAAGGGAGGAGGTTATCAATTAGACAGTATTTTTTATGTGTGTTACCGCATAACTTTTTCCTAAGTGAATCAATTTTGTTGATTCTTTATTAAATGATAGCTAATGCTTCTGGTGTAGTAAAATTAAAATTTTTTACGGCAAATACTTTTTGAGTTATTCGTCCTAATTTTATTTTTTATTTGAAGTCGGTTTTCTTTTTTTGCTAATATCTTAATTATTTATAATGAAAATAACTACTTCTAAAAGTACTACATACTAACTAACTACATAAAAAGAAATCATGTTTCATAAAAAATTGTATCAAACATAATTCTTCCCTTTTTCACTGTAATTAACTGCGAATTTATTGCAAATATTGTAATCAAGAAGGGTAAATTGTGGATATAAACATATTACAATAAAGTAACGCTGTTTTTGCAGTTTGTTATTGATATATATATATATATATATATATATATATATTAATATGTGATTAAAATGTCTGTATCGTTATTGATATTAAATAAATAAGTATCAATATTTTTACGAACCTATTGAAAATGTGACGCTTAAAGAATGGAATGCTATCGATATGTAAAAAATAATATCTTTGTCGTAATGTATGATAGGCATGACGTATTGGTAGCATATAGTGAGCGTTAGATAAACGTTGTATTATGTACCAGCGTAGAGAACTGGAGCACAAGACACAATTCGGACAAGCGCAATTGTGTTATCAGTTGAGTCCGGCGTTGATAAGTAGAGACGCTGTGGGCCGGCTTGTGTAGATTTAACTAAAATAATTTGAATAAGGCATAATTATTTCACATGATTCTAGGTAAATAAATGATTAGATTATTTCAATGTTTATATTATATGTCAAGTATGATTTCTTATTTAAATAGAAAGAAATAATATTCATAGTTTTACTAAATTTGTACCATAGCATAAGAAAATAAATTTTGGGTATCTTTTTTAACGTTTCTTGCGCCGAATATAAGCAGTTGCGCGCTGTCTGTGATTTTGCAACTTTAAATGGTCTTTATGGTAAGACTAATGATTCAATATATACATTATAATTAATAATTCTAATATTTTATTTATCCAATAAAATATTTAAAAGTTTTTTCAAATTTATATTTGATATAATACATTGTACTTATACATTTTTTTTTCTTATTGTTTAACTGTATTGCTTCTTCATCAGATATTAAAGATTTTTAATATTTGTGTGTCCATCTTGCTTCTTTATTTCACGTTTACATTAATTTATTTCTTGTACTTCACGCTGCATCCCGCACATAGTAGGGTATGCAGAGGGAACCTGAGAACATGGTGTTAACCTTCATACAGTGTTCGGGTCTTTTCTGACCCATTTCTGAACTAAAACGTAATTATCTCTTTAAATATTTTTTTGTGACAGTTGATACTTCTTGACTTTTATCAAAATTGTTAGTTTAATACGAATATTTGACTATTTTATAAAAACACACATTTTTTTCGAATTATATCTCTTTTTTACTCTTACGGTCTTTGAGCTAAATATAACCCACACATTGAATTTCAATTTAAACATACATAGAACGTTTGTTATTTGTTTACTTTTAGTGTCCAGTTACACCTTAGTTCGACATTAGAATGCGGTTGCATAATGGTTGCATTGTAATATCAAAAGCGGCAATATAGTTTTACAATAAATATTTAATGAATTATAAAGAACGTGTTATTGTTTCGCTATCGAATCATTATTTTAGTTTATATTAGTATTTGATGACAGGCGACAGCGAAATTGAAAACTTTTTGTACGACGTGTTGAATAAAGAACTCGCATGAATCCCATTTCGTATTTATTATGTGAAGAATACTGATTCGTCTAACACTAATTCTAGTAAGACTGAACATGCAGTTGCTCCATCTATAGGAATACATTTGACGAACATTTACGTGATTTATTATAAAAAAATCGTTTAGGAATAGTCTTGGAAGAGCTTTGAGAGATATTGTTAAAAATATGATGCCAGGATCGACATTATTCGTGTTAAAATGTCAATTTTCGAACTGTCCAAATAATATAATTGTTCGTAGTTATTAATTTGTTCTTGTTAGCTAGTATGTTTCAATAAAACAATGAAAGTACGAAAACTTTATGGAATTCCAAAAAGGATAGTCCCATGTTTCCAGTTTTACTGAAAACATTTCAAGAATTATCAAGAGTTTTATGGCTTGATGTTAGATAATTCAAAGCAAACGGCGATTATTAGATAAATTTGCTTCGATTCGTGGACTATGGAAAAATGAGTGTGTATATTTCCAAAGCTTTATAACCCTTCGGAAAATGTGACAGTACATGAGTGTAAGTAGCTTCGTAATCTAGTCAAAGTTAGTGTAGTAGGTAAACAGTAAGGTAAAAAAGTTTCTTGAGTTAGAGTTTGCTGTAAATTTTTTCAATCGAAATTGCAAAGAGAGTTATATTTTGCGTATAGGTAGGTAAGTTTTGTCATAATTCGACAATCGTTAATCTCAATACAGTCTATGAACAATACAGAAAAAGAAACAACAAAAAGATTCGATGTCAATTGTATCAAAAAATTATAATAAAGCAAAATATGTTTACCTTAAATGCAAAAAAAATGTATATGTATTCTCTATGTAATACCTGATCATATTTTTTTATTAATTATTTTATTGGATATTATAGTTAATTAGTTATGATATAATAAAATAGCACCTCGCACATAACAAATAAAAGTGGCGGTTTCGAACAAACTTAATTAATTCTAATAAAATTTCAGTTATTTAACCGTTGTTTTTATTAACTACATCTAAATATATTATATACAAATTCAAAAAATATTTAATATACAATTATTTATCGCATAAATCCATACAATATAGTACTGGGTTAAAATAGACCCGAAGCACGTTTACGTTGGTAAATTTGAAGACCGTATAAAGGTTAAGACACTCTGTTCTCTTAAGGACGTTTATATTACTATTTCTTATATTATATAGTTTATTACATTTGTTACTTTGATTAAATTGTCTAAAATTTATGAATAGCCTTATCGCCTGCGTCGTCTCATATGTCACTGGGTCAGGCGGACTTCAAGAGGCAATTGTCCATTTTATATAGGCATACCTAATATTTCTTAAGGGTAATACGGCCATGTTTTATAAAGGTGTTCCTGTTTTGCACTCTTTTCGTATATGTCAAAGATCATATATTACATTAGGAAAATTATATGTAATAAATATATAAAAATAATTAAAAAAATGGTGTCCTTACTGTCATTTTTCCAAGACTTTTTAATAAACATTATTTCAAATTCACTTATATTTAATGCGAGCTTATTTATACGGCCTGGATTAAGTTAGTGTTAATTAAACAATGAGAAAAAACAATGTGCAATCTTATTAGTTTTAAACACATTTTACCGTCCACTTCTTCTCTAGGCACAGGGTCTGTACCTACCTTTGACAACTTCCATGAACCTCCGTCCGTATAGTTTTCATAAAAAGCAAACTATGCAAAATATGCAAACGCTTGCTAGTGTGACATTTGTATCCAACAATATATTTGATGTAATTTTAATGCATTATTATGAAAGATATTGGGTTTTTACATTACATTTATATAAAGTATGCCAAATTTCATACTGCTCTATCTGCACAATTTTCATTAAAAGGGGAACAACATTTTTTCTTCACGTATTAATATCTAGATGATGTATGGATTTATTACTTTAGCTGTAACATATAAATTTTACTATTCTTTATCTAACCTTGAACAACGACATTTATATTATCTAATTCTTATCCTATGAGTAACTAATATTATAAATATAATATAGATACACAAATAGTCCTCAAAGCTGTTGTTTATAATACAATATAAGTAAGGAAGTATAAAATATACCACATAATTAAGAGACTATGTCCTTATTTTAAGAAATTTTCAAAATAAGAGACGTGCAACGACAAATTTTGTAATGTACGAAGTGATAAAAATAGAGTAGCGTACCTATCTACCTCGATAATGATGTTTATCTCAATAAGCTTATAAAAAATGTGTCATTTTAATCATTTTAATGTCACGTATTAAATTTTTTTTTAGTAATTTGAGTATATTTTGCATGAAATCCTAACAAGTAAACAAATACTAAGAGATTTAACGAAATCTATGACATACTGTAAATATAGATGATAGTGAAAATAATAAAAATAATACCAGTTAAAGTCCAAGTAAAAGTAATGAGAAGTTCTAAAATTATAAATTATTCGCTATATCTATAATTGCCTAAAATAGAAACATTTTTCTAAAATTTTATTATTCATGTAAATACATAGTTTTCATTAATTTAAAATAATTAATTAGTTAAGTGTAGGTGTATTACTTACGTAAAGCAATGACTATAAAAAGACAAGCCAAAGGAAGATAGAAAAATTACACATTTTAGAACTTGTATGAAAATCATTTAATTAATTGCATATTGTTGTGTTGTTACAGTTACAAGCGATAGTGCAAGTGATATTCAGCTCCATGTCTCTAGCACAATATTTCTGTGTAATAAACTTTTTGCAAGAGTTGCCTAATCTTCTCTTCATTAAAATATTATATTTACACAGTGAGTACCTATTAGTGACGTTAATTTATGAAAAGTATTTTTATAGATATACATGTTCGTAAATTGTATTTCACTTGTAGATCCAGGTCAGTGTGGCATTCGAATTAACATTGGTCAGGCAATAGATGGTATGACAGATCAGGCGTTTATATTAATGACTTCAGAGCCTCTTACTGTTACACGAACTTTTTTTATCAACTGCGTGAGCTTAGGCTTGGGTGCACTGTGGTTTATTACCAGCGCTGTATTGATGAGTTAGTTATGCTAATATTATTCAAATTTGTATTTATATATATAAATGGAAATATGAATAAAACATAATATTGATTTGCAGCTGGTGGAGCAAAGAATAACAATTCCAAGCCAATACGTTGGCCATGGATTTTGGTATCAGTAATTGTATGCGCTACAGACGTTGTTGCTACAGTTATTTTTGCAAATGACTCGTTTTATACTAGAGTAAGCTTTTTTACTATATTAATTTAATAAGTTTACCTGATCATATCATGACACATGTCACATATTTCAGACTCTGACGGACTTAACGAATTATATAGGCGCAACAGCTAGTGGTACGGGTAATGTACAAGTTGATACGTCGCTCGTGGCCTGGATTATGGTTATTTTGTATTCACGTTTCGCGATATTTTTTCTCATCAATTTGTTACTCATTGTTCTTGTTGCTGTTGATAAAAATGGAACAAGCAAGACTGATCTTACACATGTAAGCGCTATGTTTCGATTTTTTTAATACTGCTTTTCACATTTACTTTAAATTTGTAAATTTAATAAATTATCGTTATAAATAACAGGTTGAAAATGCAGGACATGTATCTGAAATTTCTTCTGGAACAGTTGCTCAAACTGCTACCCAAGATGGCGAAATTCAAAATACTCCAGTAATTACTAGCTCACAAGCACCGTCACAAGCTGTTATGGACTCAGACTCGGTAGGAGAATCGAATCAAGTTGTAACAGAAAGTGTACAACAAAATCAGAGATCTAAATTAATAACATCGTTAGCTCTCTCTAATATTACTGAGGCGTCCAGTGGTTCAAGAGTTCATGATAATAACAGTGTTCAAGACGATGGCAACCCAAGAATTCCTAGAGCGGGTTTTAATCAAGCTTTTCGACGTTGGAAAAAAATATTATTTACCAAGGAAGTCCCAACTCCTAGGAGGTTTTCCGTAACGGATTCCTTAGACATATCACCGGAAAAGTAAGAATGGATGTTAAAAACACACACACATCATTATCTTCCACTATTAATTAAGTATACATATATCAGAGGTTGCTGACCAGAATATTTTATAACAAAATACATGTATATATTTTAGCATAATATCTATTATAAAATATTAAATCTTCTACAGATCACCACGCATACATCTTGTAGATGATAAAAAACGTACAGTGAATTTTCCCGAAAATTTACTCTCTTTACCTCAAAGGTTGGAGAACATGATAGCGGAGCAACAGCGTCGCTTAGATAGAGCGGTGATAGACACCGCCGGGCGGACTTCTCCTCCCCGGGTCACCCAGTCCTTGCCGCAACTAAATGAAACAACTCAAACTACTACACCAATTTTCAACAAAGAGTGAGTACTTTCACTATCCTACGAGTAAACTTACAAGCACATTTAAAAATAAGGCACTATTTATATCATTATCATCTTTATTTTTAATTTTTTGCTAATTAATTTATTTAACGCTTGTCGTGGCGCCGAGGCACAAAGCGTGCGAGGAAATGGAGTTGTTTATTTCTTTGGTTTGGTAACAAGGCGAAGCACGGAGTTCCGCCACTCAACATACAATGCCTCAATTCGGCGGAAAGTGGGGAACGGAAATGTTGTAAGAGAACGGAGTGTTCTCAGGTTCCATCTGCCTACCCTGCTATATGCGGGATACAGCGTGAAGTTAAAAAAAAAATATTGGAATAAACATTTTTTTATAAAGTATAGCAGAAAATTATATGAAACAAATGATTATAATTTTGGTAATAATAAAATTCGGTTTTAACATCAATCTTAGTCCGTAATATGAAGTGACTGCGTTTTTATATTGTATTTCTGAATATTTTTCTTGTACAGGCGTCGAGGGACAGCAGCGGAATTGCAAGGTCAACTGCCCTGGGCTTACATTCCCGCTTCAGCACACCGTATGCGGGACCAGTTACCTTCTGACGAAGACTTGCCGCCGGTACCACTCCCTGATTATACTGCTATACCTTCTTTTAGAAAGGCGTGTAAGTTTCGTAAAAGATAAGTGTATATCAAAATCAAGATTCAGATGAAAAATAAGGAAATGCTTACCACAAGTGTCTAAGCCGTTTTACATTAAGATTGCTATATAATACGTTTCCTGTAGGCTCCGCCAATTAAACATTTATAAATTTGACTTTCCTTTTTTTTTCAGCTGTCCACCGCGCAGCCTCTAGCTTGAGTTCTTTGACTCAAAAGAGAAATTATTTCGTTTCTCAACATACAAAACGTTAGTTCACGGTTTCTAAATAACTTTATAAACATATTGTGATATACGATTGTGTTAGATACTATCTGTATTTATTATAATGGTGATATATTATTACTTTACAGTTTTAAAATTAAATTTGTTTTACAGCACATCTTACACAATCCGATGTTTTATACTAAAATAAAACACAAGAAAAACGTTTTAGTGTGGACTAAAGGCAGCTAGCTATAAAAAGTCAACGCATATTTCTGTGGATAAAATTATGTATTAGCATATTTTATGAAAAAATATTTTTTAAGATTTTTATACTTATTACGAAATGGAAATTGGCTACTTACCTATGTATGTTTTTAAGAACTATGACAAAAAAATGTTGGTTCTCTTGATATTTCTAAAATTGGAAATTTTTTTGAGTTCGTCAAAACAGTATTGTCTCTGAAGATATTATTAAAATGTTTCATATATGTATGTATATGCAATGGATTTTATTAAACAATATCATATTAAAATATTATAACTTCGTTTCATTTTCATAAAAATCCGTACTTGTATATTATTATGTTTAGGTAATATAATATTCGGAGTGTATTTAAGGAATAATATTAGGGAAAACTACTTTTCTAATAAAAATCTTTAATAATAGATACAGTATTCTTTTTATTATTTACCAGTCATAAGGTATTTTATTCAATACGGCTCCAATCAATATTAATTTTATAAACCGTTTCCAATATGCATAAAATTGTTACTATGTAAATAAAAATGGCTACTCGCCGACTATCCAGTGTAGGTCCAATGTACCGATTGGCGTAGTAAAGAGTATAAGCTTGTGAGGGAATACTTATAATCGTATGTGCGAGACTGAGGCGAGGAAACTCAGACAACGGCATGAGGTCTAAAATTATAGCAACGATTATTTGCAAAGCAGTAAAAAACAATTTTGCATTATTCCCAAAACAGGTTGGTGTTATAAATTCTGATATAGAAGAGCTAGAATATATAGAGCTGCCAATCCGCCAACTCCATGCTAGGATTAACAAAAAGGATAACAAAGCCTCCGTTCTTGGCATAACATTTTTTTAGAAAATTATAGTATATTTCTATGGAGTATATATCTATCTACATTAACTTACTTTTAACAACAGTATTGACGTTCAGATTTAAAAAACAATATGTCAAAACATGTGACTATAAAATGAGGTTTTAATTACCGAGCACAATATTTGCATGAAGTGGAAAAAGTATTGGACATGTTTATATTACAGTAAAATATATTTTAAAAGTTATTATTAATAACAGTTTGAGTTTTTAAATTTACTATTAGACTCGTTACTGCATAACATACGTACAACATACTTACTCATGGGATATAAACTTTAAATATGCCAAGTGACATACTGTATGCTACATCTACTTACATCATTTTTTTAAAGAGTTTTTTAGAGACAAAATTTTTGTTTTACGTTATAATAGTTAACATAATGATATTGCCAGTTCCACAAATATAAGTCATGTAAATTAAATAGAGCTGTTATTATTTATTATTGATTTAGTGTTGTTCGTCTTTCTATCTGCTTACACTGAATTAAATTTTGTATTTCCTCTCTTTACTTTATTACTTCACGTGTAATACACATAGTATTTTGTATATTTGAATGTCCGATTTCATATGAAAAATTGTTTTATGTTTAAAGTCTTCAATATTAAAGCAAGAATAGCTACTAGTGTATTTACTCGATTAAATGGAAAACGATTTTTATGATCTAGTTATTTAAATGATAGGTACATGTCTAGGAAAGTTTTAGCTTCTAGGAATTCCTTGATTTTTATAAAATTTTATTCTAATCAATGTGCTTATAAAGATTATATGGTTTATTGATACCGATAATAATTATCGTGATGCTATTAATATTGATATAGTCTCTTTATGCACGGGCAGTGGATTGGCGTCACGCGTTGTATCGTAAATGTGGCCATAGGTAAATATGAACAATATTGATAATCGGAAGATACAGTCTGGTTTGGTGATCACGGGATGTCTCTCCGCCGGCCTTACCATCGTAAGTTTTATTGACATTTCAATATTCTTTTATTATAATATATCGCACCTCTATTTATTATTGATCGTTGATTTAATTTGAAACATTTGAAATAAGTATTAATGCGAAATAATGAGTCATCCAAATGTCTGAAATGTCAAGACTCCTATGGATAAGGATAAAGTTTACAGTATTTCTTTATTTCTATTATTGTTTATAATAATTTTATAAATAATGGCCGTATCAGACTATTTTGGTAATTTGCGACTGACATTTATAAGTAATAATTATGGCGCTGTAAATAATTTGATTATTAACAACAATGCAAAGTGATTTGTGTTTATTACACATATGAAATTATATTATTTTTGAAGCTTAAGAATAGATTTCGTGAATGCGTTTCTGAATACTCGCTCATATTTATATATGGATTACATTAATTTTTAATTAATGTATTTCTTTATAATATTTGTACTTTCCTATATAAGCAAAAAGAAAAGACATTAAGTATTTATTACTACAAATCATTATACATTTAACCATTATCGTGTTTAGTAGAACGCGTCCTAGATGTACCACCTGTATTTTCGTACTGTCAACTGTATTCAGTAAAATTAAGCTGAAAATCACGATTTGCTATTTGAACAAATATGCGACAAGATTAATAAATTAAATTAAATACACTTGTTTCATAGGAAATTAAACAATTAAATATAAAATAGTAATATTTCCTTTTGTGACACATCTTAATTCCATCCTTACATATAATATTATTATAAATGCGAAAGTAACTCTGTCTGCTGTCTGGTACGCTTTCACGCCTAAACCACTGAACTGATTTTGATGAAATTCAGTAGGAAGATAAAACTGTACTTGGGAAAGAACATAGAATACTTTTTATCACGAAAAAAATTATAAAAGTGGACTAAATAAGGGATGAAAGTTTGTATAGAAGTTCCTTATTGTCAAACATAAAATCATGTAAAATCGTTCAACTGTTGACAATTTTCACACCTAAACCACTTAACCAATTTTGACAAATAGTCTAGACCTTGGGAACCACGTTGCGCGATATAACCGAATTCCACGCGAAGCCGCGGGCGGAAAGCTAGTTTTACATAAAAAAAGAACAAACCAGTACCTATCTATCGCTTAATACTAAATTTCTAAGTTGAGTACATCGGCACATACTATGTGATAAATGATAAGATTTACTTAGATAACAGGAACACTAAGTATTGCTAATTTATTTCACAACACAATTTGTTATATTATTATGCTCTGTTTGTTGTAAGGTTTTTTCGCTGAGTAGTATTGTGCTATGTACGCTAGCACTGATATATCGATTTAATTGTTCGTCGGGCTCACTGGAGTCGTCAAATGGGGCACTCTACTTTGTACTCACCATACTCAGAATTTATATTTTAAGTAAGTAATTAACATATTTACGAATTTTCTGTGTTTATTCTTTATTACTTAATTTTATTTCACTACCTACAAATATTTGTGATTATCATAAAATTGTTAAATATTTAATATTACAAACATATCATATCCATACTTAATTAATTTTTATTCTATTTAAAAAAATTAAAAAGAAAATATTATACTTTTAAGATAGTTAAACTTAAACCAGTAGATAAATATCGTCGTCCAACATAACCAATTAATTATGTCTGTCAAATTGAAAGTGGATATACCTATACAAAGGAGCGTATATATATATATATA